>JANAVB010015399.1:5160320-5440320 GCA_029216955.1 Iris pallida | reverse complement strand
GTTATTAGAGGTTATGTGATCATTACCCCTACTTGTTTATTACTTGTGCATAGCTCCACCCTCACCACACGTAGGGTGTAGCCTAACCTTATACTACTTGTGCATAGCTTTTTCTATTTTGGCCGGCCTGATCCCTACACTATTATACTACCTGTGCATAGCCGGTCAAATGGAACAGCCTGATCTTGATCCAAGCCGATCACATAATGCTCTAATATCTCATGGCACTTTCTTTTTATGTTTATATCATACCTCAGATTACTTTCCACTGTTTATATTCCAGTTTATCTTATAACTCACACATAACATGATATCCAGTTCTCTTGTACTGTTTTACTTTCAGTCTTGATATTTTATCTTGTATTTTATTATAATTGTCTCTTATAGTATTTGTCAATTCACATGAAACTGCTGTTGGTGTTTGTACTTGCTCATATCCCGACAGGATAACCTCCGTTGTTTTTTAAAGAATTTAGATACAGATTGCCCGACCTACTACGAGTTTGGCTTAGATGGAGCCTACGACCAGGACCAGCCTGTGGACCTGGTGCTCGTAGAGGACGCACCGCCAGTAGTGACCTAGTTTACCTAGATTTTGTATGGATTACATTCCAGTTGATACTTTGAGACTTGTAGTATTTACTTGGGATATTGTTTTATGTCTTTGATTCTGAACTTGTGATTGTGGCTCGGCAATATTTCAGACTATTTACTTCATATTTCTTTATCTTTATCATCGTGCTTATCTTCCTTAGATTATATGATTGAGTGGTGATTATATTCCTCCGTACAGAAATGACAGGTTATATTATTGTGTCTTAGATTCTTTATATTCTAGATGACCTTTATAGTGTTCTACCGCCGATACTGCGGCGTAGGCTGGACGTACCCACGTGCTCGTGCCCCTAAACAGGGTACGGATCGTGACAAATTCAGTCTTCATGAAGCTGTGCTTACTGACATACTTGAAGCACTGGTGGAGTGTGGATGGCACGATCATATAGTCATGTATCCACGAACACCCCAAGAGAATATTGTAGGACGTATCTGTATCTATGACATAGTAGGTAACGTCTGTCCTTAGGTCGCCGATCTGATATTTCAATTGGATCTTTTCTAAGGGATAGCTCCTTCCCGAGTTGAAACCGCTAACGGCATTGTTGGTCACCGCTAGCCGGTGCATAGGGATGCCGAGGACTTGAAGCAAGCTTTTCGGGATAATGCAAGTTGGTCTTGATCACCATGTCCTGTGGGGTGAAAATGATGTTGGGCATTATCCGTACAGTTGCTGCCGTAGAGATCTACCGACGAGTCTTTCCCTGTAGGTTTGACCTGGGCTATGTAAGCGTCAGCATTTGGAGCACTTCGCTCAATGCGACACGAAGATCCTTGGAGACCCTTAGGAGCTCATATAATGACAACTTTGCCGACGTATTAGCCAATTGTGCTAATATGTCAAAGTTGTCAGGTCTCTCCAGCCCTTGAGGTGCATCTTTACGGAGCGGCCTGTCGAAGCAGGTTTCTTTCGGCTTGGCCCTGTCTGTCGATGGAGGCTGAGATGGCCACAGAACATCAATGGCAGCCAGCGTTGCCGGTTGAGGTCCTCGACTGAACTATCCAGAGTGGGCTGGACTTGTGCCCAGACCGGTAACAATAGCCACCGCCTCCTCAGCTTCGGCTAAAATTGTATGGCAGGATCTGGACTTTCTGTCCTTCTTCTTGTTGGCTGGAGATGACACCGCCTAGGTAACTTCGGGCACTATGTCTGGGTGCACCCACATGACCTCTCGTGACATGGTGAGAAGTACTAAGCTAGTCGTCTGGTCCCGAACGGGGGGAAGTTTAGTAACCTCCATCATTGCCCAGGAGATAGGTATTACCCCGTGTTGAGTACTTGTTGGAGGTAAGTCGCCGAACTGAATTGACACCATGTTCGCCACCACGATAACCTCTTCAAAGTCTAGCGACAGAGCTTTGGAGTCAATACGACTCTGGATGTACCGCTTTAATTTGAAAGCAGTCATGAGTGGCATAATGAACATAGCGATAGAAATGGCAGTATTTTGGGTCCTCCATCTCTGCCGCTCGAGGGTCGTACCTTGGTGGAGGGAGTTGGATCCTGTCCCCTTGCAAGAGCATGTCGAAGATAGGCTTGACATGACTATCTTCGAATGAGTAATTCACCATGGGCCACTGAGGTTCTGCTTGCTTTTGTTCAGGCTTCTTGGTCTACCGGCGACCATAGCCTATTTGCCTTTATTGTCCCGGTTATTAGAGGTGTCGTCAGTGTCGTTGTTATTAGAGGTGGTACCAGGACGTTTGCTTTTGACCTCTCCATCCGAGATAGTAATCCCAGCTGGCGAGCCTTCTTTAACTTTGCCTCCGTATTGGTGGCGCTTATGATGAAGGTCGCCCAATCCCTGAACTGATCTTCACCCATCCAGAGGCTGATTCCGGGGAGCAACTTCTTCTGGCATATTTTAATCAAGGAGCTTTCAGGATTGCCATGGGGAAATCTCATTGTTGTTTGCAGAACCGCTCGATAGTTCCTTGTCAACTCCCTCTCCCCCTGAATGACGTCCATGATGGATGATATTATCACATCATGTTCCACTTCATAGAATCTTTCAAGGAATATGTGCTTGAGGCCATCAAAACTAGATGCAGTTGTCCGGAAGGTTGCGGTACTAGTCGAACGCGATTCCCTCCAATGCTTCGATAAATAATCGTGTGAGGATGGCGTCGCTATACGACAAATGGTCAGTTGTGACCTTGAAATAAGTCATGTACCGACTAGCAGAGGTCTTTCCATCATACGAATCAATATGAAACGGTTTGTACCGTCAGAAAAGTAACATCTCTCCACGCAACGGGATACAGCTACCGTATTCTGAGGTCCCGGGAGGAATCTCGGGCATTGAACATTGCTCGAAGCTCCTGGACTTCCCTCCTTGCCTCCCTGGCTTTATCTGTAGCTGATGGAGCGGATGCTCCTAGAGGCACTACAAAAAAGTGGCCTTTTGGGACAACAAAAAACCGTATTAAAAACTGTAATTACCGTCCCAACAACTATTTGGGACGGCCTTTGGGACGGGAATGGCCGGTCCCATTAGGGTGGCGTGGCAAAAACTTTAGAGACGGATATTGCCGTCCTAATTACTGTTAAAGGACGGTTAGGCAAGACGTCTCAAAAGTTTTCAAATTTATGCTTTTGTGACGGTTTATTAATTTGTCCCAAAAAAAGTTTTTGTAACAATATATTTCGTCCTAATAAATAAGTGACGGAATTTTAAAAAGTACTGAATCGTGCGAAAAATTTTATACACTCTAAAATTCTATAATTGAATTTTATATACAACAAAAATTCATACAGAACTTAGAGTGTTCCATTGTTCACAAAATGAATCCCATTGTTCACAAAATTCATACAGAACTTAGAGTGTTCCCATTGTTCACAAATAAATCCAAGTCTTACATCACTTAGAGTGTTCCCATTGTTCACTCTAAAAATTCAACAGAACGTAGCCGCAACATTACCAAAACAATTTCTATAAAACATATTTAAATGTAATATCCTGTGTTCACAAAATAAAATCCAAGTCTTACATCACTGTGTTCCCATCAAGTTTTACATTAGCAAGCATTCACTTAACCAATCCATGGCTGCCTGGAAACAAAATAAGACCACACATCCATTGACAAACCAATCCATGACTGTCAACAAAATAAAACCACACATCCATGGCTGCCCTGGAAACAAAATAAAACCTAGACTTTTTACACAAGTCCAAAACACCCATTGACAAACCAATCCATGACTGTCAACAAAATAAACCACACATCCATGGCTGCCCTGGAAACAAAATAAAACCTAGACTTTTTACACAAGTCCAAACATCCATTGACAAACCAATCCAGACTGCCAGCAGCATTGGCTACCTGGAAACAAATAAATGCCAGAAATATGGTTAGTTATAAGTTAAATAGGACCTCAGATTCATGGAAAAGTAATTTACAAACCTACGACTTTTTAAATGCCAGCAGCATTGACAAACCTACGACTTTTTAAACTTACTTGAATATATCAGGAAGGCGGAAAGCACCCGCGAACATACTTGCAACTTGTGCTTTGAGCTCACTGCTAAGCTCACTCTTTCCTCTCGAGCTCTTCCTTATGTCGAGCCTCTTGCGCAAGACGCTCAGCTTTAAGATCATTTTTCATTGTCTCAACCTCTTTTGTATGTCGAGCCTCTTGCTCGTCACGCTCTCTTCTTAACGCCTCAGTCTCTTCTCGTAGTTTCTCCGTCTTTTCGCAGTTGCTCAATTTCAGCATTCGTTATTTTTTCAAGTTCTATCTGAGATGTTGAAGATTGACCACTTTGTCTTATACCCACTCCTCGGCCTAAAACTCGTCCGTGCCATCTTGTCCAACCACTTCCGTGTAAACCTTATTCAATTGCTCCTCGTTGTCTCGTTCTTCCACGGGTAGCTCTTCAATCCGCCTTTCTAACATTTTCTATAACATGCAAGGAGATTAGTATGACATATTAATATAATACCCGCTGGTTATAACATTTTCTATAACATTTTATAATACCGTAACAAAAAATTGTTCGGATTTTCTCGTGGAGAGGTCTTTGATGGCTTCGAAACGAGCAGATCTGATGGATTATGTGATGTGTGAGACTTTGTGGATACAATAGTACATTTCTGGAGACTTATATTTGCTTCTTAATTAATCAATTCTCCGTGATCTGTTCCTATATTTTTTTTGTGGTGTGAAAATATATAAAATATGCAGAAATCAATATTTTGTACATAATTTAATTCTGACGATTGTATGCAGATGCTTGATAATATACGAGTATGGTCCTAAAATTTGAATTTGAGGACCTCGTGATGATAGTTTGGCTGTTCTATTTTGAGCAATAAAATTCTGATGTGATGTGTACGAAAGAAATTGGAAAAGAATTGATATCTTTGATTTAAAGGCAAGCTACGGGAAACATACTGAAAAAAGAGGACGATGTTGTTTAGAGGCCCACTCTGTGGGCCCATGTTCTTCTTTAGCGGTGCATTCTTGTTTGTAAAAGGCTACCGTACACTTTGTATACATCAAAGATTTTCTTTAGGTTGTGTTTGATTGATCATGTAATGGGCTTTTCTTTAGGCTGTGTTTGATTGAGCCTTTTTTTCATGGAAGATTTTCCATTAATTATAGTGTTTGATAATGCATATTTTTCATAGGAGATTTTTTTTAAATCTATCATTTTTTATGTTGTCCTCCAAACGGTGGAAGCTAAAACTGGCCCAGCTCATCGAAAAACTTCAATTTTGAGAAATCACTATTTTCAATGGAAAATAAATACAATCAAACACTCAAATTAATTTCGTGACATTTTTTCCATTAGAGTTTATTTCCTAGTAAAATAATTATGTGGAACTAATTTATTTTTTCATATTTTTCACCTTGTAATCAAACGTACGCTTAGTTTATTAAATGTAATTGAAGTGAATATTAAATAAATGTTGTTTAGGTCTCTATAGCATTCAAAAATTATGTTTAGTTATAGAGGCTTGTATAATTTTCGAAATTGTTTTTATTCTCCATTTTGGATGGTCTTTATATCTCTATAGTATTCGAAAATTTATGTTCAGTTTCATGGTCAGATATAATATTCGAAATTTTCGTTTTGATCTCTATTTTGGATGGCCTTTATAACTCCATAATATTCAAAATTTTCTGTTTAGTTTCTCTGTCTCATATAATATTCGAAATTAGCGTTTTGATCTTCATTTTAGACAGTCATTCTAAGTCAAGTGTCGAGACGAGTTTCTTCTTGACGTAATGAAGATCTAAATGCAAATTTCAAATATTTAAGATACCTTAAAACTAAATAACCCTTGAAATTATGAATGGAGCTCTAGATTGAGCTCAGAATTAGCATGCCAAACTCTGAAATTTAAAGCCTTTCTAACATATATTATAATACCTCTGTACCAGTTATAACATTTTCCACGGGTGGCAGTTATAACAATTGCTAACATTTTATAATACCGCCTTTCTAACATTTCAGTTCAGTTATAACATCTTATAATACCGCCTTTCTAACATTTTCCACGGGTGGCAGTTATAACATTTTCTATAACATTTTATAATTGACATTAAACCAAATATTTAGTATGACATATATAATACCTCTGTACCAGCCGCTCCGTCTTCTTCGTTATAACTGCCACCTTTGCCTCGAGTAGCTCTCCACATGTTGACAAGGTCGACAGGCTTGTTTTCCAACCTCCTCTGAAGTGTTTGTACATGTTCCAAACATAAAAGTAAAACATTATACACTATCAACTAGAAAGACTGCTCTTTATTAAAAAAAAACACAATACAAACCTTTCTCTTTATCTCTGGAAATGATCTTCTTCCTGTTCTAGGGAGGGCACAAAGTTTTCCTCGATTACCTTTGTTTGTCTCCGAAACTTTCTAAAAATTAATGAATATTATAACTGAACTGAAATTAGCTGTTCACTACTAGTATAAATATCGATCAAGCTATTTGCTAGTTGAGTCATACCTTTGTCTCATCCAAACTCCAATATGCCACTAGCGTTGGCCATTGACTGGGCTCCACCCGGGGTGGCACTGTTTGTAAACGTTCTGCATTGTTCTCGAATTTTTGATAGAAGTCCTTCTTCACGCGGTGCTTGAAGGCTCTCCAAGCAACTCCCATCTTTCTAAAACAAATCTTTAAAGCCATCAGGAGCATTTGTGTTCCTAAGAAAAAAAAGTTAATAGTGACCCAAAAACAGTTCGGTACCTCAAAATTGATTTCAGTATAAGCTTCCTAATGCTCTAAATCAGTGCACATCCATGCAAATGCAATAGATCAGCACCTTAGGCAAATGTATCAGGAATGTGTTTTTGCATTTTTCATATGTTTCCATTTGATTTGAAGATATTTCATTGCTGCAGGCATGCATATGCTTCTTATTGCAGAATTAGTATTTAGTAAGCCTTATTGAAGATCAATGTGAACTGTGAATAAAATGTTTGAATGTCGGTTTATGCCACCAAAAATGCAGTACCAAGAAGTTAAATAATTCTAGATTAAATATCGGCCCTGCGCCAAGAGACAAAGAGAAGGAGTTACCTTCACCGATAACCAGATCATTTCGAGAGTATCCTTATCGGCCTTGCGCCAAGATAGCATTGTCAATGGGAACAGTTCGCCATTTCGTGCAAGGTTACCAAGATGAGTCATCAAACAGTGTGCATTTTCTCCAACCGGTTGACAATCTTCATCCCACTCTATAATTTTTCTTACTCCGCTATCCCAGTCTTTCCATGGCTTGGCAGGTCCTCTACCTTGCCTAGCGGAAGCACAACTCCCCGTAGTACCTAATAAGAAACACGAGGGAAAGACTCTTCATAATTGTAAAACGCTGGACATGAGTGAGGAGTGTTAGTTAGTGGGTGTGTACAGAGTGTAATGTATATATAATCATGAGTGCAAAATCATGAGTGAGGAGTTTAGTGGTTGTGTAAATGAGTAAGGAGTATTAGTGTACAGAGTGTATTGCTTTTACAGTAGACAACTCCCCATAGTACCATCAGAAACTTCTTGTGTCTTTGAACAACAATAACAAAAGCAGACTATTACTCACAATCTCCATATGATCATGGATTGAATGAATATGGAGATGGAGAACAGGAAGGCATGCTATCTCATTCTCGTTCACCAATCTCGTAGAAGAAAAACAAGTCAGCCTTAATATTTGGCGCACAAACCTAAGTTGCTGGTTGCATGATCTAGGCATTGATTCAACAGTTATTTTTCTTCTTCCAGTAATGGTCATCTCATGCTTTTGGAACCCCATACATATATTATGTCAGTCTTGGCATGAGAACTGGGGTGATTTTCATATGTACAGGGTTTCAGGACAAACATCACAGAGCACCACAAAAACATCATCAAAATCGAAAGTTATCAAAGCAAACATCACAGAGCACCACAAAACATCATAAAAATGGAAAGTTTCCATGTGAATGGAACAAAAATTAATGAAGTTTCAGACAAAGCCATAAATTCAAACATCATGAACTATTGAAATTTTAACAAAGCCAAAAATTAATGAAGTTTCAGACAAAGCCATAAATTCAAACATCATGTCTGTATATACTAGAGTTTTCAATCACAGATGTTATAGTGGTACTTATTTCTTACAAGTAAACATCCTCAGGAAGATGAATAAGTGATCAAATTTTCTTTTTCCTCAGAACTATTATAATATATATTTTTGACAGGAAATTATTATAATAATCGGTGTTGTGAAAGTGAAAAAGTTAAAATTTAGTCATATAACTTGAACCAAAACAAAAATATAGTAACCGAAAGATCGCGGACGGTCTGAGATGGTGGAGTATTCCCTACACGATGCTACAGTAGATACGGACCGATACTCCGATACTCTCTAGTGACAGAACCAGATATCTTAACAAAGTTAATTTTGTAATTAAGGATTTATATTTGGTTGAAAGTCGCTTGGAGTTGAGAATTCGGAATTTTTTGTTGAAAACATCAAATTTTAACTAAATTTCAATGAGAGCATTGGAATGCCCTTTAAAAGAACGTTTCCTCAATCCCTTCAAAAGAGCATTTTTTATGTGCATATAATACTAGTAGGTAATCACTCATTAGTCCAGAAGAAGTACCAACAAATGAACTAATAGAAAATCGTATCAAAATTCAACCTTTTTGCACACACTCGATCAAATAGGAAAATAAGAGATGCCCACAAAAAAAACATCACAGAGAACCATAAACCATCTTCAAAATGAAAACTTTGATGTGATTGAAACCCAAAAAAAGAGAGAGAGAATCATACATCAGAACAGTGTTAAAAAAAGAGAGAGAAACTTGAAACTTCAGACAAGACCAGAAGATCATACATCAGAACAGTGTTAAAAAAAATCTAACTTCCAGGGATGCATATTCAACCAAGTAGGAAAATAAGAGATGCCCATTAGAGGAAACATCATGTAGAACCACAAAAAATCATCAAGATGGAACGTTTGCATTGAGGCCAGCTGATGCATTGAGGCCAACAGGAGTTTAATTTCAAAATTGAACGTTTGCATTGAGGACAAGAGTTGGCGAATACTTACCCTTCGGTGTATTATCTACCGGCTCATCTTCGCTCTCCTCAAAGCACTGAGATGCTGATCCAGGGTGCCCAAGATATCCTCCATAAAAGAAGGTTCTAACTGAGGATCCAATGTCCTCTTCCCCTTTGCTACAACATCCTCCATATTCTGGAGAATGCGAGATGATTTCCGCGTAGGACCACTGTATACAATCTGGAAATGCATAACACATATAGTATAGCATCACTCTAACAAGTTAGTGAATAAAATATTTAATTCATGATCAAATTATTTACCTTCTTCTTCTTAGCACCAATAGATTCTTCATTCATATTGTTACCGTCATCCAACTCATGGGCAACATGAAACGACTTACGAGTAGGACCAGTTGTAACCTGGAAGAGAATAAAAATAATAATGATGACCGATGTTCCAACAGATTATTAAATTAAAAAAAATTTATTACCTTTTTCACTCTATGGACAGGAGGTTCATCATTAATGTTGCTACCTTCCCCGCTAAGAAAATCATCATTGTCGAGCACTCTTTGTTCATCATCTCTTTCAATTGTACTTCGTTTTCCCATCTTACTTGAACTTGTAGGAATATTCTTCTTGGGATTCATCACAAGATTTGAAGCTTCTTGCAATTTCAAAGCATCCATTTTCATTTTATTTCTAGCAATATTGTCCATTCTTTTCTTCTCATATTCTGTTACGGTCCCAGGCTTGATAAACCGTTTCTTAACATTTGACATTTTTTCCATCTATGACCTGAAAATAAATGAGATAAAATCACCCAAATAAGTAAAGTTGGTATTATTAGGCTAGAAACTAGGTGCATAATCAAATGGTATAAAGTTATACCAGTATTGGCTAGTTATACTATTGTCAGGTTATACCTAGGTGTCAACAGCATGTAGATACACTACTAGCATGAAAAGTGTATGCAAAAATAGATGTATTCTATATATGAGGATGGCACATCAAACAAAACTTAACCAAAAGTCTGGAATTCTATACACTGTATTTATAGCTATCAAATTAACTAGCAATAGTTTGAAGTATCAGAGTTATAGGATGAACATCAGTTCACAGCCAATAATTAGAACACAACAATAGTTTCAAATTAACTAGCAATGAGTACAAGTTTGTATTTTACAGAATTGAAACAGTTCACAGCCAATAATTAGAACACAACAATAGTGCAATAGTGCAAAGGAGTAGCACACAGTATCAGAAATCTGATAGTCAATTAAACAATTTGGAATGACTCCCAAATCAATATATGCTCCAAATATTTGAAGAATAATATGAAGAGCAATTTAGAATGACTAGCAAATCAATATATGTTCAGTATGAAAAAAAATATTCAAACAAAATAATTTAGAATATTGAAGACTATTTTTTATAGAGAGTTTTGGGCAACCTTTTGGTCCCCAGGCTTGAACTAGATCTGCAGAATATTCAACCGCTTCAATTTATTTCAATAGAATGGTCACAGACGACCAATAACATGAGTGGACAAGTGAGGAGGATGGTCAAGAAAGGATCATTGCTGCTCATCATCAATCTCGTCTTGGTTATCATCACCATCACAATTAGTTGCGTCAACAACCAAGCCCTCCACTCCTTGCCTAACCCAAGATCTATTATGAGCTTCATCCAAATGTTGCATGCTATAAGGTTTCAACTCTATAAACTTCTGAATCTTCTAAAGTTGTTGAGTACTTGTCAAATGTGTCTCGTGGTGACATTTGAACAACAACATGCCAATCGGGGTCTAGAGGGTCTTGAATGTACCAACTTGTTCTGCTTGGGATGCTAAGATATAAGGTTCATCAGTCACTCTGTTCTCTTTGTATAACAATTATTGAAGTTTACTAGAGTAAAGTTAAACTCATCCAATTTTCGGCCCACTCGTGGGTTAACCCAATTGCACTTAAATAACACAAACTTCATGCCATTTAAATATTTAATTTCAATGATGTCTGTAAGCTGTCCATAGAATGTAACATCTCCTGGAAGAGGATTTCTATCTTTTCGACTAGAATAACTCATTTGTTCAACTTTGAGGAGGACTCCACTGTTTTGAGTTTTTCTACGAACATCAACTTTCTTTGTTCGAAATCTAAAACCGTTAATAATGTAAGAATTAAATCTCAGTGCATCCTTAAGAGGACCCGAAGCTAAGCTTCTTATCTCCTCTGATATTTGTACATCGCCTTGTAAACCCTTCACCTACATTTCAAAATCATTAAATAAGAAGTTCAATAATGATATAAAAGGACCATTTTATAATTTGTTAGTTTATTCAAAGTACCCAAAAAGGATATATACACTTACATGTTCCTTAAACCAAGTGCCAAATTGTCATTGTGAAGGCGACTAACAAGGTGTTGTTGTGAAGCTGTGGATATTTTATTGCAAGTTCAGCAAGATGTTTTCTGTGGAGATGTCGAAATATATATAAATTTCATAACTAAATGAGAGGATACAAATAAAGGTATTAATCAAGCTGCACAACTTACTCAATGAATGGTGCCACTGCCTCCGTGTTGGCAAGCACATATCGATGAGCTTGCATGTGCATGACTGGGTCAAGTAGAAAGTTCACCTTTTTACCTACAGCATGAACAGATTTTCTTCCCTCCATCATGATTTCTTCTTCGCTGTTTCATTCTAGTTTCCACATTATTATCCAAATACTTTGAACAAAAAGTCATGCATTCTTCCAAAAGTACTGATTTAGCAATAGAGGCCTCTGGATGAGCACGGTTCCGCACATAGAGTTTTAAAGTGTGCAAATACCTTTCTATTGGATACATCCAACGATACAATATTGTCCCAGCAATCTTTAATTCATCAACTAAATGGATAGGCAAGTGTTCCATTATATCAAAAAATCCAGGCGGAAAAATCTTCTCAAGACTACAAAGGGTAAGCGCCATACGATCTTCAAAATTTTCAAGTCTGCCATACTATTTACACTTGAACACAATACCACAAAGCAGTTGCTTAATTCAATTAAGGATTTAACAACATGCTTTGGCAAGACCCTTCGAATAGCTATAGGAAGTAATTGTTGCATCAAAATATGATTATTGTGACTCTTCAGACCCCATATACTCCGTTCTTCCATATGCACGCACCGTGATATATTAGATGAATAACCGTCAGGGACTTTTACATCTCGCAACACTTTTAAGAAAATGTCCTTCTCTTTGTTGCTCATTGTAAACTCGGCTGGAGGCAAGTACTCTTGAGTTCTTCCTCGTGGTTGAGGATGCAACTCTGATCGAATTTTTATATCTCTGAGGTCTTTTCGAGCCTTCAAATTATCTTTTGTTTTGCCTTTAGTGCCTAACAAAGTAAAAAGAATATTATCGCAAACATTTTTTTCAATATGCATAACATCTAGATTGTGGCGAATCAAATTATGTTCCCAATATGGTAGTTCAAAAAGATGCTCTTCTTCTTCCAACTCAATCTTGTTTTTGGCAAATTTTGTGTTTTTGCGATCTCTTTTTCTTGTTCTTCCCTTTTTCTCTTTCTGAACACATCCTCCTTCTTATATTCAGTTTCAATCTTCAGATCATTTAATTGCTTCAACAATTGTGTTCCAGATAATTTCAACGGTGGAGGCCTCATTTCTAGCTTGCCATTAAAAGTTACCCTCTCTTTCCGAAACTTATGGCGCACTGGTAAGAACCTACGATGACCCCAATAACAATACTTGCCACCATTTGTCAAATGGGTAGCTTGATGATCCCTATTACAACAAGGGCAAGCAAATTCACCTTTTGTGCTCCATCCAGATAACATAGCATACGCAGGAAAGTCGTTGATTGTCCACAACAATGATGCATGTAGCTGAAATAATTGTTTGGTTGATGCATCATAAGTGGAGACACCAACAGCCCATAGCTCTTTCAACTCCTCAACCAACGGTTGTAAATAAACATCAATCTTATCACCTGGACCTTTAGGTCCATCAATAAGAGTAGACAAAATTAAGTTAGGTTGCTTCATACACAACCATGGGGGTAAGTTGTAGGGGACAACCACAACAGGCCAAGTACTATGAGAAACATTCATATTACCAAACGGATTAAATCTATCAGTAAGTAACCCATGTCTAACATTGCGGCAATCTCCAGCAAAGGATGGATTTTGCTCATCAAACACTTTCCAAGCACGAGAATCTGCTGGATGCCTCATTACACCATCATCTATTCGTTTCTCAGCATGCCATCTCATGAGCGAAGATGTATGTGATGACCAAAATAATCGTTGTAGTCTTGGTTTTAAAGGAAAATATCGAACCTTTTTTTCAGAAACCTTTTTAACCTGGTCAACCTGAGTCTGATCACCCTGATTAGCAATATCACTTTTATATCTAGAAGCCCCACAGATCTCACACTTGTCGAGATTCTCAGATTCATTTCGAAACAACATACAACTATTAGGGCAGGCATCCCATGTTTCGTAAGTGAAGCCCAAATCAGTAGTTAGCTTACTGGCTTGATAGTATGATTTTGGAATCCTGGCACACGAAAATACCTTCTTTAAGAAACCCAACAACATTGTGAAAGAATAATTTGTCCATCCATTAAGTTGCTTCAGGTGTAAAAGTTCAACAACAAATGATAGTTCAGTGACACCCTTAGGACAATTCTCGTACAAATCACTTTCTACATCTCTTAGAAGTTTGAAATATCTTGGCATGTATTCATCATAGGGCTCATTCTCACAATCCATATTTTTTGCGGTGTATGTTAATCCGATACCCTCTCGTACCATTGCTGCCATAGAAGCACATTCATTCAGTTCAGCTTCATTATCATCAGCTGATATATCATCTGGCATATTATACCTGCTATTACCCAAACCACCAAAAGACTCTCCATGATATATCCAATCCCTGTAACTCCTTTCAAACCCATACATCTCTATATGAATCTCGACAGTCTGTCGATTGTGATAAACCCGATTTACACATCTACTACATGGGCAATAGATATGCGTCATCTCAACATTTTTATTGATATATGCAAATTTAAGAAATGCTTCAACTCCATCCTTGTATGCCTTTGAATTCCAATCACGTGATTCAATCCAAGCCTTGTCCATATCAAGTTTATAAACTGTTATCACCTAGCACCAAATAAAAACAAGCACACTAAATGTAAAAGAATATATGTACTAAAGCTCTTATTGTATGACACTTGGACAAAAAGACAGGGTAGTTAAATTATCCAAAACTATATGGAAAAAAATGAAAATCATTAATCAATATTTCTCCTACACTCAGCCAATCTCAGCCAACACAAGAAACTGTTTGATATAGAACAACTAGTAATATTATTAATGGAAGAGAATGTATCAAATTATATAAAGCAAAGTCACCTTACCCCTAATGTATCAAATCATATACAACAAAAAAGATCTACTGCCTTTCACAATTTTACTCTCAAAAAACATCACAACAACCAAAGGAGCATACTTGGATTCAGATGAAGATAAAAGGTCACATTCTCCACCATCAAAGGAGCATAAGAGAGGTTCAGCACGTGACAATGACGATATTCATGTTGAACATAAAAATTCTGGCAGACATGAAATATCAAGAATAGCCTATAAGAAACATGCAACAACCTATCAACTAACCATCACTCTAACACTCACATGTACACTCAATAGTCAAGAACTAAGTAACTAACTACTGCTAGCCCCCAATTCCTGATATCTGACTCTAATCACAACAGAACAAAAAAAGAAGGGGGTGTTTGACTGCTCAGGGCAAACCCTGCAGGTCATTCCATGGCTAGTATAAGCCATGGATCGAAGCCTACATGTCAGTCACCTAGGCTAGCCTCTAAAGTCCCTAGGATGTGAAACCAAAGTGTCTTGAGTGAGGACAGGGCCCCAGTAGCGGGGGAGCCACTGTTCACTGCATAAATACAGTCGAGTGTCCCCGTGGCAAATTTCACACATCAAATCACCCCGAATCCTCCTCAGTCCTAAACATATGTAATCTACACCTAATTAGCTTTCCAAAAAAAATTTGCAGACAGCAACAAGTATTGCATTCTGCTTTAGGCAGCATGTAATGTTTACTGCTCTCCTTAGGACAACAACAGCAGGGTGGTATGTTGTGGGAAGGAACCAATAAGCTACATATCAAACTCATCCATATTAAATGTGCCTTTCTGTGTGTGTTCAGTCATGAGATTTTTGTAAGGTTGGTTGAGAAATTCATGTAGGAGTAATAACAGTAGTGGCATAAAGGCATCTACAGCTTGTGCATAGAGTAGTATGCTAAAGGAGAAATGCTGAAAGAAGTTCCTGATACCTGTAATGTGAGGGTCAATGATACCATGTCTCCCTTGATACTTCTAATGGCAACCTACAAGGGCAATTTGCGACCTTAAGGGGAGGTTGGAACCTGGTCGAGTGGACGAGCAGTTGGCAGACATGTGATTGGGGGAGGGGGAGGACATGGTTCTGTTCATAGGTACATGTAATTATCCTAAATTCATACAAGTACATCCACAACTCCATCTATAAATTCATACAGGTACATCCACAACTCCATCTATAAGAATCCAAAATAAAGGACGAGAATAAAAGTATGGAAGAATATAAAGAATGCATTAACTAACAATACTTGAATTCCGAAGAAGCAAACCCAACAATTCTATGACATAACTCAACAATTACTTGGAAGAAAATTAGGTTCTCAAAGGGATGTAGTAAAATAGATAATATACATGTCGTAAATAAAGTACAATAAATTTCATGCAAAAAAAATCACCCAGTAACAGATTTACAACCACTAATAACCAGTTTATGTGAAATGAAATTAAGGACAACGTTCATGCACGAGAGCTCTCTGAGTAAGGGATGCATGGGCAGCGATGCTCATCCGAGTTGCTAATTGCCATTATAAAAAATATAAAGAACAACCCCTACGTATGTCTAGTGACTATCCTCCCTATCCAATAATACTGTTAGGGTCAAATCTATGACATGTACAGTCTAAGTCCAACCATTCATATACATAGGTCCATCGGGAATATTCGAACAAACAAGTAAATATCACAGTTCAAAAATGAGTCACCTGGTATGCAACGTAATATGAATCCTTGTATCACACATAATATGTAATGAATATATCAAGAGAACAATTGATGAGATATATAAAGCATTTAAGTACTATAAATCAATTAGCCAAGGTATGTTCTATTTTGTCCAATGCTGCTGAATTTATGAGTAGCAGAGTTGGTCTAGTGTAACCACGCTAATGGGCTACGATCCATAAGAAACCTACCGAAACTTATAAGACACAACCAAGGCTCAGAAAACAAAATATACCTATATATTAGACAAGAAATAAAACTGGACTCGGCCTATTACTTGCTCTCCTCGTTCCTGTTTCATGCCAAGAGTAAATACAACTAGATAGCAAACCTATCCATTCACAAGTAATAAGAATAAAATTCAACCAAATCTTCGACGAAAAAACTGTAAACTAATTTATAATTCAGCCTCCTATTAGAATATTGTGATTAGTTCATGGTGATGGATCAACTGTCGGCTACACTTATGATGCAATGGAAAGAGCACAAGCTCTTGACTAGTTTTCAATGCCGATACACGTGAAAGTGCAATAGTAAGATGTCTGACTTGCGAGAGGACAACTTGAAAGAGGTCATGACTGCTTATCGTATACTCCATCACAGGGACAGGTTATAAACACAAGAAGAAATATAAATTATTACAGTTATGTTCATAGTATACCTACAAACCCCTCCCACAAGTATAGAGTTTATACATAAACAATCCCAAGCACCTCATCCCAAGCACAATAACTCTGAAGATTCTGGAACTAGAAATACCAATATCATATGCTCATAATAAACTAGAAAAACCAATATCCGACAATTGGTAAGGAAATAGCCTATACGGTTATTTACAACTGTCACGAGTACATGAACAAAATCATGTACAAGGCCATCTCGCTCCATATATAAATGAATGAATACGAGCAGTTTCTAGCCACTTTCGTATTTCAGAACAGGACAAAGCCTGACTTGAGACTTTCTCACGTAAACCAAACAGAAGTGTGTCTTCAAGCGTGACTTTCCTTAAAACCCAATTTCCAGTGAGATCTTGGCCGAACCAAGAAGCTAACTGAAAATAACACCAACTATGAAAAAATTCAAATTCTAAAGCTAAATCTAAACGGAAACCATATAAACTACGGATGACATTGAGAATATAATGGAAACTAACATATTTTCTTTCCTTTTTGATGAAATTGAGAATATAAACTTCTAGCCAAAAATAAGATTGATTCATGCAAGGGCGGATTTACTGGTGGGCTGGGGTGGGCTAGGGTGGGCTGGGGTGGGCTCCAGCCCCAGCCTATTTTTTTTGTATTATCCTGTAATGCCCAGTCCACCTAAAGGAAGCCCGTCCAGCCCACCCATCCCATTTACGCCCGGCCGATACCAGTGAGTAGGTTTAGGCATCCCAGCCCACCCTCCGCTCATGCGCTCAGCTTTTCTGAGGCTCTGAGAGCCTGACAAGAGGTGACATGTAAATGAAGACCCTTCGGTGTCTGTCCCATCGCGGCGCGGTGCGACCGCGATGCGACCAGGCGACCGGTTCCATCCGTTTGCCTCTGCGGCTCTGCCGCTGCCGATCCCATCTCTCTGTCTAGAGGTCAGAAGTCCGACTTGGAAGTCCTCTCTCTCTCTCTCTCTAAGAAGAACGAAAGTTAGCGGCATTCATTCAGATGCCCTTGCCTAATTTTTCTTTTCAACAAGAAAAGAAACTTATCTGGGTGGGTGATCTTCAACAACAAGAACAACAAGAACAACACGAGATTTAGAGTTCCTGCATGCATTAAGTGAAGGAATCCTAACCAAACTATAAGTAAGAGATGCCAGAGATACAGCCCCAAATTAATTTTTGATTCCTCCGATGCCCCCAAAAACAACACGAGGTTGTAGCTGATCATCGTTCCAGATCAGCTACACACATTATTCTCGTTCATAATCAATAAATTTGCACAGAATGAGGCACAAGACGAGAAATACAACCTCTGACGCCCCCAAAAACAACACAAATGGGTGATCTTCAACAATAACAACAACAAGAACAACACAAGGTTTAGAGTTCCTACATGCATTAAGTGAAGGAACCCTAACCAAACTATAAGCAAGAGATGCCAGAGATACGTCCCCAAATCAATTTTTGATTCCTTCGATGCCCCAAAAAACAACATGAGGTTGTAGCTGATCATCGTTCCAGATCAGCTACACACATTAATCTCGTTCACAATCAATAAATTTGCACAGAATGAGGCACAAGACGAGGAATACAACCTCCGATGCCCCCAAAAACAACACAAATGAGTGAAGAAAAGAGAGGGAGATAGAGAGAGAGAGAGAGGAATACAACCTCCGGTGTTGGCTCCTCCTTCTACTCTTAGGTTTCTTCTTCTTTTTCCTCACGATGGTCTCGACGAGGAAGAGAGAGAGAGAGAGAGAGAGAGAGAGAGAGAGTTAACACTATAATATACCTAAATCTTACGGTCGAGATGAAACCAATCAACGGTTCAGATCTGTTGAAAAAATTATTAGGAGAATATGAACGAATCCTAAAAATTTGCCCGTCGCGTTTTTGTTCTCCCGCCAAACTATTTGGGACCGAATCAACTTCTTTTGGGACGGAACTAAATTTTAGTTAAAATAAGTAATATTATTAGGGTCCAAACAGAAATGTGTCCTAAATAATATTACCTTGTGTCCTAAATAATGTTACCTTTTATTACTAAATAAATAACCATCCCAAATACTAATTATTTAGGACTCTTAAAAATAGTGTATCAAATAATGCTGTCCCAAAAAGTCACTTTTTTGTAGTAAGGATTGTCACCCAAAGGAGGAGCGATCGTGTTGGAGTTCGCATTGACTGTGGGTCCCAAGCTTGTTTGTCCAGGTGTCCTTGCCAGTTGGGTCGGCAAGGCGGCTTTGATTTCGTACTGACTTGACCAAGGACAAGAGCATGGCTTGAAGTACTTCTAGATGTTGTCGGTCAGTAGGTGCTTCATAATCATCGTCGGCCATAAAGATTGTCCGCACGTGGGTAGACGTGGAAGGGATCGTAGCAGAGGTGCTCTCTGTGTCGTACCCTCGTACCGAGAAATCATCGGAGAATATCAGAATGTCTTCCTCCTCGGACTCGGAAGGAGTGCTACCCACTGTGCATGAAGCTGCATCGTCTTGGCAAAGGCAGTCATCCTCAGGGACGTCCACGTCTGTTGCGTAATTCTAGTAGATTGCTACCTCCTGTGTATGCTCTTGGAACACCGGGTTATCGTATACTTTGAGGGGACTGCTACCCCCGGCCTCATCTACCCCTAGGGAGGTCAAGGATGTACCCCCAGGTGTTAGGAGCTTCTTTCTGGATCGAGTGCCAAAGTAGACACCCTCTGTGGCTGTCGGTAGCAATCCTCCAGATGAGAGTTTTCTTGCAGTGCTGGCTGAGATTGCCGGGCTGGAAGAGCCTGTCTTTTTTTCTCCTTTGTCGGGAAAAACCTTCATAATTAAATTACAAGAGGCGAAAGAAAATTCCTCGTCTCCCAAAATTTGCACCTGTTTCTCAAGTTGTTGTCGGAAAGGTGCTGGCTGGTACAGTTATTAGAAAATGGACTGCCGATCTTTAGGTGCTACTGACTTGTCGCAGCAGCAGTTGATAATGACTTGGATGCAACGACGTCCCAGGAGGGGCTCATCATATGCCAAGGTTGCTTCTTTCTCCTTGCGTTTATGAGTAATCACCTCTCGCAAGTCGATTGCAGGCTGATCTACCTTTGCATCCAATTTGTGGACTCGGGTATCCCGAGCACACGGGTGCGTAGGTATAATGTTTGCTCCCTGATCTGAGGCTAATAAAAGCACTTACTCTCGATCGTTGGAGAGAGACTTTTGAGACCTACCCCGTCCGTTAGCCCTGGGGGACTGGACATGGATGGTTCTGTACAACTTTCTATCAGGGGCCCGTATAATATTTAACGTTGCCTGCTGACGGTCAGCAACTTGGACAGTTGACTGGGCTTGTAATGCCCTAGACTTCTTCAATTTAGCAACTGAGGGCGCATAATAAGAAGAGTCCAGATTGGAATATCCCACATTCTCGATGGGCCGTATAGAGTCGAGCCCGCATAAGAGACGGTCGAACACATAGCTTCTGAAAGGGCCGCCTGAGACACTTTGTCTATGGCCAGGATTGGCTGCCGCATGGGCCTTTTTCCTACGGCCGGAGTTGGCTGCTGCATGGGCGATCGACCTGCCGCCAGAGTTGGCTGTCGCATGGGCGATCTGTCTGCGGCCAGAGTTGACTGTCGCATGGGTGATCTGTCTGCGGCCAGAATCAGCTGTCGCATGAGTCATCTGCCCATCTCTCTTATACGGCATCTTCATCGTCTGTATAGATTTCCTTTGTCCCCCCAAAAAATCAGCATCGTAGTGTTTTCCTTTGCTGGATTTGGTGATAGTGGGATTATCTACAGTCGGATGCAAGGCCGCAGGAGAGTCTTGATCACCGTCTTGGGCCGCAGAAGGAGCTTCTTCGAGAACCTGGTCAGGGGCAACAGTTTTGCACTTCGACATCCTGCGGGTTCTCTTTGGGTTGGCTCGCTTCTGCGATGGGCTGGCTCTCCTTACAGAGAGCATTTCTTCGAGTGCTCGTTAGTCAAATCGAACCACGAGTATTTGCTGCGTGGAGCCGAGCTTGGACGCGTTAGATTGCGTCACCATCTTCTCATCAGAAGAGAAGGATGTCCCCAGTAGAGTCACCATCATGTTTACCATTAAATATCAAGCACAAAAATTTACAGAGGAATTGAACATGATTGCAAACTCACTTGTACGAGTGAAAGCCTATAAAAAAATCCTAGGAAACAATCTAAGTACAATTATTTAGTTTTGATTCTGGAGGGTGACGATAGAGGCTCGAGAAAGTGTAGCAACTCTACCTTACTCCTTGGACTATCTGACACGGTCCTTGCTCTTGAAGAAATTGCCCTTCATAGGTTGCCACACTTTTGCATGGGTGTGGTACCCTACTATTTATAGTGATATATGTTTTGAGCCGCATAGATGGCCACGTGGACACGTGGCTACAATAGCATATAAAGACCCGCTCTTTGGCAGCCAGCTGGTGACTTGTTGAGATATTGTTACATCAAATCTGGGTAGTTGAGACTTTGCCCCTATTCTAGAATTTAACTTTTGGACAGGCGTTTCCTAGGCATATCTTTTATTCCAAACTCGTTCGTGATGTTTGTTGCAGCATCCGGAGTCATCTGTAGGATTTGGCTTTTCTTGCTTTGTTTATTTGCCGGTTCGAGCTACTAGATTATTCTCTTTTGCACATAACCTCAGGCAAGATACCTTGCCTTTATACTGTTTATATTTAATTTATATTTTACTACATATTACTATTTATTTATTTCCAGTTCTTACAGTTCTTGATCTACTGTCTGCTCAGTGATATTAGATGTACTTGTTATTATCCTTTGACTGCATATGGACTTAGAGGTAAGAGACTACCGTTTGTAGTGTATCGTATATACTTTGACACAGTTGTACCAATGTGTGAGAAGAGTAGCAAGTAGAGCTTCTTGTGTGTGGGCTGATCCCCCATGCGCATGCGTTAGGGCTAACTGCTAATAGAGGCATGTTAGGAGACTTAGCATTTAGTAGGGGTATATGAGACATGGATGTGACTCTGTTAGGCATTGGGTGGGAAGAACAGTTCCTTAACGTATGAGCCACGTATGCACTTCCCTATTGTTGGTTATCTCCGCGGGAGATACGGTCCTGGATCCTGATACTGATTTACTGCTGGCCTCTGACATTCGATGAATGTTATGCTTTGAGGTCCCTGGTATCCTGATGGGACCATACATGAGATTACTGCTACTGAGCCAGAGTGCCCGTACGTTGAAGGTTTGTTCTTATTATATAAACACATTAGAATGGTCAGGTAACCCTCGTCAAATGTCATATCACCCCGTCCCATTAGTAGCTTGGGACAATGTCTCATCGCGGCATAGTGTGCTACCCCTTGTCCTTGTTTGGTTGTAGGGGTAGTCCACTGTTTCGATGATGAGGTATTAGATCTTGTTACGAGTGGGACTATTTACTTTACTTATGATTTATGACATAGTATATATATTCAGTTATTATGGCATGTTCTTTATGTATATTGTTACGTCCCTCTGAGGACCTGGTTATCTCTCCAGGTGTGTGTGCTTCTGTGATATTGCAGGTGATCTAGCCGAGGTCGCGATCTTCTCTATTCATTCGGAGATGACGTGTCTTGGATCTTTCTTTGCTACTCCCGCCAAAATTATTTCAATTTCCATGTATATTTTTCCTTACTTGTTGGTAGTAGATTTGTCTCCGCCTAACGTATTGTACAAAGAATTATTACAGTTGATTATATGATATCTTTTATTCTTCAGTTGTGGATGAGATTAGATTACTCTTGGTTTACTGTATTTTACAGCTTATGTATTCATACGAGGTTTCCATATATTGGAGTACACTTCGTATGTATGCAGCTGGCATGGATACGTACCTAGTCCTAAGTATTTTGGGACTGGGGCATTACAGCATGGCCATGTCCAGTCTGGTGACATGACATTTTGTTTGATTACGTCTTATCTTATTTTTGTCAGATTGTCAGGGTTGTCAGAGCTGTCAGTTTTGCCAATTTTGACAGAGTTTGTCAGCTTTATCAGAAGGGTTGATCAGCTTGGCCGTATAAGTAACTATTCTTTCTGCGGCTCAAATTAGTCTGGTGAAGATGGGCCGCAGGGGGCATGCTGAGTCTGTCATGCGGCTGTTCTTTATGTGGATCAATTTGTTCCAAGGTACTCATGCGGTCAATTGTGATCCGCATGAACCCCATATTTTTCATGCTTCTACAATACCCCCTTCAAAGTTTTTAAATTGCAAATTTGGAATACTTTGAATAAGAAGCATGGACATATGTCAAGCCGCAGGAAAATCTTTGAGTCAGGAGAGACGTTGCTCCGCAGGGACATTTTGAGCCGCAGGGAAATTTTGGGCCGCATGTAGATCTTGTGCCGCAGGAAGATCTTGTCTGCCAGCAGTCACTGTTGTATTTAATGCCTTGATTTGGTTTTGGATTTGTGCTCTTTTTTTGAGATAAAGCTGACGGTTACTAGGGATAAAATCCCCAAATGTCGTCATTATCTTTTAATGGATACGAGAATTGAAGCGGCGATGATGGTTATTAAGGATGAAAAATCCCAGAGTCTCATCATTATCTTTAATGTCACGATAACCGACGCGACGCTCATCTGTTTCCACTTTGAAAAGCTATAAATATCGGCCATACGAAGAGAGAATTTTCAACTTTTTCTCCTTCGTCTTCGTTGTTCCTGTCATCCTTTCTGTCCCGGTTAGCCATGGCTCCAAAAGCTTCTAAGTCGACTGATGCTACGGCCAAAGGGAAGGGACTTGCCTTTCTGTCGAGAGCTGCGGACTCTCCTTCCATTCATCCTGACGTGCAACTCCCTGTCAAGGGTAAGGACGGCAGGAAGATGACGACCTAAAATTTTTTTTTGAATGGCCATATCGCATATTTTAGGAGCCGGCCTGTCATGTGTTGCCTCTGTGCTTTTAGGCATGATTGATGCATGCCCTATCTGCATATGTTTTGTATGATGGGGCCGCATGGCTGATCCATAGACTTTGTCTTCTTCTGAATGTTAACCCCCCACCCTTTTTCTCTTTTCATATTTTGTAGGGGTTTGGCTAGCAGATTTCTCCAGGACCGGTATCGGTGATTTTGGGCATGGTGAAGATGCAACACTTGACACACACATCAGAGAGTTCAGAACTCTTCATGCTTTGGAAGAGTTTTTCTCAGATGGCAGGAAGAACCATTATACGTCGGAGAGTCACACGGTGGTAGAACGTCATCGTGAAAGTTCTGTTTTCACGTCTCTCCAAGTTGGCAAAAATAACACTAGGGATGTTGTTTTGAAGGTATGGTCTTTTGGAGGAACGGGCCTAAGATGTCCGCAATACGGAGGAGAGAAAAGCATGTTATATTTGCCTTCCTCCATGCGGCTCCTCGGAGATTCAACAACCTTGTTTGCTTCTCAGCAGTAAAACATGACTTCTTTCGAGGGCCACGAAACTGCTTTTTGATGAAGGCGAAGTGCTGTCAAACTGACCAAACTATGTATTGCTAGATTTTCCTTTCTTTTCTTTTTGCTGCCGATGTCATCCTATAAATGTAACTGATTTTGAATAAACAGAATACATTCACCCCATTCTTTGTTTGTGGTATTTGTGGTGCTTGTACTAGAGGGCCTAATGCAGCATTTGTGTTTGATAAAGGATATCCCACTAGGGACTTTTTGTGGACCTATTACCCTTTTGTGCATCTAAAATACGAGCAAATAGATTTAAATGATATTTTGTGGACCTACTACTCTTTGGTACACCGATGGTGCGAGTAATAGATTAGGATAACTTCTGTGGACCTATTACCCTTTTGCGCATTGGTGGTACGGATAATAGATTTGAAACAAAACCCAACAGAGGTAATATGGACGTGATAGGTTTTGTGGTCTTAACACCATGTCTTTTATCCCGGGTTGGGTATACGTGTTAAGTCGGGAGACTATCGGTATCAGAGGTAATATGGACGTGACACACGATAATTAGGCATATTCTTTGGTTGACCTATTACTCTTCTGCGCGCTGGTGGTGCGAGTAATAGATTTTGAGACAAAACCCGACAGAGGTAATATGGACGTGATAGGTTTTGTGGTCTTAATACCATGTCTTTTATCCTGGATTGGGAACAGGTGTTAAGTCGGGAGATTATCGGTATCAGAGGTAATATGGACGTGACACACGATAATCAGGACCAGAAAGTTTACTCAGAGATAATGATAAGCTGGGCAAACTCCTGTGTGATAAAGCATTAAAGTGGGAGTTCAGAGGTATCAGCATACATGACTCGCCACTCAGGAAGATGCGATGCGAATCTACTCAGAGAAAAATAGAGTGTGAGTTCAGAGGTACTTGGTGTACATAACTCGATGATCTGGGAGATTTAGTGGTTTGAAGAAGTACAAGCATATCGTTAGACATAGTATTTCATCAGGAATTTATCGTTTATGGGCATCATGAGCAAGTCTCCATTCTGCTTCGCGAGTCGGTATGCGCCGTTGGAGAATACGGTTTCGACGATGAATGGACCCTCCCATTTGGGCTAGAATTTGTCGGCAGTTTTATGAGTCATGACCATCGGTCTGCGAACGGTCAAGACGAGATCGCCTATTTGGAATGTCCTCTGCTTGGCTTTCTTATTGAAGGCCAGAAAGATGCATGCTTGATAGGGCTCGATGCTTTGTTGAGCTTGCAAGCGCTTCTCGTCTAAAGCTTCCAATTCTTGTAGCCGTCGGCGGTAGTTATCGTCCGATGTTAACCGGTAAGTAAGAGCCACACGAAGCAAGGGGATCTGAGTCTCCAATGGGAGAACTGCCTCGCTCCCGTACACCAGAGAGAACGGTGTATTTCCCGTAGCCATCCGACTCGTAGTGCAGTACGCCCATAAGCATTCGCCCAGCTTTATATTCCAGTCGTGCTTGTTTGAAGACACAAACTTCTTGAAAAGCTTGATTATGGTCTTGTTAAAGGCATCAGCCAGACCATTAGCCGATGGATTTTAGGCCGTTGAAGCTACATTCTGAATCTGATTCTTGTCACAGAATCGATAGAAGGCTTGGCTTGCGAATTGCGGACCATTGTCATGAATTATCCTCCGTGGCAGTCCAAAACGATAAATGACGTGATTTTTATGAAACTGATCACGTTTGACGTCTTTACCTCTGCTAGCGGAACAACTTTCGCTCATTGGAGAAGTAATCGGTAATTGCAAGTATAAACCGGTGCCCTTTGGATGACAGTGGGGTGATTGGGCCAATGATGTGAAGAACAGATAAAAAACTCTAGAAGGGGGTGAATAGAGTTTATAACGATAATAACCAAATAAAATTTAACTCCTTTTGCCAATAGTAAGTAATCAGATTAGTAAATGCGAAAATGAAAAGATCAAGAGAGCATACGCAAACACAGTCGTTTTAACCTGGTTTTCCTCGTGGAGGACTAGTCTAGGCCTGAGAACTCTAGCTCAGGATTAAATCCATTATTTGTGAAATAGTAGTTACACCCCGTGCCTTTTCTTGAGAAAAGCACGTCAACTTCTTACAAAGATCGCTGTGGCGAAGCTTAGAATTTTCCAAGCGACTTTCTTAACTCTTGCATAAACTTCTAACTGAATAGCACTGAGCACTTATAGGCTTAGGAAGCTTGTGACTAGTAGATGATAAGGTTAAGGCTTGTATGAGGCTTATAGAGAAGAGAAGAGAAGATAATTGGATGACTGAAAATGAGTGTATTCAAGGCCAATTTATACTAGTTAGGATAGGCAGAATTCGGCCAGAATTATGTGTCATGAATTCAAATTTTTGGCCGTTGGACAACTAGCATACAACAAACCCTAAAAATTAGGGTCCAGAAAAACAGGCGGCAGAGTTTCGCCCGAACTCTATCTCCATAGGACAGAATGTTCAGATGGGCTTTGTGGGCTAGTTTGGCTTTTGGTGGAGCTTTGGGTTTGTTTAGGAATAAGGTTTAAGCCAAGAATACCCAGTGCTACTCAGTTTATATTTTACTAGACTCAATAAATGTTAAATAATACGGACTTTGAAAACGAGTACGCTGTAGGAGAGAGACGATGTTCGTCTTGCACTGCGTTCTGCCTTGATGTGTCATATTAAATTATGACAAGTATCATATTGTCAATTTGTCAATATTTGGTTGACTTTGATCTAGTTTGGGTCAACAATCTCCTCCATATTGATAATTGACAAAAATAATATTTGTATATTCAATGTTCATAGCTGGACACAAGTTGAAAGGGGTAGACAAGCATAGAATGCAGTAGCTCCCCCGTAATCATAGCTCCCCCATAAACATATCTTCCCCGTAGACCAAAATGCCTTATCCTGATATACATTAACTCCTCCAAAACATAGATATCACACAATATGATAGAAATATGAATATCAAAGAGAATATCAAATAGATCTCCCCTTTTTGGCATTTATCAAAATGAACACAACACAGACAGGCAGAAGACTGTATAAAAGATTAACTAGCAAGCACACAATTATAATATAATAACTGCAGATAAAATCTAAAGATCCACATAAACTGAAAATGTACTCACACAAGAAAATGAAACTACATAAGCATAAGTCTATAAAGCATAAAACTAAAGAAGCTCATCAGCAGTAGCATCAGCAGGTACGGAACTACATCCATCATGGAGCACGAGATGGTCCGGCGGTGTCAGATGGATCAGTATCAGAATGACAAGGATCCACAAAAGCTACTTCCGGATCCAAATATCGAATGATGCAAGGGTCGTCGATACGGTAGCCGGCACGAGATGGATCCCGTTCCATAGGAAGGGGCATAGAGGAATGCCGAGACATGGTGTACCGGATGTCATGTAATGAGTTGATGATGGCACTCATCTGCAAAGTGGTACAATAATCCAGCTGGGTCAAGCGGTCGTCCTCTAATATGAAACGATCGTACAACATGGTCTGGATAGACTCGAGAGTAGCAGGTGGCTCAGGTGCAAGTTACCCAAGAGCAGGTGGATCAGCCTGAGCATCAGACCTGGAATGCTCGGACTCAGCAGGAGACTCGACAGCTACCAGAAGCCGCCTTGCCTTAGACAGATAGGCAGGGGCTGGAAGGAACTGGCACTCATCAAGAGGAACGTTGAACGCACGAAAGACTATTGGCAAATAAAGAGCATAGACCAATGATCGAGGCCTCTTCCGTGCACTAATCATCCAGTCCATCATAGTGTGCGAAAAGTTAAACGGGACATTGAAGTGAAGATGATAGAGTGCAGCGATATCAAAATAAAAAACTTTATCAGTCGATCCTGCTTTGGGCAAGATCATGGAGAAAATGATACGATGAAATTCATAGAAATATGGGTTAAGAAATTTAGCAAGTAACTTGCGTGGATGAGTGTTGTGAGTACACAAATCATCCTTGAAACTCTCAAGGGACGATGCATCGAGAAATTGAAACTTGCGTCCATCGACAAGTTTCTTCCAGGAATTGGGTTTCGGGATCTCGAGATATTCTGCATGTTCAAAATCATCAAAAGTGATGTCAATTCTGGCGACACGAGAATAGATTCGTGTGTCGTCAAAAGTGAGATTACAGTAAAACATTTGGATTGCATTCAAATATATAAGAGATGATGTAGATACTAACTCATCTAGACAAAGGTCATGAAACAATGAGTCATAGCGAGAAAATATAGTGAAATTGATAGAATGACCCGCATACACGCTGCTAGAACGAAAGTCATTGAACCATTCATTGGAAGCCTCCAATGAAACAAAAATTTGTTCATTGAATGTGTTGGGGTCATGAGGTGGTGGTGGATTAAAAAGTGGATGAATGAGTTGAACATTTTGAGGAGGAGGGTTCGATGAGGAAGCACCCTCGGTTCTAGCCCTCTTTCCCCTATTGAACAACCTAGGTGCCATTGATAATGATAAGAATTTGAAATTTGAAATAAAGAAAAGAAGAGAGTATACCTTAAAAGAATAGAAGAATAAGGAAGAGGATAGCCCCAAACCTAAGCTCCTTAAATTTTGAGAGTGAAAGAACCAAGGATTGAGAGAACTAGGGTTAGGGTTTGGAGAGAATGAACTTGGAGAGGGTTTAGAGGTGGCAATGGAGAAGAAGGAGAAGGGAATTCCCGAAAATATGAAGGTATGGTCGGCTGGTCGGGTTAAATCTGGACTATTGGATCAAAATAAATAGAAGGCTGGGAGCGCACTAGGGTTCTGGAAACAGAAGACCGAACTCGGCCCGAACTCTGTGTGAGGTAGAGTTCGGCCCGAGTTCTGGGTACTGAGGCCAGAACTCAAAACAGCAAAAAAAATGACCAAGTGTTGGAGAAAAATAGAGGAAGTGTAAAAGATAAAAACAATTTGCAAAAGTTTGATGAAAATCAAAAGTGTAATTATGAGAGAAACTATGAATGTAATAAATGGAATTGAATTTAGAAAATTTTGAATTAACTAAGTTATAAATGAAATTGAACCATATAATAAACAGGGATTTACGACAACGATCATTACGATGAAACTGCCATTGGGTAGGTGTAGGGGCCGGATCCCAGCTAGCGGTAGTCCGAAGACTAGTGCACCGTGTCGCTTAGATTTTTATGCCTTGTTGTTAGAAGGACCCTTTCTGCTTGTACCCATAGCAAAGTCACCATAAAGATACATGACATAATCGATATTTACGCAGGCCAATTTAATGAATAACTGTTTCATCCAAAATTCCTAATTCATGACAAAGAAAGTTGAATCACTCTTAGGATAGTAGTTTTGTAAAGAAATCTGCTAGCTGATGATCAGTGTCAATAAATTCTAAATTTATAGTGCCGTATTGTTGATGATCACGCAGAAAATGGTGACAAATTTCAATGTGTTTCGTGCGTGAGTGACATATAGGGTTCTTAGTAAGGTTAATAGCGCTAGTGTTATCAAAGAATTTAGGAATGTGCATAAAAGAAAGGTTATAGTCTGCAAGGGTTTGCTTCATCCACAGAATTTGTGCACAACAACAACTAACTGTGATGTATTCAGCTTCTGTTGTGGATAGTGTGACAGAATTCTGCTTCTTGCTAAACCATGAGACTAAAGCCTTACCTAATAAATGACACGTGCCGCTCGTACTCTTAAACTCGACTTTGCATGCCGCAAAATCAGCATCCGAATAACCAACAAGGTCAAAGGACATGGATTTGGGATACCACAAGCCCACTATAAAAGTACCTTTAAGGTATCGAAAGATACGCTTAACAGCGAACATGTGTGATTCCTTAGGATTAGCTTGATAGCAAGCAAACAGACAAACACTAAACATGATATCGGGACAACTAGCAGTTAGGTAAAGTAGACTACCAATCATACATCGATATTTATGTTGGTCAATAGGTTTGCCGCTTTCATCACGTTCCAGCTTTGTTGTAGTAGCAATAGGAGTGCTGATTGGTTTGACGTTGTCAAGATCAAACTTCTTTAGCATATCCTTTGTGTATTTTGACTGGCTGATGAATGTTCCTTGCGAAGATTTTTTGGACTTGTAGTCCGAGGAAGTAATTAAGCTCCCCCATCATGCTCATCTCAAATTCGTTCTGTATACACTTAGCAAAATCTTGGCATAGATTTTTATTAGTGGACCCAAATATGATATCATCGACATAAATTTGAACTAAAAGAATGGTGTCTTAAAAAGTTTTGATAAAAAATGTAGTATCAATTTTCCCTTTTGAAAAATCTTTATCTAGTAAGAAATTGCTTAGGTGTTTATACCAAGCTTTCGGGGCTTGTTTGAGGCCATAGAGCGCTTTCTTGAGCTTGAAAATGTGGTCGAGAAATTTATGATTTTCATAACCAGGGGGTTGTCTTACAAAGACTTCCTCCTTAATAAAACCATTCAGAAAAGTACTTTTTACATTCATTTGAAAGAGTTCAAAAATTTTGAAAGTTTGCAAAGGCACAAAGCATCCGAATGGATTCAAGTCTTGCAACTGGAGCATACGTCTCATCGTAGTCGATACCTTCCTCTTGGTTGTATCCTTGAGCTACTAGACGCGTTTTGTTTCGAGTGACTGAACCATCTTTATTTACTTTGTTACGAAAAACCCATTTAGTACCAATAATCGAATGGTTAGCCGGTTTAGGAACAAGTTCCCAGACCTGGCTTCTTTCGAATTGGTTGAGTTCTTTTTGCATAGCAAAAATCAAAAATTCATCATTAAAAGCTTCTAAAACATTTTTAGGCTCAATTTGTAAAATGAAAGCAGTGCTAGCAATAGAATCTCTTAAAGATGATCGAGTACTTACTCCGCATGATACCTCAACTATTACCAAGTTTTCTGGGTGTGACAGCTTGAACTCGAACTTCTTCGGTAAGCCCTCCAGAGAATTGGTTTCAGGGGTGGTATTCATCGGTGTAGAAATTGATGGTTCAACATCATCGTCGGGGATAGCCGCTGTACTATTTTTCTCATCAAAAGACACATTAGTAGATTCTTCTATAATCGTTGAGAGTTCGTTGAACACTCTATATCCCTTACTCTTGGCAGCATAGCCAAAAAAATACCATTGTTAGCTTTGGCATCAAACTTGCCTAAGTTGTCTTTGGTATTAGGATAAAATAGCGACAACCGAACACTCTAAAATAAGAGACATTAGGAGTCCTACCAAACCAAAGTTCATAGGGTATTTTCTTCGAAATTGGTCGAATAAGCACCCTATTAAAAACATGGCAAGCTGTACTGACAGCTTCTGCCCAAAAATATTTCGAAAGTGAAAATTTATTCGACCTGACTCTAGACATATCGCCAAGAGTCCTATTCTTCCACTCCACAACACCATTTTGTTGAAGAGTTCTAGGACAAGAAAATTCATGATCAAAACCATTTGTTTCGTAAAACATTTCAAAATCAAAATTTTCGAATTCGCCTCCATGATCACTTCGAATTCGAGTAATCATGTAGCCTTTTTCGTTTTGGACCTTTTTGGCAAAGATTTTGAAAACTGAAATAGTATCGCTTTTGTTTGCAAGGAAGAAAACCCAAGTAAATCTTGAAAAATTATCTATAATAACAAATGCATAAAGTTTTTCACCAAGACTGGCTACTCTACTAGGACCAAATAAGTTCATGTATAGTAATTACAAGAGTCTAGTAGTACTTATAGTGTTTATGGATTTAAATGAAGATTTGGTTGCCTTATTCAGTTCACATTCGGCATATACCGTGTCCTTCTTGAATGTGATGTCGGGCAGACCTCTTACTAGCTTTTTTGTCGATAACCTGGATATACTATTCATATTGGCATGACCAATATGCTGGTGCCATAAAAGTCTTTCATCCTTGTGGGCGTAGAGGCATCTTTCTGTACTGTTAGTATTTCTAGATAGATAAAAAAATATAAATATTATCTTCTCTTATCCCTTCAAAAGCAATGTCTCCAGTTGACCTATCATAAATGTAGCATTTATTCTTTCCGAAGTTAATATCATATCCATGATCAGCAAGATGACTTATGCTGAGCAGGTTATACTTTAAATCGGTCACTAAGCAGATATTCTTTATTACAAGAGAAGGAGGATAACCAATAGTACCATTACCTATGATGTAGCCCTTTAAATTGTTATCGAAGGATACATATCCTTCCCTCTTTATCGATAGTGATACGAAAAGATTTGCGCCTCCAGTCAGATGTCGCGAGCACCCACTATCGAGAATCTACTTGCTTTTAGTTGAAGAAGGAAGGTCCACCTACATCACGAGTATATGTGACCTTTGGTACCCAAGTTCTTGTGGGTCCTGAAATGTTAGTCTTCGGTACCCATGCATATAGATTAATATCTACTAATTTTCTAATTCTACACTGTGGTGAGATATGACCATGTAATCCACAGTATGTGCAAGTAGCACGGCTATTTGTGTTAGGAGCAGGTTGATAGTGATGTCTATATGCAGTATGGTAATAGTTATGTGAAACAGCAGGATAGTGATTATATGTAGCAGCAGGATAATAGTTATGACTATATGCATTAGCAGGATAATAGTTATGAGTAGGTTGAGAATGATGTCTATGTACATATGGTTTACATACTGCATGGGAGTACGTGTAGATATAAACATGGTTACGTGCTGCATATGGGTGACGTGTTTTACTATTATGAGTGTTCTGGTGTTTTGTGTGTGTTTTGTAACTGTGAGATTGGGTTTGAGGTTGAGCAACTTATTTCCCCAATCTGATCTCTAATTTCTTAGAGACAACAATCAGTTCATTGCACTTTGCATTCAGACCATCAATCTTAGCAATAAAGATCTTGTGTTTGTTCTTTTCTTCAGCAAGCTCTTTGTTGAGTGCTGAGATCTCATGTGTTTGCTTCTCAATAAGTGTTTCAGCATCATGTAAGCTTAATTTAAGCTTGGACACCTCATCAGTGACTTCCGTAGGTGGAGTGTCTCTAACATTATCAAGTAAAGAAGAAAGATTATGAATCTCTATTTCATAGCCTTTGATTTCCTCCTTAGCCTGCTTATATTTACTAATGACTTTCTTGTGATCATTTAGTAAGTCATTAAAAGCATCGCCAAGTTCATCAAATGTAAATTCATCAAGAGTTTCGTCAGTTACCTTATCGAATGTTGCCATTAGGCAAACATTAGCAGTGTCTCGAGGAGAGTCATCTTCTTCCTTAGAATCACTGGCTTTGCTTTCGTACCAAATGCTAGTGTTGGCATACTTTTGCGAAGAGGGCTTCTTGTAGGGCTTCTCATATTTGTTACCTTTTTTTGCAAAGGGACAGTCCTTTCAAACATGTCCAATCTTTTTGCAGCCGTAGCACGTTGGTTCTTCCTCATCGTCTTCTTGTTGTTCCTTCTTCTTTCGATTGAAACGAAGGAACTTCTTGAAGTTACGGACTAGAAGAGCTTGATCATCACCTTCTGAATTGTTGTCGTCAATCTCTTCAGGATCAGCCTTCGACGATGAGCTTTTAGGGCAATCTTTTTTGCCTTTGGAGCAGGTTCGTCGAAGTCTTTGAGGTCGAGCTCGTGGGTCATCAGCTTTCCCATCAAAGTTTCCATAGACATTTTGGTATGATCATTGCCTTCTATAATTGCTGTTACCTTAGGGTTCCAGATCTTCGGTAGCCCCCTAAGTAACTTGTGGATCTTCTCATGATTGGGGTATTATTTGCCAAGAGATGACAGAGGATTGATGACGTCAAGGAACCTTGTGAACATTTGAGTGATCGTCTCATTTGGCTTCATCTTGAATGCCTCATATTCTTGAGTCAGACGACTGATCTTAGATTCCTTGTCTTGAGTGGTTCCTTCATGCGTCACTTCCAGAAGCTTCTATACTTCGTGCGAGGTGGTACATGTTGAGATCCTGTTAAATTCATTCATATCTATTGCACATAAAAGAGCATTAATAGCTCTAGCATCTAGACTCACATGTTTCTTTTCCTCGTCATAATACTTGTCGTTGGATTTTTTGATGAGATCTCCCTCGATAACTATTCTGGCAGACTTTTCGTAACCATCGATGACAATGGTCCACAGGTCAAAGTCTAGAGACTTGAGATAAAAACTCATCCTAGTTTTCCAATAGGTGTAGTTGGTTCCATCAAATAGGGTTGGCCTATGAGTGGACTGTCCCTCACCATGGTTGGAAAACATAGGTTGTGTGGTTGCCATAGATCTGGTCTAGGATGTTAGTCCTTGAAAACCCTCGGAATTCCTAAATTCTTTTTACTATTTTATTTACTTAAATACTATTTAGGAATATTTTGGTATTGGTTAGAGATGATTTTATTAGTATTAAATATTAAGCGTAGCAAATATTTATATGTATGTTATGAAATAGGAATTTCTCTTTTATGAAAAAAAAATTTGTTGTTTGCAATTATTATTATTATTATTATTTTATTTATTTTAGGAATTTTAGAATCTATAACAGATTTTTAAATTAATATTATTTACCAAATATCTTTACATGATGTATCAAAGAATAACTTTTCCAAAGTTATATACAATATATGTTATAGGATTTTAGAAAATTTTATTTTAGAATTTTTTGGAAATTTTTGAGAAATTTTTGAGAAATTATTGGGATTTATTTTAATTAGAATATATAAATGGTTTTGTTTAAAAGAGAGAAAAAAAATTAAAAGGGAATTTCCTATTGAACAGTGCCAACGACACTGTTCCCTTCTTCTAAACCCGACCACTCCGTGCCAGAACCTGTGATTTCTCGTTTTTTTGAAACTTTTGATTTCCAAATTCGACCCAAATCACCCTTAAATTCAATAGAATATTCTCCAATGTAATCTTTATCGGATTATCTCCCGGATTGCATCTAAACAAATCAATAGTTGGATTTAAATCAGGGATAAATTTGTTTAAACCCCGAGTATATGAAACTTCGCGTGATCAACAACCTTCGACCCCAGCGGAGTCCCCAACCCTAGGTGCGTACCCTTAGCCCTCTATACATCGCCTGCACCACCGTGCTTCGCCGGAGTAGCCGATTTTTGCGTGCGACACAGCCATACCCGCTGCAGTCTTCGACATACAAGGTACCTACTTCGTGTTTAAATATCCTCCTGTAGACTAAATCATTTTCAATTCTACGAAGTACTTTAGGAAGCCCTCATAACCCACTTTGAAACCCTTCAGAGGGATTTCAACATCAACCCCCTTGATCGACCATAGATTTGACCCAAAGTCGAGTAAATTCTGCCCCAAAAACAGGGTTTTAAGAGCAGTCGAGAACCCAACATGGAAGGCCAATTTCGGCCGACTTACTGCTAATTTTCGAAAACCAATTCGTCGCTGTTATAGATAACCTATACCAGATTATAAACCCATTCGTAATTTCTAAAATCATGAAGTACACCTCAAGTTAATTAATTTTTAAAAAAACTCAAGAAAAACTGTTTTGAAAACTTTAGAAATTCAGGAATTCATTCCGAAACGGCATGCGCCTCGACAAATCGAGCGACGTGGTCGCGCACTATATGCATGTAAAGGCGCATATGGATGTTGCCGACGTGTGGGAACTGAAGGAACTCGATTTTATTGCATATGCACGACGAAATCAGTACGTATCCGCCGAGATACCCCGTATCGACCTTTTGTAAAGTTGGCCTTAACTTCGTGTACGTTCATCGTATCGAGACAAAACTTGTGCCAACAGGTCCGGATTAAAATTCTGGTCCTGTGCGCCAAGTTTGGTCCGATTCTGAGAAGGTCGACCGGAGCGCCTATTTGGCGGGCCTGCGATCTGATCTAACGGACGAAATTGTACAAGGCCCCCCGGAATCCAACTTTAGACTTAGGGTTGGGTTTGTCTTCTCAAATCGGACCCGTAGACATGTAGTTTGACAACTTTAGAGACCGTAGATACTAGCACGCGTTTAGGTACGAAACGAGTCCAACGGCAGACATCGTTTTGACCCAAAATTACAATTTTGCCCCTGTTCCAGAATTAGACTTTTGGACATACGTTTCCTAGACATATCTTTTATACCAAACGCGTTCTTGATGTTTGTTTCCGCATCTGGAGCTCCTTATGGATTTTGACTTTCGTGTTGACGATTCTGACTGTTGGATTTTGATACATCTCGTACCTCCCTCAGACAAGATACCTTGCCATTGTATTCTGCTTATTTACTATCATTCAGCATACTGATTTAGTTTTATTTTTTTACTTATTGTTATTTTTCTACCTTGATATATTTTATGTAATTATCTATTTTATTTTATTCCTATTACGTTAATATTATGCGTCGACTTAAAGTTAAGAAGACTACCCTATGTTGTGATGCATTTATTGGCCTTGACACATGTGATATACGAGTCACGAGTCTCATATAGGTCTCGGACTTGCGTAGTTGGTTGGCCACCGATACGTGAGGACGTGCGTTAGGAAATAACTGCTAATAGAGTGTATGCTAGAAGACTTAGCAGTTATGAGTTGGCATTGGGCGGGAAGAACATGATTGGAAGTTGACTACCACCCTATCTATCATAGACTTGCTCGCTACTGAGGAACGATAGGTAGACTATATGCTATAGACTCACTCGATACTGAGGAATAGTATATGGTGTTGTGACTCGCTACCGAGGTACTGTACTGCATTGGTATTTTTCTGACTTGACCCGATAGTCATGCAACCATGAACTGTTATTAAATTGCATTCCACTTAGAATGGTTAGACTACCTTTATCCGTAGGTGTATGTACTTTTCCATATGGTTGTGTACTATACTGTTCATGGCTTGGAACATTATTTTTTCACGAACTAGTGTGCCACACCTTGTCCTTGTTTGGTTGTAGGTGTGGTTCACTGCTTCGATGATAAAGTGTTGAACCATGTTATGATCTGGATTATTGTGAGCAGTTTATATTCAGTTTATACGACATATTTTTTTTCTGTATCTTGTTATATCCCGGTATAGATGGTCAGGATTGCCCTAGGAGTATGGACTCGGTTTAGCTCCTTTATTTCCTACTGAGGATATCTTACCCACTGATGATGCCTGATCCTTTCCTTACTTGTATCTTTCATTTATTTTTGGAGGTTGGACTCCATTATCTAAGATTATATTCATAGCTATTTGGTAGTGGATTTGTTTCCACCCGGCTATCTATCTTTCGACTCTTTTATTTGATACTATCTGGACTATCATTTTCTCTTGTAATTTTATGGATGAGATATAGTTATTTGTGATTGGCCTGTGATTTACAGCTTATGTGTGCGTACGAGGATTCCGCATATTGGATTATTCTATGTATGTATGCAGCTGGCATGTTTCGTATGCCTAGTCCTACGTATTTTGGAATTAGGGCATTACATGTTTTTATGGTGGCCCACGCAGGTCAGAGCATATCGTATCGGCTACATAATAGTGTTGATACGAGCCTGCATATAGGATTAGAAATTAGGAATCTCATCCACATGTTTGATACCTTCCTTGATTCCTCTTCAAACTCTTATTGACTGCTTAACTCGCATCTAGCTTGAAATTGTTCTAACAAAATTCTTATATCTCGTGCCAGAAAATGGATCTTCGCAGCGTTAGTGTTATCCCACTTGCCATTACCTCGGGTGACTCGGCAGCCCAAGAGGAGCAAATTCACTCACAACATCCTATAATAACCTCAACCATGCCTTCTTAGCCAGACAAAACGACCCCACCTACTCACCAGCATCCCCAAGCCTCTGAACCCCAGTTAGTACAACCTGTTCAGCAGACCCCTACACCCCAAAGAGGGTATAATCCACCGCCCCTTCATCAGAATCTACCTCAAGCTGGACCACAGACGCCTATGCCCCCGATTGATGGAGATGATACCAATCGGTTCCTTTATACTTTATAGCAGGCTCAGTAGTAGCAAAATGAGCTATTGAGACAAGATGTGATGGTCCCACTTAATAGACCCACATCTCCACCACCAGCCCAAGTACTAGCACCTCTACCAAGGCCTCATTCATACGTAGGCAGTATTTCAGATTTCATCCAATGAAGCCGAAGACTTTCAAAGGTACCAAAGGCCCACTAAAAGTTTTTTCATGGCTTATTATCACCGAGAATAAGTTAAAGGCATCACAGTTGCCTAAAGAAGATTGGTTGACCGCAGTTGATTTATTACTCGAGGACAATATCTATCATTGGTAGAAAGCGAAGGAGAGGCGCTTGGGTACCAATCAGTCATGGAAAGTGTTCTACAAACTCTTCAACGAGAGGTACTTTCCAACCGCTGCTCGAAATGTACTGTATGATCAGTTCCTCCACCTCAATCAAGGCAACAAGTCGGTTGACGAGTATGATGCAGAATTTAGCCGACTAAGCAGATTTGCCGAGGGATTGATACCGACAGAGAAAGAAAAGGCTAAAAGGTTTCATAATGGATTAAAACCCGAACTTAAAATACACACCACTGTGCAATCCAGAATTTCGCACACCGTAGTATTAAAAAAAGCTAGAAGTCAGGAGATTGGAAGCACAACAAACTCAAAGATACTATGCCCCGATAGACTTTCCAGTTCAACTTGGTTCAGGAGGACCCGAACGATGACTTATTGCACAATATCAACAACAAGCCGTGCCCTACCAAGTTCCAAGTGCAATAACCTGCCAGTTTTGTGGAAGAAGAGGGCACCAGCAGAAGGACTGTTGTGGGCGACTAAAGTATTGCTTCAATTGCGGTTCTAGTGAGCATAAACTTCGAGATTGTCCCAATCGACATGCCACACCCATTTTAGCTCCAGCACCATCACAGCAACAGTTACGAGGGCCAATAACTCTTGGACTAGGTGCACCACAACCACTTTCCCTAAAAGAATATCAGGAGGGACCAGCCTTGGTGGGCCAAACACCAGAGTATAGGCCTGCTAGAGAAGAGATGAATAATCTGAGGCAAGGACGAGCATTCACCATGACAGTGCTAAACACCCTTCCCGAGTTGACAGATACTACAGGTATTATTCTAGTTAATACATTATTGATGCACCTTCATTTGTGTCCTATTCATGCATAGAATAGTTATCTCGTTCTTCCTAAACACATTGGAAATAAGAGTTAGCAATTGCACTGCAAGGTACTACCTATAAACATCTTTAGTAATCCCATAAGCCGTAGCATAGCCAGACTTGCTTAGAATAGCAATTAAGAATTTAGCCATTAAGACATGCCTTAGAACTTGATACCCCTTCTGTAGACCTTATATATTTGAAATGGCATATCTCCTCGGTTCGTATGTCATTACAGTGCTTCGTGCCAGGAGAATTCCCATGAGAACACAAGTATGACATACACAATATTCTTCCATCTATTCAAAATTACTTCATACTTGATTCATATCTACCACATCATAGTTTCTATTACGTCGTGTAGTATTCGTTAATAATCAAGAGTCGAGGTACTACATCACGACTTTGAAAATTCTTCTAACCTCGTTAATCCTAAAACTGTGTTAGCTTCTAGAGTGAGTAGATTGTAAGCTTTCTAAATCTTAGGATATACTAGTATTACTGATTGATTAGATAAGTGGTTTCTATTAGGGTAATAATTAGTGCCTCATGAACTCCCACTTTCTATTTAGATCATTTGGTGTCCCCGACCGTGACATTGCTATTCGGAGCACGAGATTAGCTGTTACCCTCCAACAAACTCCATATACAAGACCTAGACGAGTCTACCTTAATTTAGATATATCATGTCCCACTAAAACACGCCCCCCGTGTACTCTATTTTTATAATGCGACTTTCGGGCCAATAAGGGCCAACTATAACCCCTATCGTAATACCGATGAACTTTTCGATTTCAATTGGAGACCCAATTCCGACTCAAACCTTTCGATCCAATATATGGTTATGACCTACTCGAAGCCCACTATGCACATACCACTAAGGTACCACGCAATTGAGACCCCACGTGCTACCTATACACGAAAGTCACGCAAGGCATATAACACCTATTTAACCAACCCGATTTGTAATTAGCCCAACCACTTGGGCTAGAACCTGTTCTAAAGTACCATAACCTAATAAGTATGGTTTAGATTGGTTTCATGAAATTTTGTGCAGCCCATATAGATTAAAACCAAGATTTATTTAATCAAGGCTTGATGTCCATATAGAGGGATCACTAAAACCTAGTTAAACCCATATGTGCTTATCTCCATATTTGGACCATAAAATCTAACTTTAGAAAATGAGCCTCTACACCTGTTATATAGTCTCCATCTCTGGGCCCACAAATATTTCTTCCATAAATTTCTTAACCGCGTCTTTCCGAAGCCTATGTTATTCGATCAATGGAATCCCCCTATACCAAATTGTTCCCGATTATGTTCAAACAAGACCTCTCCTACTGCCTTGATGAAACACGTTCATCATATGAGCAATGTTAAATATGTTATACCTAGGCTTCCTTTAGAGTCCGTATCTACGAACGTAAGTACCTCATACCCTCGTACATCTCTTTAGAATTTGTCTTCCTTAGCAGTCCTATTACTGTGCTTTCCACGATTATCCAACTTCTATAAGTTGGGTAGAGCCGTGAACTTCGTGGAACCTATTCCTTAGAAGGGTCACGTCGAACTAGGAGTTCGATGGTAGAAGGTCCCTTCCATCCTTTCACATAGCCTTGGTATGGTTTGACATACCTAACTGTTTTGTTGTTCGTAGCTTCTTTGTCCTCGGATATTAAGATTATTTCTAATTTCGAGGACGAAATTTTTATAAGTTGGGTAGGATGTAAACCCCCTGAATTTCGAATTTTTTTTACTATTTTATTTATTTAAATACTATTTAGGAATATTTTGGTATTGGTTAGAGATGATTTTATTAGTATTAAGTATTAAGCATAGCAAATATTTATATATATGTTATGAAATGGGAATTTCTCTTTTATGAAAATAAAATTTGTTGTTTGAAATTATTATTATTATATTTATTTTAGGAATTTTAGAATCTATAACGGATTTTTAAATTAATATTATTTACCAAATATCTTTACATGATGTATCAAAGAATAACTTTTACAAACTTATATACAATATATGTTATAGGATTTTAGAAAATTTTATTTTAGAATTTTTGGAAATTTTTGAGAAATTATTGGGATTTATTTTAATTAGAATATATAAATAGTTTTGTTTAAAAGAGAGAAAAAAACAAATTAAAAGGGAATTTCCTATTGAACAGTGCCAGCAGCACTGTTCCCTCCTTCTAAACCCGACCCCCCGCGGCAGAACCTGTGATTGCTCGTTCTTTTTGAAACTTTTGATTTCTAAATCTGACCCAAATCTTCCTTAAATTCAATGGAATCTTCTCCAATGTAATCTTTATCGGATTCTCTCCCGGATTGCATGTAAACAAATCAATAGTTGGATTTAAATCAGGGATAAATTTGTTTAAACATCGAGTATATGAAACTTCGTGTGATCAACAACCTTCGACCCCAGCGGAGTCCCCAACCCTAGTCGCGCGCCCTCAGCCCTCTGCACATCGCCTGCACCACTGTGCTTCGCCGGAGTAGCCGGTTTTCGCGTGTGATACAGCCATACCCGCTGCAGTCTTCGACATACAAGGTACCTACTTCGTGTTTAAATATCATCCTGTAGACTAAATCATTCTCAATTCTACGAAGTACTTTAGGAAGCCCTCATAACGCACTTTGAAACCCTTCAAAGGGATTTCAACATCACCCCCCTTGATCGATCGTAGATTCGACGTAAAGTCGAGTAAATTCTGTCCCAAAAATAGGGTTTTAAGAGCAGTCGAGAACCCAACTTGGAAGGCCGATTTCGGCCGACCTACTGCTAATTTTCGAAAACCAATTCGTCGCTGTTATAGATAACCTATACCAGATTATAAACCCATTCACAATTTCTGAAATCATGAAGTACACCTCAAGTTAATTGATTTTAAAAAAACTCAAGAAAAACTGTTTTAAAAACTTTAGAAATTCAGGAATTCATCCCGATACGGCGTGCGCCCCGACAAATCGGACGACGTGGTCGCACACTATACACATCGAAAGACACGTATGAATGTTGCCGACGTGTGGAAACAGAAGGAACTCGATTTCGTTGCGTGTGCGCGACGAAATCAGTGCGTATCCGTCGAGATACCCCGTATCGACCTTCTACAAACTTAGCCCTAACTTCGTGTACGTTCGTCGTATCGAGATGAAACTTACGCCAACAGGTCTGGATCAAAATTCTGGTCCTATGTGCCAAGTTTGGTCCGATTCTGAGAAGGTTGACCAGAACGCCTATTTGGCGGGCCTGCGACCCGATTTAACGGGCAAAATTGTACACGGCCCGCCGGAATCCAACTTTGGACTTATGGTTGGGTTCGTCTCCTCAAACCGGATCCGTAGACATATAGTTTGACAACTTTAGAGACCGTAGATACAGGCACGCATTTCGGTGCAAAACGGGTCCAACGGTGGATATCGTCTTGACCCGAAATTACGATTTTGCCCCTGTTCAAGAATTGGACTTTTGGACAGGCATTTCCTAGACATATCTTGTATACCAAACGCGTTCTTGATGTTTGTTTCAGCATCCGGAGCTCCTTGTGGATTTTGACTTTCGTGTTGACGATTATGACTGTTGGATTTTGCTACATCTCGTACCACCCTCAGGCAAGATACCTTGCCATTATATTCTGCTTATTTACCGTCATTCAACATGCTGATTTAGTTTTATTTTTTTACTTATTGTCATTTTTTTGCCTTGATATATTTTATGTAATTAACTGTTTAGTTTTATTCCTATTACGTTAATATTATGCATCGACTTAAAGTTAAGAAGACTACCCTATGTTGTGATGCATTCATTAGCCTTGACACATGTGCTACACAAGTCACGAGTCTTATATAGGTCTCGGACTTGCGTAGTTGGTTGGCCACCGATACGTGAGGACGTACGTTAGGAAATAACTGCTAATAGAGTGTATGCTAGAAGACTTAGCAGTTATGAGTTGGCATTGGGCGGAGAGAACATGATTGGAAGTTGACTACCACCCTATCTATCGTAGACTCACTCGCTACTGAGGAACAATAGGTAGACTATATGCTATAGACTCGCTCGATACTGAGAAATAGTATATGGTGTTGTGACTTGCTACTGAGGTACTGTACTGCATTGGTATTTTCCTGACTTGATCCGGTAGTCATGTGACCATGAACTGTTCTTAAAATGCATTCCACCTAGAATGGTTAGACGACCTTTATCCATAGTTGTATGTACTTTTCCATATGGTTGTGTAATATACCGTTCATGGCTTGGAATAGTATTTTGTCACGAACTAGTGTTCCATACCTTGTTCTTGTTTGGTTGTAGGTGTGGTTCACTGCTTCGATGATAAAGTGCTGAACCATGTTATGATTCAGATTATTGTGAGCAGTTTATATTCAGTTTATACGGCGTGTTTTTTCTGTATCTTGTCCGCTGAGGACCTGGTGATCTCTCCAGTTGTAGATGGTCAGGATTGCCCCAGGAGTACGGACTCGGTTTAGCTCCTTCATTTCCTACTGAGGATATCTTACCCACTGATGATGCCTGATCCTTTCCTTACTTGTATCTTTCATTTATTTTTGGAGGTTGGACTCCATTATCTTAGATTATATTCATAGTTGTTTGGTAGTGGATTTGTTTCCACCCGGCTATCTATCTTTTAACTCTTTTATTTGATACCATCTGGACTATCATTTTCTCTTGCGATTTTATGGATGAGATATAGTTATTTGTGATTGGCCTGTGATTTATAGCTTATGTATGCGTACGAGGATTCCATATATTGGAGTATTCTTCGTATGCATGCAGCTGGCATGTTTCGTATGTCTAGTCCTACGTATTTTGGGACTGGGGCGTTATAGTCCTAGTAAGAGAACAGAGCTCTGATACCGATTGAAGAACAGATATGAAACTCTATAGGGGGTGAATAGAGTTTATAACGATAATTTTAACTCTTTTCACCAACAGCAAATAATCAGAGTAGTAAATGCGAAAATAAAAAGATCAAGAGAGCATACACAAAGACAGTCATTTTAACCTGGTTTCCCTCGTGAAGGACTAGTCCAGACCTGGGAACTCTAGGTCAGGATTAAATCCACTATTTGTGAAATAGTAGTTACATCCCGTGCCTTTTCTTCAGAATAGCACGTCAACTTCTTACAAAGATTGCTGTGACGAAGCTTGGAATTTTCTAAGCGACTTTCTTGACTCTTGCACAAACTTCTAACTGAATAACACTGAGCACTTATAGGCTTAGGAAGCTTGTGGATGAGAAGGTTAAGGCTTGTATGAGGCTTATAGAGAAGAGAAGAGAAGATAAGATAATTGGATGATTGAAAATGAGAGAATTTAATGCCTATATACTAGTTGGGATAGGCAGAATTCGGCCAGAATTCTGTGTCATGAATTTAAATTTTTGGCCGTTGGACAACTAGCATACAGCAAACCCTAAAAACTAGGGTCCTGAAAATCAGGGGCAGAGTTCGGCCCGAACTCTGTGTGGGGCAGATTTTGGCCCGAACTCTATCTCCATAGGACAGAATGTTCAGATGGGCTTTGTGGGCTAGTTTGGCTTTTGGTGGATCTTTGGGTTTGTTTGGGAATAAGGTTTAAGCCAAGAATACCCAGTGTTACTCAGTTTACATTTTACTAGACCTAATAAATGTAAAATAATACAGACTCTGAAAACGAGTACGTTACAAGAGAGAGACGACGTTCGTCTTACACTAAGTTCTGTCTTAATGTGTCATATTGAATTATGACAAGTATCATATTATCAATTTATCAATATTTGGTTGACTGTGATCCAGTTTGGGTCAAAATGATGTCCATTCCCCATGCTTCAAATGGCCAAGAGGCCACCATTGGGTGCAAGAATTCGGATGGCAGAAGTATGAAATCTGTGTGGATCTGACAAGCCTTATACTTCTTCGCATAGTCGATTGCATCTACTACCATTGCAGGCCAGTAGTAACCCATCCGACGGAGACGGTCCTGCAACTTCGGGCCTAGTTGGTGAGCCCCGCAAATGCCATCGTGAGCCTCACGTAAGGCTTCTTTGGCTTCTGCGTTTGAGAGACATCTTAACAGTAGTCCATCGTAAGATCGTCGATATAACATTTTTGTTTCGGTGTCATAAAAGAATATGAGAGAACGCCTTCTGATTGAAGTTGCTTCTTTCATATTCTCAGGTTAGATCCCATAGGCTGTAAAGTCGATGAACGAGAGTCTCTAGTCTTGTACGTCATTGGTTATCTGGGCGGATTAACTCATATCCAGTTGAACGTTATTTTTGGGACAGACCAACTCATAGCCTATCACGTCGACTAGATGATGAGCATAATTTGGAACCGCCAAAGAAGCGACGAGGCCTGCTAGGGCATCGGCTTCAATATTCTGGAGCCAAGGAAAGTACTCTATAAAAAACCCCTCTAAGGTTACAATGATGGCAATTGCTGTCTGATGATAGGGAATTAGGTCCGCGTTACGAACCTCGGATTTGATTAACAATCAGCTGTGAGTCGCCATACGCTTCCAGGTATTTTACCCCTACCTCTTTTGTGAGTCGGAGTCTGATGACCAGAGCGTTATATTCGGCTACATTGTTTAAACAAGGTTCTGTGAGCGAATATGCCCGATTGACTACCATCCCAGAGGGAGAAATTAATACTACCCCGACTAGAGCGACGATATCACCTTGTGGCCCTGTTCTTGAAACACCGTCAAAGAACATTCGCCAAACGTCATCATGTGAAGTCATGTTTGAGTTAACGACTTCGTCTGGGATTTTTTCATAGATTCTGGCTGTTTCTGAGCCTGGATGGGCTGCTAGAAAGTCGGCCAAGGCTTGACCTTTGACAGCCTTCTGTGGAACGAAGACCATGTCGTAGGGGGATAACAGTATCGCCCATGTGGCTAGACAAGAACTGAGTGCGCCTAGCTTGGTCATGAGAACTCTGAGGGGATTAACTCATAAGACAACATGGATAGTCTGCCCTGACACATTGTGTCATCTTTTCTGAATGGCGAACACCAAGACAAGGCATTCCTTCTCCACGGCGGTGTACCTATGCTCCAGTCCCACCATTATTCGACTGAGATAATAGATGGCTTTTTCGTGCCCCGCATCATTGGTCTGTGCTAGCAAGGCACCGAGGGAGTGTTCCATCGCCCGTACATAGAGCAAGAAAACCTTTCCGACAACTGGGGCTACCAGAACCGACGGATTTGACAGGTATTCTTTAATATCATCAAAGGTGCATTGATATTCTTTATTCCATATGAAAGAGACACCTTTCTTCATGAGTTGTCTGAAGGGTTGACAACGCCCTGAGAGGTTAGATATGAACCTCCTGATGTTGGCTAATCATCACCGAGGTTAACTTACATGACCTCATCTTTAGTGGGAGGGTCACGTAGTTCAAAGCACTTCTCCCATTGTGCGTCCAGTTGTTTGACCCATGGCTCTAATTCAAGAGGTTCGTGTAGATCTTCGTCTTCCTCTTCAATGTCAGCGGATGCCATATTGACAGATAATTTTTGTCTGAATATATGTCGAATGTTGTTATCGGAATTGTATGTAGGTGATTCGGATGAGTGAGAATGACACTCGCATTCCTCATCGGAGCTCTCGGGAGTTGTTGCTGGTGTAACATAACTGAGGCCGCATTTGGACTTGCCGTAATAATCTCGAGGTTTACAGACGGGGTTGACAGCTGCAGAGGCGATCGTCGGCCGTTGCCATAATTCAGACCTGGGATAGCCTCCATGTCGTACCCCTATTTTTGCATGAAGTACTTGGCTTGAGGACTATACAGGTAGAGTGGTAATCTTCCAGTATCGGGTTCGAGATCAAACTCTTGTGGCAGAAAAGGTTGAGGACCTTCTTTTCGGCCGAAGATGATCGTGTGATCCCCTTCTCTTCTGTCTGGGACTAGGAAGTAGGCACCTCTAATGGGAGTAAGCCGGTTTGCGGTATGGACGGTTGTCACCTATGTGTGCAGGTTAATGTCCCGATCTTGCCCCATAATATACATCAAATTAATTTTATTACACTCAGGATAGTTCAACGGCATCCTCTTATTGATGAAATAAGGAATTTTGTCCACAGGGATTACATCATCAGGAGAGGGACTATCCACTTTTGCAACCAGATACTTTGTGAGTTCTACATCCTCTTCAGCTACCCCCTGCGTGACCGGGGGTTGAGACGCTGTCTTAAACAGCTTGACCACCAAGGGTTCTGCTTGTGGCATTGGCTTGCCTGAGGGTCTCGGATCTACAGTTGATTGCTGGCTCATCTTAGGAAGACGGATAACCATCGGCTCAACAGAAGACTTTGCGTCTTCCGATTGCTTTTGACTGGATCTTGGCAATCGGACCACCATCGGCTCCCCAGAGGGCCTCGCACCTTCCGGTCGCCTTTGCTTGAATTTTGGCAATCAGATCACCATCGGCCCTATGACGGACTTTGTCTCTTGGCTGGACCTTGGGAGTCGGATGACGATCGCTTTCGACTACGCAGCTGGGGCGGAAGAACCAGGCACCTCTTTATGCAAAGTTGCGACAAGGGGTGCGGCTTTGCACGGTTTACGGGCCTAGAGATGAATTCTCAAGGGTTCCTCTGGCCCTGTGATGACCTCTAGTTCGTCAATTATGTGCTTCTTGGATTCTTCGTATAGACTGGCCTCCAAAGAGTAATAAGACTCAACCCCTTTGAAGGGATCGATGTCGACGAATTATGTCACCCCTACTTTCCTGAATAGGGCTAATATAGTCATTTATATTATTTTATTATTATTTAAATTATTATTGCAAGTGTTTTTACATTAAATAGGTATTTTGTTGATATAGATATATACATGTTCAATAGAGTCTTTATTTATAAAAATCTTTAATATAATAAATAAATATAGAATATAAAATATTTGTTTTATTTATAAATAAATTAAGATTTTTGTATATATATATTTATTTGGTATTATTCCATTTATGGAGTTTTCTAATATATATATATATATATATATATATATATATATATATATATATATATATATATATATATATATATATAGAAAGCGGATAAAATAGTTTTAAATAAAATGTTTATAAAAGGGTTGGCAAATACTATTTATATATATATATATATATATTTTTATATATATATATATATATATATATATATATATATATATATATATATATATATATATATATATAATATTATTTATATATAGAAAGCGGATAAAATAGTTTTAAATAAAATGTTTATAAATGGGTTGGCAAATACTATTTATATATATATATATATATATATATATATATATATATATATATATATATATATATATATATATATATATATATATATATATATATATATAAAGAAAGAAAAAGTCAAAATAGAAAAAAAAGAAGTCAAAATCAAACATAAACACACACACACACACACACACACACACACACACACACACACACACACACGTTTACACCTACAGCACAACAGCATAAGCGGAAACCCTCTTTTTCCATAAACCCCAACCCGAGCCCTTGGGCTCGAGTTTTAGTCGGAAACCCCCTATATATATGCGTGTATCGAGAGAGAGAGAGAGAGAGAGAGAGAGAGAGAGAGAGATTTTTGGAAAACCCTAACCCTAAGCCGTCACCCCAATCCAGCGTACGCCCCAACGTCGCCGTCGACCAACTCGCGGCCGTCCATCGCCGAAAAAAGCGCAACGAGCAGCCCACCCGCGCACGAAAAATGTCAGTGAGGAGCCGACTTCGCAATGGGATTTATCCGCGCACACTCGATCGATTTTTGATCCATTTCTTTCGGTATGATCCTAACCTATACACCTTTAATCTCCTGCAAATAGTTCGTGCCGATTTGCATCATGTGCGACGAAAAATGAGTTCCAAAATCGAGAAAAACTTGATTTATTGGACGTTAGAAACTGTCGCGAAACCCCAACTTTGTGGCCGATTTGCGACCAGCGTGTTGCGAGTTTCCAAGTCGGCTTGAAGAGACTTGTAGACAACCTATAGGGATTTAAAACCCTTTTTGTAGAATTAAATTTTATGCACTGTACAAAAAGTTATTGGTTTGTGAAGTTGTAGAAAAACAGTTTTCAAAAACTAAAATTTTAGAAAAATATCCCGATACACCGTCCGTCCCGTCAATCTGGGCAACGTGGTCACGAATCGAAAGCATCGAAAGATGCATATCGACTTCGTGGACGTGTGGGCTTTGATGGAATTCAAATTGGCTGCGTGTGCGTGACGAATTTGATGCGTATCCGTCAAAATTCATCGTATTGACCTTTTGTAAATTTGTCAATTACTTTGTGTACGCTCGTCATATCGAGACAAAACTTATGCCAACAGGTCTGTATCATTTTTCTGGTCCTCTATGCCAAGTTTGGTCCGAATCTGAGAAGGTCTACCGGAACGCTATTTTGGCGGTCCCGCGACCCGATCCAACGGACAAATTTGTGCACGGCCCACCGGAATCCAACTTTGGACATACGAATGGGTTTGTCTTATCAAACCGGATCCACAAACATATAGTTTGATGACTTTAGAGATCGTAGGTTCTGGCACATTTTTCGGTACAAAGCGGGTCCAACGGCGGACATCGTTTTGATCTAAAATTATCGTTTTACCCCTGTATCCAAAATTAGACTTGTAGGTAGGCATTTCTAGCTAATTTGACCATACTGAGAACATTGGTAATGTCTGTTTCAGCATTAGGAGACAGTTGTGCGAGTTGACCATTCGTGGCTCATTGAGTTGGTTATAATTTCGATTTTCTCAGCTCAGGATCTCAGGCTAGTACATTCTTTGATAGTTTTCATTGCTTTGATATATACTATATCTGATTCAGTTGTAGTGATATACTTGATTTTTGATACGAGGATACACGAACTAGTATATGTGAATCTCGTCATGAGATGTCATTCCTGGTTTACATGGTTTATGAGTACATTGTTCGATATTGTTTCATGTACTTGTATAGACACCGATTTGGGAGTGGGCTGGCCCCCTGCTCTTCAAATCCCATGTCATGACCTATCATGTCTGGAGTCATTATACTACTCGGGGATGGGGAGTTATTAGAGGTTATGTGATCATTACCCCTACATGCTTATTACTTGTGCATAGCTCCACCCTCACCACACGTAGGGTATAGCCTAACCTTATACTACTTGTGCATAGATTTTCTATTTTGGCCGGCATGATCCCTACACTATTATACTGTCTGTGCATAGCCGGTCAAATGGAACAGCCTTATCTTGACCCAAGCCGATCACATAATGCTCTAATATCTCATGGCACTTTCTTTTTATGTTTATATCATACCTCAGATTACTTTCCACTGTTTATATTCCAGTTTTATCTTATAACTCACACATAACATGATATCCAGTTCTCTTGTACTGTTTTACTTTTTGTCTTGATATTTTATCTTGTATTTTATTATAATTGTCTCTTATAGTATTTGTCAATTCACATGAAACTGCTGTTGGTGTTTGTACTTGCTCATATCCTGACAGGATAACCTCTGTTGTTTTTCAGAGAATTTAGATGCAGATTGCCCGACATACTACGAGTTTGGCTTAGATGGAGCCTACGACCAGGACCAGCCTGTGGACCCGGTGCTCGTAGAGGATGCACCGCCAGTAGTGACCTAGTTTACCTAGATTTTCTCTGGATTACATTCCAGTTTGATACTTTGAGACTTGTAGTATTTATTTGGGATATTGTTTTATGTCTTGGATTCTGAACTTGTGATTGTGGCTCGGCAATATTTCAAACTATTTACTTCATATTTATCTTTATCTTTATCATCGTGCTTATCTTCCTTAGATTATGTGATTGAGTGGTGATTATATTCCTCCGTGCGGAGATGACAGGTTATATTATTGTGTCTTAGATTCTTTATATTCTAGATGACCTTTATAGTGTTCTACCGCCGATACTGCGGTGTAGGCTAGACGTACCCACGTGCTCGTGCCCCTAAACAGGGTACGGGTCGTGACAAATTCAGTCTTCATGAAGCCGTGCTTATTGACATACTTGAAGCACTGGTGGAGTGTGGATGGCACGATCATATAGTCATGTATCCACGAATGCCCCAGGAGAATATTGTAGGACGTATCTGTATCTATGACATAGCAGGTAACCTCTGTCCTTAGGTCGCCGATCTGACATTTCAATCGGATCTTTTCTAAGGGATAGCTCCTTTCCGAGTTGAAACCGCTAAAGGCATTGTTGGTCGCCGCTAGCCGGTGCATAGGGATGCCGAGGACTTGAAGCAAGCTTTTCGGAATAATGCTTATCGACGAGCCAGATCGATGTGCATCCGATCCACCTTGATGTCGCCTATGTATCCCGTGTAGTACAAGGGGCGATCATGCAAGTTGGTCTTGATCAACATGTCCTATGGGGTGAATATGATGTTGGGCATTGCATCCGCACAGTTGCTGCCGTAGAGATCTACCGATGAGTCTTTTCCTGTAGGTTTGACCTGGGCTATGTAAGCGTCAGTATTTTAGAGCACTTCGCTCAATGCGACACGAAGATCCTTGGAGACTCTTAGGAGCTCGTATAACGACAACTTTGTCGGCGTATTAGCTAATTGTGATAATATGTCAAAGTTGTAAGGTCTCTCCAGCCCTTGAGGTGCATCTTTAGGGAGCGGCCTGTCGAAACAGGTTTCTTTCGGCTTGGCACTGTCTGTCGATAGAGGCTGAGATGGCCCCAGAACATCAATGGCAGCCAGCATTGACGGTTGAGGGTCCTCGACTGAACTATCCAAAGTGGGCTAGACTTGTGCCCCAGACCGGGTAACAATAGCCGCCGCCTCCTCAGCTTCGGCTGAAATTGTATGGCAGGATCTGGACTTTCTGTCCTTCTTCTTATTGGCTGGAGATGACACCGCCTAGGTAACTACGGGCACTATGTCTGGGTGCACCCACATGACCTCTCCTCGTGACGTGGTGAGAAGTACTAAGCTAGTCGTCTGGTCCCGAACGGGGGAAAGTTTAGTAACCTCCATCATTGCCCAGGAGATAGGTATTACCCCGTGTTGAGTACTTGTTGGAGGTAAGTCGCCAAACTGAATTGACACCATGTTCGCCGCCACGGTAACCTCTTCAAAGTCTAGCGACAGAGCTTTGGAGTCAATAAGAATCTGGATGTACCGCTTTAATTGAAAGGAGTCGTTAGTGGCATAATGAACATAGCGATAGAAATGACAGTATTTTGGGTCCTCCATCTCTATCGCTCGAGGATCGTACCTTGGTGGAGGGAGTAGGATCCTGTCCCCTTATAAGAGCATGTCGAAGATAGGCTTGACATGACTATCTTCGAATGAGTAATTCACCTTGGGCCACTAAGGTTCTGCTTGCTTTTGTTCAGGCTTCTTGGTCGTACCGGCAACCATAGCCTGTTTGCCTTTATTGTCCCGATTATTAGAGGTGTCGTCAGTGTCGTTGTTATTGGAGGTGGTACCAGGACGTTTGCTTTTGAACTCTCCATCCGAGATGTGTAATCCCAGCTGGCGAGCCTTCTTTAACTTCGCCTCCGCATTGGTGGCGCTTATGATGAAGGTCGCCCAATCCCTGAACTGATCTTCACCCATCCAGAGGCTGATTCCGGGGAGCAACTTCTTCTAGCATATTTCAATCAAGGAGCTTTCAGGATTGCCTTAGGGAAATCTCATTGTTGTTTGGCAGAACCGTTCGATATAGTTCCTTGTCAACTCCCTCTCCCCCTGAATGACGTCCATGATGGATGATATTGTCACATCATGTCCCACTTCATAGAATCTTTCTAGAAACATGTGCTTGAGGCCGTCAAAAGACTAGATGCAGTTGTCCGGAAGGTTGCGGTACTAGTCGAACGCGATTCCCTCTAATGCTTCGATAAATAATCGTGTGAGGATGGCGTCGCTATACGACAAATGGTCAGTTGTGACCTTGAAATAAGTCATGTACCGACTAGTAGAGGTCTTTCCGTCATACGAATCAATATGAAACGGTTTGTACCGTAGCAGAAAAGGAACATCTCTCCACGCAACGGGATACGGCTACCGTATTCTGAGGTCCCGAGAGGAATCTCGGGCATTGAACATTGCTCGAAGCTCCTGGACTTCCCTCCTTGCCTCCCTGGCTTTATCTGCAGTTGATGGAGCGGATGCTCCTAGAGGATTGTCACCCAAAGGAGGAGCGGTCGTGTTGGAGTTCGCATTGACTGCGAGTCCCAAGCTTGTTTGTCCAGGTGTCCTTGCCAGTTGGGTCGGCAAGGCGGCTTTGATTTCGTACTGACTTGACCAAGGACAAGAGCATGGCTTGAAGTACTTCTAGACGTTGTCGATCAGTAGGTGCTTCATAATCATCGCCGGCCATAAAGATTGTCCGCACGTGGGTAGACGTGGAAGGGATCGTAGCAGAGGTGCTCTCTGTGTCGTACCCTCGTACCGAAAAATCATCGAAAAATATCAGAATGTCTTCCTCCTCGGACTCGAAAGGAGTGCTACTCACTGTGCATGAAGCTGCATCGTCTTGGCAAAGGCAGTCATCCTCAGGGACGTCCACGTCTGTTACGTAATTCTAGTAGATCGCTACCTCCTGTGTATGCTCTTGGAACACCGGGTTATCGCATACTTTGAGGGGACTGCTACCCCCGACCTCATCTACCCTTAGGGAGGTCAAAGATGTACCCCCAAGGTGTTGAGAGCTTCTTTCTGGATCGAGTGCCTTGGTAGACACCCTCTGTGGCTGTCGGTGGCAATCCTCCAGATGAGAGTTTTCTTGCAATGCTGGCTGAGATTGTCGGGCTGGAAGTGCCTGTCTTTTTTTCTCCTTTGCCGGAAAAAACCTTCCTAATTTAATTACAGGAGGCGAAAGGAAATTCCTCGTCTCCCAAAATTTGCACCTGTTTCTCAAGTTGTTGTCGAAAAGGTGCTGGCTGGTGCAGTCATTGGAAAATGGACTACCGATCTTTAGGTGCTGCTGACTTGTCGCAGCAGCAGTTGATGATGAATTGGGTACAATGACGTCCCGAGAGGGGCTCATCATATGCCAATGTTGCTTCTTTCTCCTTGCATTTGTGAGTAATCATCTCTCGCAAGTCGATTGCAGGCTAATCTACCTTTGCATCCAATTTGTGGACTCGTGTATCCCGAGCACACGGGTGCGTAGGTATAATGTTTGCTCCCTGATCTAATGCTAGTAAAAGTACTTGCTCTCGATCGTTGGAGAGAGACTTTTGAGACCTACCCCGTCCGTTAGCCCTGGGGGACTGGACGTGCGTGGTTCTGTACAACTTTCTATCAGGGGCCCTTATAATATTTAACGGTGCCTGCTGACGGTCAGCAACTTGGACAGTTGACTGGGCTTGTAATGCCCTAGACTTCTTCAATTTAGCAACTGAGGGCGCATAATAAGAACAGTCCAGATTGGAATATCCCACATTCTCAATGGGCCGCATATAGTCGAGCCCGCATAAGAGATGGTCGAACACAGAGCTTCTGACAGGGCCGTCTGAGACACTCTGTCTATGGCCAGGATTGGCTGCCGTATGGGCCTTTTTCCTACGACCGGAGTTGGCTGTCGCATGGGCGATCGGCCTGCGGCCAGAGTTGGCTGTCGTATGGGCGATCTGTCTGCGGCCAGAGTTGACTGTCGCATGGGTGATCTGTCTACGGCCAGAGTCAGCTGCCGTATGAGACATCTGCCCATCTCTCTTATGCGGCATCTTCCTCGTCCGTATGGATTTCCCTTGTCCCCCCAAAAAATCAGCATCGTAGTGTTTTCCTTTGCTGGATTTGGGGACAGTAGGATTATCTACAGTCGGATGTAAGGCCACAGGAGAGTCTTGATCACCGTCTTGGGCCGCAGAAGGAGCTTCTTCGAGAACCTGGTCGGGGGCAACAGTTTTGTACTTCGACATCCTGCGGGTTCTCTTTGGGTTGGCTCGCTTCTGCGATGGGCTGGCTCTCCCTACAGAGAGCATTTCTTCGAGTGCTCGTTAGTCAAATCGAACCACGAGCATTTGCTGCATGGAGCCGAGCTTGGATGCGTCAGATTGTGTCACCAACTTCTCATCAGAAGAGAAGGATGTCCCCAGTAGAGTCACCATCATGATTACTATTAAATATCAAGCACAAAAATTTATAGAGGAATTGAACATGATTGCAAACTCACTTGTACGAGCGAAAGCCAAGAAAGAAATCCTAGAAAATAATCTAAGTACAATTGTTTAGTTTTGATTCTGGGGGTGACGATAGAGGCACGAGAAAGTGTAGCAACTCTGCCTTACTCCTTGGACTATCTGACACGGTCCTTGCTCTTGAAGAAATTGCCCTTCGTAGGTTGCCAGCCTTTTGCATGGGTGTGGTACCCTGCTATTTATAGTGATATATGTTTTGAGCCGCAAAGATGGCCACGTGGACACGTGGTTACAATAGCACATAAAGACCCGCTCTTTGGCCGCCAGTTGGTGACTTGTTGAGATATTGTTACATCAAATCTGGGTGGTTGAGACTTGGTTAGCCTGCCACGTGTCCCATCGCAATATAGGTTCAGTCTGCTTGAGTCATTTTGAGCCGCATAGGCCTGTCAGTGTTCGGCCATGCTGGGCCGCATAAGATTCATACGGCTTAAGTCGCAGTCTTCCTTAGTCCGTATGTAGCTTGGGGACTTTTGAGCCGCATGGGTTCTATATTCTGGGCCGCATAAAGCTCATGCGGCTCAGATTGCAGTTATCCTTGGCCGAATGAAGCACATAGATTGAGCCGCATAAGGTTCATGCGGCTCGGGTCCCAGTCCTTTTAGCCGCATGGCCATGTCCAGTCTGGTGACATGACATTTTGTTTGATCACGTCTTATCTTCTTTTTGTCAGTGTGTCAGGGTTGTCAAAGCTGTCAGAGCTGTCAGTTTTGCCAATTTTGACAGAGTTTGTCAGCTTTATCAGAAGGGTTGATCAGCTTGGCCGCATAAGTAACTATTCTTTCTGCGGATCAAATCAGTCTAGTGAAGATGGGCCGCAGGGGCCATGCTGAGTCTGCCATGCGGCTCTTCTTTATGCTGATCAATTTGTTCCAAAGTACTCATGCGGTCAGTTGTGATCCGCATGAACCCCAATTTTTCCATGCTTCTACACGCATCAATAGAGAAAAATACTACCTGCAAGTATTGAGTATTGATAGTTATATATTTGAAATAGCAGACCGCAAAACACATAGAACATATGTTGTTCATTTATCCTGCTTTTTTGCGTACTTGTTTCATATTTATACTACTTGTTTCATATTTATACTGGTTTCATACTTGTCTTCCCTGTGTACATGCATATTTTGCGTGTAATTATTGCAATATTAATATTGAAAGTTATTATCCTGTTTTTTTTCTAAAGAAGCATTACGAAGTGTATATGAGCCACACTTGGAACCAATCCCAGTCCCCTACAATCTTCAAAGTATATTGGTTATGTCACGCCCAAGTACCGAAATACGGAGATAGACTAGGCTAGCTACCCCATATGAGGTACGAAGACGTCATACAGCGATTGTGGCTGTAAAGAGACTGGAGGGTGCATGCTACATCAATTCTTCTATGGTCTCACTGAACATCCATGTCTCAATCAATCAAAACAAGAAGCAGTAAATAATGATCATATAAGACAAAGTAGTAAGGCGTTCCCGACGCTTCATCAAAATGATTCATGGGACTAGCTACACAAAATGATGAGCTAGTACCGAGAGTCAATAGTACATAACCATAGTCAGCTGCAGTCTGATTTAATTACAATTATATAAACGGAAACTAATGTCCAGAATAGCCGGCTAATAGGTGCCGATGGCTAAATGCCAAGTACAAAATAGAAAATATCAGAGCGGTAAAGAAGAAACCTACTCATGGTCCTTGGCTCCCAAGCTCCTGGTATGCTCCATCATTCGGATAGAAGGCTGGATCTTTGGGCCCTGCTACGAAATATGTCCAAACAAAACCAGCGGGATCAGGGCCCGAATAGCAAGTACCACAAGGGAGCACATAATGGATAAGACAAAATCCAATGAGTAAATTAAGACCTGGTTTACGAGTTATAGGCTTATACCATATCATTGAGATAATACGGCACCCTTACAACCAAATAAGGACAAACAGTGCCAATATCGTGTCGAAATAAGATGCATACTATAACCATGGTCAGGTTAAGGGCTTCTGGTCACAACTTCGGTCCATAGCCCATCGTAGCACAATAGCCTAACCCAACAACCAAGCAAGGACATGGGTTGGACCATACAACACGATAGTCCATGTTCTTCAGTTACTAATATAAGAAATATATCACAAGCAAGTAAGTTTACAAAAGGCCAATCAATCCTACGGCTTTCTATGATTTGCCTGGGTTATCCCGATAATACAAATATATAAGAATCCTCATATCGTATCGTATCCAAGCAGGGCTAGCTAATCCATTATTAACACATAGAACAATGATTATGCACCGGTCCCCCGAAAGGCTATCGTACGGAACATATAACACATAGTACATAGGAGTTGGATATTGTCATCCACTATAGGAAGATTAAATAATATTTATGGCGGCCAACCCGACACGTCAGGACAGGGCCTAGGGTGGCTGGTAACATACGATCTTGAGATTCTGTTCCCTTCCAATGCTTCTACCGATTTAAGTTTCTTAGATTAATCCTATGTTGATCTTGAAATCATATGCCGTGATCACATGATCATCGTCCTAAATGTCGTACCATAGTACGTGTACCCTAAGCATAATTCTACATTCATCTCAAGAGTCCCAAATCTAGATCCATGCTTAGTTTAATGCATCAAGCAAACATTCAATATACCACGTCAATATTAATGACCAATTACCATGACTGGGCTGAAGAGGATGCATGTATTGACATATAACACGAAGGATCACTTAGTATGAAGAGTCATACCTCAGTACACTTATTAATAGCACCGTAGTGCATACTAATATTGTATCTCAATACACACTTAAAAAAGGTACCAGCACGTATACAGGTATTCAAGTCAGAAACACCGTCAAGTCAGGAACACGGTCAAGTCAGAAAGTCACATGGACCCTTCGTGACATAGTAGTCACATAGGACACATAGTCTGGGTCTTCTCATAGGACACAAGGTCGTGACAGGAAATCAAAGTCAAATCAATAAACTCATCAAAACTAGAGAAAGTATCAAATCATAAAATTAGGCGCATGGGACAAGACATGCGCATGTTAGAGAAATCAAAAGTGTAAAGCCCAACAAATAGGCGTATAGGTCACGTGGTCTCATGTGCCATAGGCACAACGGGCCAGGCTAAGCAAAGAAGGCGCATGGACACATAGAAAACTATGTGTCTGGACAATCTGGTGCACGGCGCGGGTGGCACGGGTCCAAGACGCACGGAGAACGGGCGCACATCACGAGGGGAATGAGCACGGGCGCGCGGGCACAAAATTGGCCCACGGCGCACGGGGAATGGGAGCACGACGTGCGCACGTGGGCGCACGACATGCGCAAGAAAAATAACCCACGGTACGTGGAGCGCGAAAGCACGGTGCACGAGCGTACGACAAACGAATTGCACAGGTGTGCGGGCGCATGGCAACGAATCGCGCAGGCGTGCGGCACGCGAAACGCATAGCAAGCGAATGCACGGCGGATGGGGCGCGGGTGCACGGCACATGGGGCGTGGGTATATGGCACGCAGGCATGTGGGCGCTCAGGTGCGCGACAAAGAATCGCACAGGCGTGCGGCGCACGAAACGCGGGTGCGGAAGCACGGTGCATGGGCGCTCGACAAACGAATCGCGCAGGTGCGTGACGCGCAAAACGTGCATCGCACAGATGCACGACGTGCGAGGCACGGATGCACGATACACAGGGCGCGAAAGCATGATGCGCGGGCGCGCGTCAATGAATCGCACAGACGCATGACGCACAAAATGTGCAGCGCACGGATGCACGGTGCGCGGGGTGCGGGTGCATAGCGAGCGGGGTACGGGTGCATAGCGCAAGGGCGCCTAAGCACGCAAAAGGGTCATCGTCCCAGGCAACAAGCTTTTGGCCATGGAGTTCTCAAAACTTCCAATGTCCCTAACTTAAGCTATAGGACTCAAAATCAAGCAAAATAAAAGTCAAAATTGAATGAAATCAAATTCTCTACAACATAGAACAACTAGTTTTCGAAAACAACCAAGTTTGATCGATAAAAACAACAAAAATGCATAAAATTCTAGTTTTAGAAGCTTAGATCTACACAAAACTAGCCATTTAAATAAAAAAACTCTGAGAAATAAACTTGTAGAGAATGAAGAGTTGAACAATCTTGACTAATAATATCAAAGAAATAACAAGAGATAAAAAATGCAAGTGGTTTCTCATTTTTGCAAGATGTACTTGCCTAAAAAGTTGTTGAAGGAAATGAATGAAAGAGTGAATGAGGAGAGAGAGTGTGGAAGAGATTATTTACAGTGGGTGAGGGTTGGCTCCACTAAACCCTAATCTCTAACATGACCTAGCCATATGACTAATGACATGTTAAATGCTACATGATACAACTAATCAAATAAATAAATTAAATAAAACCCTCAGCATAACACGGTCCAGAAATCTTATCATCGAAGCAGTGAGCCACGCCTACAACCAAACAAGGACAAGGGGTGGCACACTACTCCACAATGAGATACTGTTCCATGTCATGGCCAGGTCTAAATACTGGTTACATGCAATCAAGATACAGGTACCAGTTACCATACATGAAAAATAAATTTTTTACGTATTTCGAGAACGGAGAGTGACATCTCTACCCTCCTTAGAAATATTTTGTCATCGGAATTTCGATAAGGCTAGTCGAGCGCTCTCTCCGTTCATGAAATACACTCAGGACATATAGAAAACATAATTATCAAGCAACACATGGCACATAGACAGATAATGAAAGAAACAACAATTAAGTTAAAGCATAAGCAATTATCATACCCCAGAAGGAAAGTGATTGTAGGTATTAAATATGCCTCCCGAGTCAGTTGGGTAGGAATTCGTCCTCGCTATCCCATGCTGACTTCCAAAGTGGACAAGGGTCAATGCTTGAGATTATTCGGTTCTAATGATTTAATCAAGAACAAGACTCTGTCCAGGACATACCCTCGTAGTCAGGACACATGATTAAAATCACGTATCACGTGATATGAGAGTAGATGAGTGAGACGAGAAAGTCGCCTTCACTCTTCGAATATAGAACTCAAGAAAAAATATAACAATGAGTACTAAAGATATACCTATAACCTGACCACGTTCAGCTAACCTTCGATCAAATACTCCAAACTCTACCTGCCTCTGCCCCTGCTGGACTCCCTGGTCTTGCTGCTGCGGCCTCAGCTATCCTACCTGATACGGTCCTGCCTGATGCTGCTCTTGTTGGTACATCTGAGACTGCGTCGGTAATGGACGCTGGCTAATGGCCTTACTGCTATTGCTGGCCCTTGGTATGGTGCTACCTCTGGAGCTGGTAAAGTCGAAAACTGTAGAGCTGGCCCTCCTGGTCTCTGTATCTGTAGGCAATTAGCAATATGCTGGTTGAACTCCCACACATCAAGTTCTGCCCATTCGCTGACTGACACACTTCCTGAGTGTGCCCTCCCTTACCATAATAAGTGCAACCCACTGGTGCCTTCTGACATTGTTGGTGCCTCGGCTGCTACTGCTGAACTGGTGCAGCTACAACCGTTGTGACTAATGCTGCATCATAAATATAGATGCCAGGCGCTGGCGCTGACGTTTAGGGTACTGCTCCTCCTTCTCCCACACTCTGCGTATGAGACCTCTTCTGGCCTTCCGTCCTTGTTGACAACCTTTGGATAGTAAGCACATGCCTCCGAGCTGCCGTCAATACTGCATCAAACATCTGGTAGTAATACCCCTCGACCAGCTGCAAGATCTCCAAATAAAGTCCGTGCTCGAACCAAATTACTCTCTTTGTCTCCGTTGCCACCATTATTATGGCAAATCTACTCAGGCTACAGAACTCTGCTACATATCCATCTACCGTTCGGTCGGCCTATTTGAGACCGATAAACCTATGCTAGAGCTCGAACTGTGCCACGACACGAAAGTACTTAGTCCTGAACCTGGTCCTGAAGCTATCCCAAGAAATAGGATGCCTCAAGCCAACTTCCACTTATGTCCACCAGTCGCAAGCAAGGTCCTGAAGCTGCAACCGGACCCGATCCAACTGCTCCTCAATTGGAACCATGGCCACCGCCAAGATGGTCTCGATATCCTATAACCACGTATCTGCTATAATGGCATCCTCCATGCCATCAAAATACCTTGGATTGATTCGACAAAATTGAACCGATGCACCCGAATCTGTCTTCTCGCTTCTTCCTAGGGCTACCTGCAAGACCTGTTTAATAGGATATTTTATTCCTGGTTTTGCATCTGCTGATGCTGTTGGACTGCCATCTGGTGCTGCTGGATTTCCAATAATCTTCTGATGATCTGTAATAGTGTCGGTGTGTCGAGTGCCACTCGTACTGCCGGCATAACTGGAGGTACGGGAACCTCTGGCCTTTGCTGCTCAATTGGCTCATGCTCGGCGACGTTCTTAATATGAATCTGTCAAGGTAGAGGTGCTATCCCTGGTTGATCTCCCGCTGGACCATGCTCTACTGGATTTTCTCCCATGCATGCTCCTCCAATAGCCAAAAATGGGGTACCCCAAAAGGGAAAGGATACAAGGTATCAAAAGATAGGACGAGAAAGAATTGAGGATGATAATCAGGTTAGCAATCAAGGTGGAAGAAAGAAAAGACGAATCAGGAGATCAAGGGAAACATGTTTTGATTGAGACTCCTATAAACACAACACCCCACAAGTCTAAAAAATCAGACCTATATGAGCCACCAATAAAACCTTATCACGCCCCAATAGCGAAATACGGAGATAGATTAGGCCAGCTACTTTGTATGAGGTACGAAGATGTCATACGACGATTTTGGCTGTCAAAAGACTAGGGGTGCATGCTACAATCATATTTTCTATGGTCTCATAGAGTATCTATGTCTTAATCAATCAAATCAAGAAGCAGTAAATAATGATCATATAAGACAAAGTAGTAAGGCGTCCCCGACGCTTCATCAAAATGATTCATGGGACTAGCTACACAAAATGATGAGCTAGTGCCGAGAGTCAATAGTACATAACCATAGTCAGCTGCAGTCTGATTTAATTACAATTATGTAAACGAAAACTAATGTCCAGAACAGCCGGCTGACAGGTGCCGGTGGCTAAACGCCAAGTACAAAATAGAAAATATCAGAGCGGTGAAGAAGAAACCGACTCGTGGTCCTTGGCGTCCAAGCTCCTGGTATGTACCATTGTTCGGGTATAAGGCTAGATCCTCAGCCCTGCTACGAAATCTGGCCAAACAAAACCAGCGGGGTCAGGTCCTGAATAACAAGTACCACAAGGGAGCACATAATAAATAAGACAAAATCCAATGAGTAAATTAATACCTGGTTCATGAGTTATAGGCTTATATCATATCATTGAGACAATACGACACCCTTACAACCAAACAAGGACAAACGTGACAATATCGTGTTGAGATAAGATACATACTATAACCATGGTCAGGTTAAGGGCTTCTAGTCGCAACTTCGGTCCATAGCCTATCGTAGCACAATAGCCCAGTCCAATAACCAAATAAGGACAAGGGTTAGACCATGCACCATGATAGTCTTTGTTCCTCAGTTACTAACAAAAGAAACATATCACAAGCAAGTCAGTTTACAAGTGGCCAATCAATCCTATGGCTTTTTCAATGATTTGCCTGGGTTATCCGGGTAATGTAAATATATAGGAATCCTCAGATCGTATTGTATCCACACAGGGCTGGCCAATCCATTATTAACGTATAGCACATTGATTATGCACTGGTCCTCCGAAAGGCTACCGTGCGAAATATATAACACATAGCACATAGGAGCTGGATATTGTCATCCACTATAGGCAGATTAAATAATATCCGTGGCAGCCAACCCGACGCATCAGGACAGGGCCTAGGGTGGCTGGTAACGTACGATCTCGAGATTCTGTTCCCTCCCAATTCTTCTACCGATTTAAGTTGCTTAGATTAATCCTATGTTGATCTTGGAATCACATGTCGTGGTCACATGATCATCTTCCTAAATGTCGTACCATAGTACGTGTACCCTAAGCATAATTCTACATTCGGCTTAAGAGTCCCAAATCTCGATCCACGCTTAGTGTAATACATCAAGCAAACATTCAATATACCACGTCAATATTACTGACCAATTACCATGACTGGACTAGAGAGGATGCATGTATTGACATATAACACGAAGGATCACTTAGCACGAAGAGTCACACCTCAGTGCACTCATTACTAGCACCGCAGTACACACTAATTTTGTATCTCAATACACTTAGAAATGGTACCGACACGTTTACAGGTATTCAAGTCAGAAACACCATCAAGTCAGGAACACGGTCAAGTCAGAAATTCACATGGACCCCTCTTGACACAGAAGTCACAGAGGACACATAGTTTGGGTCTTCTCGTATGACACAAGATCGGAACAGAAAATCAAAGGCAAATCAATAAACTCATCAAAACTAGATAAAGTATCAAATTATAAAATCAGGCGCATGGGACAAGACATGCGCATGTCAGAGAAATCAAAAAGTGTAAAGCCCAAAAAAGAGGCACATAGGTCACGTGGTCTCATGTGCCACAGGCACAACGGGTCATGCTAAGCAAAGAAGGCCCATGGGCACATAGAAAACCATGTATCGGGACAATCTGGTGCACGGCGTACGTGGCACAGGCCCACGACGCATGGAGAACAGACACACATCTTACAGGAAATGAGCACGGGCGCGCGGGCACAAACTGGCCTACGGCGTGCCGGGAACGGGTGTACGGCGTACGGGCGCACGAGGCGCGGGCACAGGGCGCACGTAGACAAGACTGACCACGATGCGCAGAGGGTGGAAGCACGGCACATGGACTTACAAAAAACAAATCGTACAGGCGTACGGCGCACGAAACGACAGCACACGGATGCACGGCACACGGGGCTTGGGTGCACGACACGCGGGCGTACGGGCACGGGAAATACGTAGTGCCTGGATACATGGAATACGGGGCACGGATGCATGGTGCACGGAAGCACGATGCATGGCAAAAGAATCGTACTGGCGCGCAGCACGAGAAATGCGTATCGCACGGATGCACGACGCGCGGAAGCACGGCGCATGGGCGCGCGACAACCATTTGCGCAGGCATGCTGCATGAGAAATGCACAGCACGCGGGTGCACGGTGCGCGGGGCATGGTTACTAGGCGGCCGGGCGTGCGTGCGCACGCAGAAGGGTCATCGTCCCAGGCAGCAAGCTTTTGGCCATTGAGTTTTCAAAACTTCCAATGTCCATAACTTAAGCTATAGGACTCGAAATCAAGCAAAATAAAAGCCAAAATTGAATGAAATCAAATTCTCTATAACATGGAACAACTAGTTTTCGAAAACAACCAAGTTTGACCGATCAAAAGTACAAAAATCCATAAAACCTTAGTTTTAGAAACTTAGATCTTCACAAAACTAGACATTAAAATAAAAAACACTAGGAACTAAAGTTATAGAGAATGAAGAGATGAACAATCTAGACTAATAATATCAAATAAATAACAAGAAATAAAAAATATAAGTGGTCTCTCATTTGTGCAAGTTGTTGTAGGTCCTAAAAAATCAAGTTGCATCAATCAACAAAGTCAAAAATTCAAGATATTCATCATTTTGATGAGTTGCGCAGACAACAGATTGCGCAGACGTCACTTTGCGCAGGATGGTTTGCGCATGTTCCTAACTGCGCAGGCTGACGTGGCAGAAGTCATCATTGACTGAATCAAATCAGATCTTTCTGACAGCTGATAACACGAATAACGAGGAGACTGTTCATTTTTGGTGCCGCACAGTGCTCGAGGACGGCTGACAGTTGGCAGCACAATCTGTGGTTGCGCAAATGAAGCCTGCGCAGTCTGAGTCTGCGCAAACCAGTGTATGCGCAGTTCACTTTGCGTATTCTACCAACATAACTGATAAATTACATGTGGCATTCATGCCATCAATTGCTCATTACATGGCAACTGTCTATGCACGATCATGCGCATTTCAATCAAATGATGCCATGTGTCCCAGATAGTTGGTCCACGATCCAGTAACTGCCTGCGCAATCCAAGGCTGCGCAAACCAGTTGCTGCGCAAATCATCTTGTGCAGTCCAGAATAACTGAAAATTAGTTATTTCCAGAACTCTATAAATAGAGTTTCAAGTCTTCATTTCAAGGGGATCAAGATCAGAGATCAGAAATCAGAGAGTTCAGGAGTTCTTGCCAAAGTGCTGCTGCATTCTTCCGAGACTTTTGTCTTCAACTTCAGAGGCTTTTGCCTTCAATTCCAGAGTTATTTTCAACTTCAAAGGCTTCGTCTTCAAAGTTCACATCGTCTAAGGGATAAAGCAATCATCATCAAGATTGGATTCCTATAGTTGTAATTTTTCCAGAATTCTTGTAATCTTTATTACAGTTTGTATCAATAAAGTTTTATATTTTTGTTTTTGCAAACAAAATGGCGACTCTGCTGGGGACAACTTTCTCCTCCGACGAGGAAGTAGCAACTCAATGTGATGTAGCGTCTATCGGGAAGACGCAGAAGACGCTGGTTGTTAAGGTCAACCAGACAGCCTACGAGGCGATGCTCAACTCCAAGACCACTTCCCGTACTACAGTCACTTCTGCCAAGAGCAAAGTGCGCTCAGTTTGGGTCTCCAAGTCTGCTGCACAATCTGACAGTTTTGCCACCAAGGATGCTGTGCCAACTGTTGCACAATCTGCTAGTCAGACTGCTACACAAACTGCTGTGTCAACTGTTGTACAGTCTGTCTCAACAACTGTTGCACATTCTGTTGCAGTCAAGACTGCACAGTCTGCTGCAACTGTTGCACAAGCTACTTCATATGCTGCCTTGTCAAAACAGAAGACTCCTATGACTCTGGCGCAATTGGTAGTGGCTTTTCCTGCACAAAATAGCACTCCAGTAACCAAAGTGCATCCCAAGCACTCTAGTACAAGAACTCCTGATGCACTTCCTACCAAAGCTTCTAATGCACAAATGACTAGTGCACCTTCCACCCATGCACAAACCAAGTCTGCGCAATCCAAGAAAAATAGCCTTTTGGCTAAATTCCCTTCTTCTCACAACAAAAGAAGAGATTCTACTCCTCTTCCCAAACACCCTATTGCCCCTGCGCAATCCACTGAGGGTAGTCCTTTGACTATTCCTCTTTCTCTTCAAAGCAAAGAAAAAGGCCCATTGGTCTTTTCTCAAATTTCCTTGTCTCAAGACTTGGAAGATAACAGAGGGAAACACTCTTTAGCTAACCCTTCATCTTAAAACAAGAGAAAAGGCCCTTTGGTCTTTTCTCAGTCTTCTTCAGTCTTTACTGAAGAGGATCCATCTCAATGTGTCTCGGCACCAATCCATTCGAGAACTCTGGCAAACAAGGATTCTTCTTTCTTTTATAACAAGAGTACTTGTATTAATCAAAGAGGTATTCTGCCTACTCCGATAGCAGAATTCCAGGACCTCCCGACTCTCCAAATTTGTCGTTCCAGACAGGGAAAACTGTTAGTGTCTCAAACAGAAACTCCTGGGGGTGAATTTGCTGACCTCAGAACTTATCTTAACCGATCCACTTCGGTAAAACGCAAACAGCCAATGCCGAAGGTCAAACATCATCAGAAACAAATCTCCAAGGTCAAAAATCCTGAAACTTATGCCAATGAAGTGAGTACTTCCCTGTATACTCAAGGGACTAAACATTTGAAGAATCGGAATCATGTTCCAAATGTTATCAAAGAACAGATCCCTCGGAACTTTCTTCATCCTGTTATAGATCTTCGAGAACATCTAAGACAAAAACAGGATAATGTCTCAATATCTCCATCTCAACCATCTGAGTATCACTGCAATCATAAAGTCATTATCCAATGTTGTTGTCAAACAAAAAAACGATCTGTCTTCGATCGTTTAACTTTTGCTAAATCTGAACACATGTCAGATGAAGACGAAGTTTTGTATGCTTCTGTTAATATGACTTCCCGAGGCTCTGAGGGTAAAAGATGCTCTAAGCATGGTAGACTCCGCAAGCCAAGCCAACGGTATTTGGAATTACTTTAAGAATCTTCCGAAGGAGTATTTTAACATACCCGTTCTCGAAGCCGAGATACAATCGGTCAAAGGAATCTTCCTCAAAACCCTTCAGGTCATCTTCCTGTTTCTCAGTCAGGAGATGATTCATTCTCTGATTATGATGCATACAGTGAAAGTTCTGAACAAACAGTATCTTCCACTGTGCCAAGAGAAGTGACGGCTTATGTTGTCACCGATGATCCAGATGCTTCAACCTCCGCAAATCAGGAACAGCGAATTGCTGTACTCGAAGACAAATTAAAAACCATGGCTGAGATGGTTGCTAGTATGCATTCCATCATTGTAGCACAGCATGTTACACCACCAACTGCACCTATTACTAGTCCAGAGATCATAGCATCTTCAATACCTGCCAATACTGGGCTGGGGGTAGTGCCTCCCCAAATGCCTCCTGTACAAGTGCAAGTACAAACTACGCCTAGCCAGTCAGGAGCTGGGGGTAGTGCTTACAACGCTGTTCCTCCTCCTACCACCTACATCTACTCCTACTCCTTCTGCACCTCCATCGAGGGAACCTCGTCCAAAAGTAGAATATTCTTTTGATGAGAATGACACTGCAAGTATCTTCGAATGTTTACTCAAAAGCAATAAAATTCAACTTCCTGATTCAAAGAAACCTGATGAAGTCAATAAGACTGATCATCCCAAGTATTGTGTCTATCACCGATTCATTGGACATCCTACTCGAGCATGCTATGTGCTCAAAGGTAAGATTCAAGAGCTTGTCAATGCTGGTGTAGTCACTCTGCAACAAGATGAGAAGACTGTTACTGCAAATATGGTTTCAGTCCAATTTGGAGATTTCCCTCCGCAGATGATACAGCATGGTGTCATTCTAATTTCTAAAGCAACCCTTGAGATTAAGAATCTCCCGCTTCCATCCAATGAAGGCCTTATTCCCTTGTCTCTTGACAACGGTGAAATTATGTGGATCCATCCTGATCTTGCTCCGGAATTTGAGATATCTTCCAAGAAGAAAACTCGTTCTAAAGGCAAAACCAAGATTTGCAACATGGTATCTTTTGATCCCATTGTTGATGAAGAGATTCTGTTCGGAACCAGATCAGGGAAAGCTTATTTGAAAGATCATTCTGAAGGTCAAAAGGATCCTGCTTCTTCTTCCGAACCTGCTCCGGCACAACCTGCATCTTCTAAAGAGGTCCCTTCTACATCTTCACCAGTTGTAGTATCAATTCCTCCTAAGCCAACAACGGCTGACAAAGGCAAGCAACAAGTTCGATTTGACAAACCTCTAAAGAAGTCATCTCCTACTGGACTTGAGAAACCTTACAACTTTGATATATTGGCTCAATTAGCCAATACACCAGCTAGGCTGTCAATCTTTGAACTCTTGCGTCTTTCCAAAGAGACACGAGAAACTCTAAGTGAAGCTCTGATGCAGGCTAAAACTTGCTTAACTCTTCTCAAGAAGCCAGAATCAGAACCAGTCTCTTGTCATCACTGTCATAGTATCTTGGAACTAATCCCAAACATTACCTTCACTCAGGATGATATGCTAATGGAAGATAATAGACATGATCGTCCTCTTTACTATACAGGATATGTAGATTCAATGAAGGTTGATCGTATCTTGATAGATCCAGGATCTGCACTTAGTATCATGCCAAAGACTATGCTAGATGCGTTGAAGATACCGGTGCATAGTCTTTCAACTACAATCACTACTATCTTGGGATTTAACCAAGGGAAGAGTGAACCTTTGGGTAAGATCCGCCTGAAACTTCAAATAGGCAATCTTCGCACAAAGATGACCTTTTATATCATCGACAATCATGGTTGTTCTTACAATGCTCTCCTGGGAAGGCCATTCCTCCATGAACACAATGTCGTTCCATCAACTCTTCATCAATGCTTTAAATACGTTGTTGACAAAGGACAAGTTCACAAGGAAGTTGCGGACCTTTATCCTTTCAAGGGTGTTGAAGCTTATTGCAACGATGCTCGTATGTACAAGGATGAGTTTATGAAGGTGGTATTGGCTATGGATACTGAAGAAGATCAAAAAGCAGTACCTCAAGACACTCTTATCATACCTGTTAAGGGGCGAGTTTCTCATCCTCAATCTTCCAAGCCACTGGTTATTCACTTACCAGTTCAAAAAAAATCAGTTGATGCTGATGAAAATCAAAGGGAGCTCACCTCTTCTGAGCCACTTGTTATCGACTTACGTCGTAACAAAGACAAAAAGCAGCTCATTCCTTCTGAGGCACTTGTTGTTGATCTAAATCGCAACAAGGAAAAAAGGGAGCTCACCTCTTCTGAGCCACTTGTTATCGACCTCCGTCGTAACAAGCCTCCTCCATGTTCTTCTTCTCCCCCTCTTGTAATCAATTTGACCAAACCTGCTAAGGTTAAAGGTCCTGTTGTAAATACTGATGTACAAATCAATAAAAAAGCACCTACTTTCCAGTATATTGATGTTATTTATTATACTAAAAGTTATTTGGATATGTTAGATAGCTTCCAATCAATTACACTGGGAGTCGTACAATCTCTTCAGACAGAAGTCTCGCTTGAAGATCCAGATGATTCTTACCGTATTCACCCTTCTTTGAAGAAAGGTGAAAGTCCAGCATTTTTATATAAAAGACCGAAAACAAAGATTAACTATACGGATGATAGCAAAGTTAACGATACGGGACGTCTCCAGTTCTATCGTTATAGTCAACAATCAAAAGACATCGTCCGAAAGATGGGTTACGACTTCAAGAGCGGCCTTAACTATGGTAAAGGTAGACGAACTCCCATTCGTACAACAGTTCCAAACGGAAAATCACGAATGTATTATGGCAGGACCAAGAAAGGTCTCGGATATACTTCTCCTCCACTGTTATCCCCAGCGGCTTCTGAATCAGATAGTGAAGAACGTTCTAATTCTTCTGATTCCAGATCATGGGATTCCGATACCAGCATCGGTGAAGTCCATCGTATAATCGTATCTTCTAACATGGTCTCCGTTGAACTACCAGAAGGCTGTGATGAAGATGTTGAAGAAAGTCCGAAAACAGATCCTTGGGCTCAACATATGGATAACCAATGGGTACTCCGATTTGAACAAAGAGAACCTCCTACTGAAGATCAACTAATTCAAATTGATGTAGGGGAAAGAGAGTCACCTCGGCCAATCTTTATTAGCAAGAATCTTCCAGAAGCAGATAAGCAAGAGTTGATTCTTCTCATTAAAGAATACATAGACGTCTTTGTTTGGAGTTACGAAGACATGCCAGGTTTAGATCCCAAGATTGCTACTCACAAACTGAACATTCTTCCTAATGCTAAACCAGTCAAACAGCAACAAAGGCAATTTAAGCCTGAAATGATGGACGCAATCGATGATGAAGTTAAGAAGCTCATCGCTTGTGGCTTTATTCGAGAAGAGCAACATCCTGATTGGGTAGCCAATGTCGTCTCAGTTCTGAAGAAAACTGGAAAAGTTCGAGTCTGCATCGACTTCCGAGATCTCAATGAAGCATGTCCAAAAGATGAATTTCCTCTTCCTATCACAGACGTCATGATTGACAATACTTATGGGTTCGAGCGAATATCTTTTATGGATGGATTCTCCGGATATAATCAGATTAAAATGCATCCTGAAGATGAAAAGCATACATCTTTCCGCACTCCTCGAGGAGTCTATTGTTATACAGTAATGCCATTTGGTCTTAAGAATGCTGGTACAACTTATCAGCGAGCTATGAGTACCATTTTTAGAGAACATCTTCGTAAAACAGTCGAATGCTACGTTGACGATATTGCTGTCAAAAGTCGTCTAAAAGAAGATCACATCCAAGATTTGAGAACAATATTTAATCTCATGCGTCAACATCAGCTCAAGATGAATCCCACCAAGTCATTCTTGGGTGTCTCTAGTGGCAAATTTCTCGGCTTCGTCATTACCTCTAAGGGTATACACGTGGATCCCGAGAAGATCAAAGCCATCCAAGAGATGCGTCCTCCACGCAACCTAAAAGAGCTACGAGAATTCTAAGGCCGACTTGCGTACATCAGGCGATTCATTTCGAACTTGTCTGGATGCTGCAGACCATTCACTCAACTAATGAAGAAGGGTGTATCTTTTGTTTGGACTGAAGAGTGTCAACGAGCATTCGACGATATCAAACAATATCTTATGAACCCACCAGTTTTAGTGCCACCTATCTCTGGTATTCTATTCTTGATGTATGTCCGTGCTATGGACCATTCATTGGGTGCTTTACTTGCCCAAAAGAACAAAGAAGGCCATGAACAAGCTATCTACTATCTTAGCCGAACTATGATTAGTGCTGAACACCGTTATAGTCCGGTCGAGAAAGAATGCCTGGCTCTTATATTTGCTGTACACAAGACGAGGCATTATATCATTGGTCAAACTATTCATGTTATATCTTGAGTTAACCCTCTCCGAGTACTCATGAAGAAACCTAGTACACTTAATTCTCGGTTGGCTACATGGGCAATCCTGCTAGCTCAATATGACATGGTGTATGTTCCACAAAAGTTTGTCAAAGGTCAAGCGTTGGCGGACTTCTTAGCAGCTCATCCTGTGCCTGAAACGTCTAAACTCTATGACGAAATTCCTGACGAGACGTTAGAAGTCAACATGATCTCCGAAGAGTTTCCAATCTGGCGTCTATTCTTTGATGGTGTATCAAGAATTGGACCAAATGGTGCTGTTGTGGCAGGTGTTGGAGTTGTTCTCGTTTCTCCAGACGGATTAACTATCCAAAGAGCCTACTCTTCAGATGAACCTTGCTCCAATAATGTGGCAGAGTACAATGCTTTACTTGTCGGCCTTCAGTTAGCTAAACAACTGAATGTTGAATATCTGGAAGTCTATGGTGATTCTAAACTGGTTGTGAACTAGGTTAGAGGAACCTATGAAGTTCGTCATCAAGACCTGGTGCCTTATCATGAAGCGGCAATCAATATAGCTACATCATTCAAAGCTTTCTTCATCGACTATGTTCGACGAGCTTGCAATACTGAATCTGATGCTTTGGCCAATCTTGCAGCTGTCTTAGCCATCCCTATCAAAAGACATCAGGTGGTGGTTATTTCTAACCGAGAACTGTTCTGCATTGAAAATAATCGTAATATTGAATTTAGCAATCTTGCTGAAGTCAATGTTATTGATGACGATTGGAGAACTCATTTTATAGATTTCGCAGTACATGATATACTCCCTGAAGATCCTAAGGAGGCTACAAGCGTTCGACGTCGATCTCTACGATTCTATTACAATCAAACCACCAAAATACTCTATCGGCGAACTTATGATGGTCTTCTTCTACGCTGTTTAGCTGGTAATGAAGCCAAACAAGTGTTGCGTGAAGCTCATGATGGCGTCTGTGGAGCACATCAACCTGGTCCTAAGTTACAGGATCGCATCCGACGCATGGGTTATTATTGGCCCTCTATGGTATCAGATGCCATTGAATATGCAAGGAAATATCGTGCTTGTCAAATCCATGCAGACTTCATTCATCAACCCTCGGAATTCTTACACCCGACTACTGCTTCCTGGCCTTTTGAAGCTTGGGGTATGGACATCATAGGTCCTATTAATCCTTCTTCTTCTAGAGGACATCGGTTCATATTGGCGATAACCGATTACTTCTCCAAGTGGGCTGAAGCTATACCTCTGACTGAAGTCAAGACTAGCAATGTCATTAACTTCGTTAAACACCATGTCATCTATAGATTCGGTGTACCTCGAAGAATCATCCATGACAATGGACCTCAATTCATCAGCCAGAAGTTCACCAGATTCTGCGATGATCATCGGATTAACAATGTTGCTTCGACGGCTTACAATCCTGCTGCTAATGGTTTAGCTGAAGCCTTTAACAAAACCATTATTAAGCTTCTTAAGAAATTTGTATCCACTAACAAACGGAATTGGAGCGAGAAACTTGGCGAATGTCTTTGGGCCTATCGAACTACAGTCCGCAATCGCACAGGCTTTACACCTTTCTCTTTGGTGTATGGCTGTGAAGCTGTCCTTCCTTTGGAGTTACAAATTCCTTCTTTAAGGATTGCTATTGCCAATGAGCTTACCACAGAAAACAATGACCTTCTTCGACTTCAAGAGTTAGAGGCATTGGATGAAAAGCGGTTAATGGCTCAACAGCATATTGAGTTATACCAAGCCCGCATCTCAAAGACATTTAATCGTAAAGTGAAGGTCAGAGCCTTTCAGCAAGGAGAACTTGTTCTAACGGTCAGACGTCCTATGACTATGACTCATATGAGCAAAGGGAAATTCGATACGAAAAGGGAAGGTCCTTATGTTGTAAGCAAAGTCTTCTCAAACGGAGCTTATCAACTTTCAGAACTTGATGGTCGAGTTGCTATGATGCCTATCAATGGCAAATTCTTAAAGAAGTATTATGTATAAATGTAAATACTTATAAATTATCAGACAGAATCAAGTTCATAAATAAAATTCAAATTTTATTATATGATAGTACATATTAAAGGTCACTATCATCTTTTTCTACATTGGGACGAGGGCCACTGCCGTCCTCCTTGCTGGATCCCACAAGAAACTTGCAGGCGGCCATCCTCATGGCTTCTTCTTCTTTAGTCTTTCCTGGTTCGAGCAGGAAGTCAAAAATGTCCCGCGGTGGCTGGGGTGCAGACGAACCTTCGCCTGCTTCTGCTTCCTTTGGCTGAACTAGATCGGCAGGGTGTTCTTCAATACCCTTCTGAACCTTCGAGACAGTCTCAACCTTCTTAGATGCTTCTCCGGAAGACATTTTTATGTTGAAGAGTAGAAGTGTTCGTTCCTGTCAGATTTCTGCTATATTTGTAGATAGAAGTTCCTCAATTAATGAAGCATTACATTTATCCGACGGTTCATCCGTTCATTAATACCTGACGGTTCATCCGTTCATTTATCACATTCATCCAACGGTTTATCTGTTCATTAAATGCTTGACGGTTCATCCGTTCATTAAATGCTTGATGGTTCATCCGTTCATTTATAACACTCATCCGATGGTTCGTCCGTTCGTTAATATCTGACGGTTCATCCGTTCATCTATTTTGACGGTTAACCCGTTCATTTATTATCATTTGACGGTTAACTCGTTCATTTCACCATTATTTGACGATTTACCCATTCTTTCATCATTACTTGACGGTATTCTCGTTCATTCATTTTCATATACATTGACGATTCATCATCGTTCATCTTCTACATCAGCAACTTGTCATTTTCGATTAAGTTGTCAATAAATATATCATATCTATCTATTATTTATATCTGAATAAGATATGCAATAAATAATGGAGCCACAACAAAATGTCCTTTATATCAAAAAATGAGACATTACAAAAATGCAGCTACAGCAACAAAACCCAAATACAAAATCAAGAAGGAGGGACAATCAGATTGTCAATTTGCTGCTTCAATGTCTGTAGCTCTTCTTCGTGTGTTGACGCTACTATCTTTCTTGCCTCCTCCATCCCACTTTTTTCATCAAAAATGGGCATATTTACTGTCCTGCGAGTGATCTCTTTACCATGAGTGGTCTCATACTCATTCCTTTCTTCAATCAATGCATTAAATTGTTCAATCACCAGTTGGTGATTAACAGTTTCTTCTTCAAACTCTTGTTGGAGGCGAGTAATTTCAGCCTTCAGCTCAGCAAGTCGCCGTCCTTTGCTTTCAGCCACTAGAGTAATTGATTCTATTTTAGAATTATATTCAGCTGATTTTGCTGAATGAGCTTCTAACAGATTTTGAAGAGTTAACCTTTCCATATCAGCAGCTTGAGCCAGCCGCTCAAATTCAGCTTGTACTAAAGAGTCTACATCTTTCTTCTTGAGTTCTTTATACTTCTTGATGGAGACTTCTAATTCATCCAGTATATGTTCAAGGAGAGTGGCCTGAGCTTCGTCTCCTTGGTCTCTTATGGCTCTTATCAAGAAAGAAGTGGGCTTCCTAACCATAATGAAGTCAGCCCCTTCTTTCTCTATCATTTTACGGACGAGAGATCCCAGCGACTCAAAGAAACATCGGGTAAATGACTGGACCACTTGTTGATTGATGGCCAGAGTTCCAGGAGTCGCTGCTACTCCTGATGAAGACGGGGTAATAGGTTGCTCGATTCTTTGAGGTTGGACAATAGGCTCTTTAAATAAGGGAGCCAGAGTAGAGCTGGTTGCTCCTCCTGCTTGATCTTCTGCAAAAGTAAAATTGTTATTTTACTAATTGATTGTTGATGAACAAAAAGATCAAATTAAGAGCAATGTTACCTTGGTTTGGTCTAACAACGAGTTCATTCCTTACTGGAATGGAATACCGTTGAACAGAAGTAGCCTCAGCTGCAACAGCCTGGCTGCTGCCCGCCTCAGAACCACAAGATAAATGATGACTACTGCTAATAACCACCATTGGTATAGGCACCATAATCAGGTCCGTTGGAGGTGTTGGCAAAGTCTCAAGATCTGCAAATGAAGATATTAGTTATCAGTTCATTTTAAAAAAAAGAAAAGATTGTTAAATCTCGTTTTATACCTTGAGGGTCGGTGGCGGGATTTTCTTTTAGCACACCTTCGTCGGCTACTTCTTCAGGAGATATTTCTATCTCAACATCGACAGCTTTTTCTGCAGATGCCTCCACTTCAATATCTTTTTTAGGATTTGAAATATCATCGACAGTATCAAGAGAATTGTGTTCTTCATTATCCTTTTTAGGATCTTGTAAATACTCATCAACATTTTCGGATGAAGAACCTTCCTCGTCTTCTTCTTTTTCTTCTTCTTCTACTGCTGCATTTCCACTGCTAGTGGCAGCCTGATCTTCCTGCAAGCTATAACTGCAATCCTCCAGAGCTGCAATCATTTCACGGTCTTCGTCCTCACGAAGAGTCCTGGGAGTAGGAGGAGGTTGAGTAATATCTGCAATAGGAGAATGAGGTCGTACAACGCTTTGTTCTTCCTCTAAAATATGTTCTCTAGGCTTTTCAATTCTTGGGGCAAAATCTTCCCTCTGTTCATTCTCCTCGAGAGTTTTGCTCCCTGATTCAGAAGCAGGTGTGGAAGATGCCATTAGAAGTCCTGCAGCAGCATCTACTGAAGTCAGGAGTTGTATAGAAGAAGACTCTTCCAAGACTCTTCTGGTGACTACTCTTTTCTTTCTGTGTAGAGGTCTAACAGGACTCTCTACATTTTCTGGCCCTGCCTGTTTCTGTACAGAAGTTGGTGTAGTGGCAACTTCTTGAAGTGTCTCGGCCAATTGCCGGGATTGAGATCTGGTAGTCACCTTTTCAGAAGAAACATCAAGAATCAATTTCTTCTTCGCCACAGGAGCAGGAGGCTCCTCTCTTCTTCTTTTCTTCGTAGGAGATTTACCCACCTTCAGAGAAATACGAAGTGGTACATTTACTTCTTGGGGGAATATAATATCCCTTGTAGTTTCCAGAGGTGCATCTGCCGGTTCCTGTGCCTCCTCATTTATAAGGATCGATGGAGCAATTCTCCCTCTTCTCAATCTTGTTGTAGTGGCGAAACTATCTGCGAGATTGAAATTCTCGGCAAAAGTATTCGCTGATGTGTAAAACACGGAGTATGTAAAAAGCATTCGAGGACCCTGAGGAGTAGTCCTTGCTGGCATGGAGAAAGTGGCTTTTGTATCACAGGCATTGTAATAAGCCCAAGCCCTAGCTCCGTCTATCAGATAACCTTTGCCTTGGAGGCAAGTAGTTGCGTTCCCTACGTGGAACTGATCATATCCAAACTGCCGAGCGAATCGGCTTGGAAGATATGGTTCTAAGTAGCACTCTTCTTCGAATCGATAGACCAAATGAGATGGTCAAATTATCTTCAACCATTCAAAAGCGACATGAGTTAGAGGCTGCAGTTTTGAATCTACCATATTCGTGGGCATCTGATCATACCCAGCAGGGAAAGGAGCGCAGCAAAAGTTCCAGCCTCTGTTCAGATTCAACATAAATCTACACTCAGTTAAGGAAGTATATTTCCATTTTCCATCGGAATACCTTCGAAGAAAACTGCCGTCAACTGGTCCCATGCCAGGATCCATTAGAGTTGGATAGTGAAGAAGCAACCATCCAAACAAATATGTATACGGCAATTCTAAGCGAGGGAATTCTCTCTCTCATTTCGCTTTCAACATCAAGTCAACATATAAACGAAGACTGGCATTTAGCTTGCAGGTCATTGCTGATAGTAAGTCCATTTTATAGTCGAAGACCAATTTAACAGCTGTAAACAAGACGCCGCGATGAAAATGATCTACGGCACTTGATCTGGGAACTACGAACCTTCGCAGCCAGTATGTCAAGAATCCCGCTAATTGTGCTGCTTCTGACATGGGCCTATAGCCCATTCTCAAGTAACTTTCCAAATTGTCTCCTCTCTTCAAAGGAGGATATTCATGATCATCCTTCACTTCTTTATCAAAGTGACCACTCTGTTCTATTAATTTTCTGACCTCTGTATGGCTCAAAGGTTTGAAAAAGGTTGGGTAGCATTTATCGTTCTTCTTGGTTTTCTTCTCCTCTATATGACTAAGAAACAGATATGGTAGCCACTTTGAAGAATAACAAGTATTGGCAGTGGCACTCTTGTAAAATAAAGAGCAGATCTTGTAATGGCACAATAGTTCTTCGAACACTGTCACCATCTCTGGATTCTCTTTTCTAAGCTTGTTCAACTCATCATTTGTTGGTACATACTCCTCATACGGAGCATCTGCCATGGGCAAGTACGAGATATACTTCATCTCGTGGAGTGCAAAGCCCATCTCTCCCCCTGGGATCATAAAAGTTCCGGTCCTGTAGTTGTATCTCTCAGCTAAGGCTAAGAACATATAAGGATTGGGAGCAAATCCATATACAGTGGCATGCACTACTTCATACAGGTTGATTTGTTGGAGTCTGTCTTGGAATTTTCCCAGAACCCAATTCGCGATATAACTCCATCGCTTGTAGTCTGGATTCACCAATCCAGTCATTCTTATATCTTGCTCAGGATATTTTCCTTCAACCTTCGCAAACTCATTTGCGAATATTGGTGTCCTAACAGGCATTAGCATGGAGGAGTTCTCTGGTGGAATGCAGCCAGGTCTTAAGCCTCTCAGTAGGACACTATATCTGTCGGAAGAGCTATAAAATATATCCTTATGTTATGGCCCCTTCTTTACGAAGATTTTTTCTGCCCGAGCATCCTGAAATAGAGTGATATTCCAATCCATCTTCCTAGGGTAGCTTGCATGAGCGTACCGTGACAAAGGAAGGCAGCGAGCGATGTCGGGTATAAAAAAAAAGATCTATCTTGCTGGTGAACTACCCTATCTTCCATCCTTGGCCTAGGCTGAGAGGCTCTCTCAAAGGCATCACCGAATAGGAATAAGGGTTTCTTGTGAATTACAGCATCAGCTGATTCTAAAGGCTGTCCGTTCATCAAACACATCAAAGTTTCATTGTCCTGAGAAATCAATATAGCCTGACGGGAGGCCGGCAGATCATACTGAGGGTAATGGACATGAGACAGATCTTCTTTGTATTCAGACTCTGTAAGGGTTCCCACAAAATGTTCATAATTTGGATCTTCATTGACTTCAACTGCATCAACAAACAGATGAAAATTAGTCCAAGACAAAGATTCTGTTTTTAAACATAAAACATGACTTGCGCAACCTCAGACTGCGCTGACATTATTTGCGCAACCTCAGACTGCGCTGACATGATTTGTGCAACCTCAGATTGCGCTGACATGACTTGCGTAATATCAGTTTGCGCATCATAAAAGGTGCGCAAAGCAATGGTTTGCGTTGATATCTGCGCAACTTAATTGTTTGTGCTGACTTCCTGTCAGCACAAATCAACAATTTGCATAAGAATGCAGCCTTCATAAAAATGAAGAACCGATAGTTGATGCAACCGAAACCCTAAAAAGGGTAGCGCAATATGAACTTATCTCTAAAAAGAGATGAGTTTCAAGGGAGTCGAATCACCCTAAGAAGGGGTTTTCGATCGGTTCAACTACCTCTCAGAGCAGGGTGTGCGGATTCGTATCGGGAAGCTCGTCGTGCAACCCTGTCAGAAGACTCGGCCGGAGCTTTTCCCTTCGCGGCGGCAGCAGCGGCAGCATTTGGTCGTCGTGGGGCCATGACAATCGTCGGAGGAGGAGAACAGTGAAGGTTTTCTTCTCAAAAAGCTCGAAAGATTGCAAAGTAAAGAATTGAAAACGAAAAGAGGGGTATTTATAGTTTTTGAAATGCGAAATGGATGCCTCGAATTGCGCCTAAACTTGTGGTCTATTTGCTTTGCGCAGACAGCTCATCATATTGCACAAAATGATTCAACATTCAAAAATTCAAAGTATTTCAAAATTTTGATTATAATCAACTTTCGAAAACTTTGAAGGGGGTCTTGTAGGTCCTAAAAAATCAAGTTGCATCAATCAACAAAGTCAAAAATTCAAGATATTCATCATTTTGATGAGTTGCACAGACAACAGATTGCGCAGACGTCACTTTGTGCAGGTTGGTTTGCGCATGTTCCCAACTGTGCAGGCTGACGTGGCAGAAGTCATCATTGACTGAATCAAATCAGATCTTCCTGACAGCTGACAACACGAATAACGAGGAGACTGTTCGTTTTTGGCGCCGCACAGTGCTCGAGGACGGCTGACCGTTGGCAGCGCAATCTGTGGTTGCGCAAATGAAGCCTGCGCAGTCTGAGTCTGCGCAAACCAGTGTATGCGCAGTTCACTTTGCGCATTCTACCAACATAACTGATAAATTACATGTAGCATTCATGCCATCAATTACTCATTACGTGGCAACTGTCTATGCACGATCATGCGCATTTCAATCAAATGATGCCATGTGTCCCAGATAGTTGGTCCACGATCCAGTAACTACCTGCACAATCCAAGACTGCACAAACCAGTTGCTGCACAAATCATCTTGCGCAGTCCAGAATAACTAAAAATTAGTTATTTCCAGAACTCTATAAATAGAGTTTCAAGTCTTCATTTCAAGGGGATCAAGATCAGAGATCAGAAATCTGAGAGCTCAGGAGTTCTTGCCAAAGTGCTGCTGCATTCTTCCGAGACTTTTGTCTTCAACTTCAGAGGCTTTTGCCTTCAATTTTCAGAGTTGTTTTCAACTTCAAAGGCTTCGTCTTCAAAGTTCACATCGTCCAAGGGATAAAGCAATCGTCATCAAGATTAGATTCCTATAGTTGTAATTTTTCCAGAATTCTTGTAATCTTTATTACAGTTTGTATCAATAAAGTTTTATACTTTTGTTTTTTGCAAACAGTTGTACTTGTCTGAAAAGTTGTTGAGGGAAATGAATAAAAGAGTGAATGAGAAGAGAGAGTGTGTACGAGATTATTTATAGGGTGAAGATTGGCTCCACTAAACCGTAATCTCTAACATGACCTAGCCATATGACTAATGACATGTTAAATGCTATATGATACAACTAATCAAATTAATTAATTAAATAAAATCCTAAGCATAACACGGTCTAGAAATCTTATCACCGAAGCAGTGAGCCACGCCTACAACCAAACAAGGACAAATCGTGGCACACTAATCCAAGACGAGGTATTGTTCCATGTCATGGCCAGTTGCAAATACTGGTTACATGCAATCAAGATACAGGTACCAGATACCATATACAGGAAAAATAATTTTTTACGTATTTCGAGAATGGGGAGTGACAAGTTAGAGGAGAAATTGGAGTACCAGAAGTACGACACAAAGCTGAGAGGCCAAAAAAGAATCATATCATGGAAACGGATTTGGAGACAAGGAATCTCCAATGTAGTAACTGTAATGGGTTAGGACACAATAGAAGGAGATGTCCTAACCAACCAAGAGAATGAAGGTATCTGAAATAGTTTCATGTTTTGTATCTTCTTTTTTCGGAGTTAAGTTGTAATATAACAACATTGATACTACATTAAAGATCATTTTTACTAAATAAAGGTCGTTCATCAACTATTATAATGTTACATAAATCTCATCTACACCCCCTGACATCCTACAAATATTTTCTACACTCAAGTTTTCTGAGATTGAGCCGGCCTCTCCTCTTCTCTCCGCCGTATTCTCGGGGGCACGTCACCGCCTTCTTCCTGGGTATCATCATGTTGAGAAGACATTGGTGCTACTGGAGTCATCAGGATCTGTGTATAATTGAGAAGTCCAGGAGAAAATATGCTATCCCATTGAGAAGTACCCTGACCACCCCATTGAGAAGTACCCTGACCACCCCATTGAGAAGTAACCAGACCACCACATTGAGAAGTCCCCTCGCTAGGCTATTCCAAAGTCCCTTGACCAACCCATTGAGAAGAAGTCACATGGCCATCCCACTGAGAAGTACCCTGACTAGCCCATTGAGAAGTCCCCTCGTCAGCCTGCTGAGGCGGGACCTCGTCAGCAAGCTGAGGTGGGCTATCAGAGATGTCCTGAGGTTGTGTAACATTGTGTCTATTCCTACAGGGACGTACATGTCGCCACCCAATAATGCCTATATGATAATCTGGCAGAATATATAATAGAGAGTTTGTAATGCCTGTGTTCGTATTACGTATTTTGGGATACGTATACGTATTTTATTCTGTATTGCCGGATTCCTTGTTTAACTCTCGGTTTGGGTTGGCTTGGTTCGGTCGGCCCAATGCTTGGTTCATCATGGGCCAAGGGTGGAACACCTTAGCCTATGCTTCTCCTTTATTTCCACCACAACCCCCCTCTTTATTATCCCCACCAACCTTCTCTCTCCTCCATAATTCTCATTTACTTCTCCTTCCCCCACCATTACTCTTCTCCACCAACCAAGAACACCATAGGCAAGTGCAACTTGCTTCCACAAGAGAACCCCTTTTGATGGTTTCATTAGCTTCTCCTCATGATTCTAAACCACATTAGAACTTGTCATTTTCCTTTTTGAGGCTTTAATTCTTGTAGATCTAGAGTCTTACTATTTTTGGATTTTTGGTGGTTTTGATCTATCAAATTTCCTTGTTTTCAAGTTTTGATGGTTCCATGTCGTAGAGAATTTCATTCTACCCAATTTTGACCTTTAGAAAGTTGGATTCGGACTTGTTTTGACCAAGATATGGACTGTTGAAGCTTAGATTCAACTTTAGAGTTCTTGCTGTTCTTGCCATTTGGAGAAGACAGTGAACAGTGAGCTAGCTTTTTAGCTTACACTACTGAGCTGTACGCTGCTCTTTAGCGAGCGTACGCTAGCCTTGGTACGCTGCTCATTAGCGAGCGTACGCTAGCCTTGGTACGCTGCTCTTTAGCGAGCGTACGCTAGCCTTGGTACGCTGCTCTTTAGCGAGCGTATGCTAGCCTTGGTACGCTGCTCTTTAGCGAGCGTACGCTAGCCTTGGTACGCTGCTCTTTAGCGAGCGTACGCTAGCCTTGATACGCTGCCTGTTGGCAGTGTGTCTTTTGCGTACGCTAGCGTGAGCGTGCCCTAGACCCTTTCGTATGCTAGCTCAAGCGTACGCAGTCTTGAGCGTACGCTAGCTTGAGCGTACGCTGACCTGTAGCTTGAGCGTACGCTGACCTGTAGCTTGAGCGTGCCCTTGTGTACGCTGACCCTTGCGTACGCTTCCCATTGGAAGTGTATGGACCCTTTCGTACGCTAGCTCGAGCGTACGCATGACTCGAGCGTACGCTGGCCTGAGCGTATGGCCTTTGGCTGACTTGGCCTTATGTCAGCGTGTCAGATTTGGTTTTATTTCCCTTAAGCTTGGCTCTTCTATAGCCCTGTATATTGATACTTTATTAGATATTTTACGCCCATTTTATATCCTTACGCCTTTTGTCCTGAACTTGATAATCACGAAATTACTTGATATGTTTGGAATTGATAACTGAGCCTAACACGATATTGACCCGTAGTGGTGTACTCCTGACATGAGTAACCTGGCATGACCCGATAGTGACCCGTAGTGGTGTACTCCTGACATGAGTAACCTGACATGACCTGATAGTGGCCCGTCGTGGCGCACTCCTGACAAGTACACTTGGCCTGATAACCTGACATGTTATACCTTGATAAGCTGTTGCGACAGCTACCTGACATGACATGACCTGTATAATAACCTGGACACCGTGGGCGATTGTGTTTGTATAAATAAACCAGTCTTGTCTTGCATCATGTCTAGGACAGGGACTCCTGAGTACCACGGTCAGGAGTACCTATTGAAATAAACTAAGGGCTAATAACTAGATTAATACATTAGTCATGAAGAGATTTCCCAGCTACAGACAATCCCGTTACCTGGGCACGCCTTGGGATCTGTAGCCTGCCATCGAGTAGGGCACATTTCCAGCACACTGTCATGTGTTGCACCCTTCAAGCTACCTAAGGGTACATTCGTTTCCTGGATGATGTACCCACCTGAATTCAACTCTAATTTTTTAACCCGGGGAACCTGGATGGTCTGCAGGGCTTGTGGCTGTGGAATAATCTCACTGCATTTTGTTAGTAATTAGGCTTGTGACAACCCTAGTTAGTTAAAGTATCAAGCCGTAATTCTTGCTTGGCCGTGAAGTGATTGGACGGAGTCTAACCAGTCTAGTCCTGCCCGGATCCTGTTCCAGATCATTGAACGACCAGAATGCTTATATTTATTTTACCGATAAATGGTGAGAATTCCAAGCTCTGTTCAGACGAAGGGTTACAACCCCGGTCCTTGTTTGGTTTACGGGTTGTAACCTGGTTATCTGAATACTTCCATGGTTATCTCGTCGTATATCATCCTGGTGTATTTTCTTTATTTCTAGTTCTTACTTTATTTATATCTTGTGCTGATTGCTGGTTTTGGTTCTTAAGTGAAGCCTCCTTTGTGGCACTTGCTCTTTCTGGGGTCTGACCTAGCTGGTTTTGTGTGGCCAGATTTCGGAGCAGCTCCAGAGGATCTACCGACCTTCCAGCCAGATGGTGGCCACTAGACAGAACCCTGGCAACGAGTGGGTTATTTTTGGCTCTCCCACTCTATTGTAAAAATATTCTTTTGAGGCGTTTAGCCGACGAGCACCTGTTTAGCTCGATTGCACTTACTTACTATCTGCCTACGGGCTGTAACATGATTAACAGATCCTAGGGTTGATCATGTATGACTAAACTCTTGCTAGTCCTGACATTTTGTAACGGCTAGCTTCATGATCAACTGAATATGTAATGTTTGGGACGCCTTACTATTGTATATTTAATGATCATACATCTTGTGACTTTTACTTACTTGCTTGTGATTGAGACACTAGGCTTGTTCATGACCTTAAGAGACTGTTGGCTTATAGATAAACCCTCATGTATCTAGACAGCCGTGACCGTATAGCGAGGTGGGTTGCACTTCTATATACGTAGCTGGCTATGTCTGCCTCCGCTCTCCAGTATTCTGGTTCTGGGGCGTGACATGGTTTAAGTGGTGGCCCATGCAGGTCTTGTAAATCAAGATATGTGAGGGTTTACCGAATAGATGTCTCAATCAGTATTCGTCCTTGATCTCTGCTCATATCTTCTGAATCCCTGGATTCTTGTCCTGATCATATGCTTGTATCGTTGATCTGTCCTGGTCCTTCCTTATTGTTCCCTATGTCGTCTTCTTCAGCGGCATTGTTCGTGGTCCTACCGACCAGCAAGGCGGAGCACCTCCCGTGGACCAGCAGCAACCTGGAGATCAAGCCCAGCATTCTGGAGTAGCCTCCAGAGTCGTGCCTTCTGGCGGAGAGCTACCAGTCCAGCCAGTTCAGCCTGTCGAGCCTGATGACGGCACTTTGGTAGGACTCGTCAGGACCTTGATAGCTTCTCAAGATCGTCGTGGAGATGTATTGCAACAGGCAGTGGCGGATGCTTTGACCAGAGGCGGTCATCCAGGGAACAGCACGGCCAACAGCTTCAAGCGCTTGAACCCTCCATTCTTTGACGGTAGTGAAGATGCTATCGCAGCAGATGCATGGCTTCAGGACACAGAGGTGGTTCTAGAAGCAGCCAAGACTCCAGAGAATGAGAAGGTAGCCGTGGTGCGCCTGCAGTTGTTAGATCTTGCCCGCAGCTGGTAGGCAGTGCAGGCCGTTGGATTAGCAGCACCTATTGCTTGGGCAGTGTTTAGAGAGAGATTCCTGTCCAAGTATTTCGATACCGTAGCTCGGTATGATCTGCAGACAAGGTTTACCAATCTGAAGTAAGGAGGTAGGACGGTCGACGGATATGCGGTCGAGTTTTCTAGACTCAGTCGGTTTGCTCCCACCTTGGTGGCAACCGAGTATGATAGAGCCCAGCGGTTCCAGCAGGGACTTCACCTGGAGATCTTGTTGGCAGTTGAGCAGTTGGAGCATCAGACTTTTGATGCAGTCTTAAGAGCAGCTAGGAGGCATGAGTATACCTCCCAGAGGATTGTGGATAGAGCCGGAGGTCGGAAGAGATCTCACGGCCAGATGAATCAGTCTTCAGCACCGGCCCCGGCAGCCAGGGCCTTGACTATTGGAGCTCAGAGGCGAGCGGCCTCAGTAACGTCGGTTCAGCATTCCACTCCGACGTACCCTCAGCAGCAGAAGCAGTCTTCCGCAGTGGGATGTTCTCATTGTGGGAAGCCAGGCCATGTGGTGGCAGAATATCGCAGGGTACAGGGATTGTGTCTGGCTTATGGAGCACCAGACCATAGGGTTGGATCCTGCCCGAATAGGGGTGGTTCATCATTGTCCAACCTTTCTAGCTCTTCGGTGAGAGGACCAGCTCCGGTCCAGCAACAGCAGCAGTACCCATTGTCGAGGCCCTTGCCGCCTCAGACCCAAGTGTTCCAGCAGCAGAACCCCCAACAGTATGTGCAAGCCCAAGCCCAGAGTCAGAATAGACAGCGAGGATTTCAGCAGAGGGGACCAGCACCCCGAGGGCACGGTCAGGCTATGGTAATGATCGTGGAGGAAGGATTGGCACCAGGAGAGGTAGTGGCAGGTACTATTCTCGTCAACTCCTTTCCAGCTTCAGCTTTATTTGATTCTGGTGCATCACATTCTTTTATGTCTGCACGATTTGCGACACGGGTAGGATTGGAGCCCGAGTCATTATCAGTAAGGCTCAATATACTTACTAGTAACGGACTTATGGGAGTAGATAGAGTGTTTTCCTTGTGTCGGATCGTAGTTAGCGGTAGAGAATTCCCCGCTAGATTGATAGAGTTTCCGATGGCCGATTATGATGTGGTCTTAGGGATGGATTGGTTGAGGAACCAGTATGCTAGGATAGACTGCCACCTTGGCAGGGTTGTTTTTAGCATTCCAGGCGAGCCGGAGTTTTTTTTCTCTCGAGGTGAGGTTGAGTCATCTCCTCCAGTATTGCGGATGGCAGTAGCAGCAGTTCAGTTGTCCAGGATAGTGGATGAGTTCCCAGATGTTTTTCCAGAAGAGCTTCCAAGTATGCCTCCGGAGCGGGAGATCGAGTTCACTATAGACTTGATTCCCGGAACAGCCCCAGTGTCAGAGAGAGTCTACAGGATGGCGCCGTCAGAATTGGAGATATTGTATAAGATGATTGAAGAGCTTAGAACCAAAGGATTCATTCGTGCTAGTGGATCGCCTTGGGGAGCCCCGATGCTTCATGTAAAAAAGAAGGATGGTACGTCCAGGTTATGTGTTGATTATCGTACCTTGAACTCAGTAACAATCAAGAACAGATACCCTCTTCCGAGGATAGATGACTTGTTTGATCAACTCAAAGGGGCATCAGTATTCTCGAAGATTGATTTGCGCTCAGGTTATCATCAGATCAGAGTCAGAGAGCAAGACATCCCGAAGACAGCTTTTAGATCGAGGTATGGGCATTGGGAGTTCCTTGTTATGCCTTTTGGAGCAACCAATGCGCCGGCAGTATTCATGGACCTCATGAATCGCATCTTCATGCCTTACTTGGATCAGTTTGTGATCGTATTCCTAGACGACATCCTGGTCTACAGCAAGAGTGAGGCGGAGCATGAGCAGCATCTCCGTATAGTTCTTCAGATCCTTAGAGAGCACCAGTTATATGCCAAGTTCAGTAAATGCGAGTTCTGGCTCGATCGCATTTCGTACTTGGGTTATATCATCACTCGAGGAGGAGTAGAAGTGGATCCCCAGAAGATTGTGGCTATTGAGTCATGGCCAGTGCCCAGCACAGTTGCAGAGGTTCGTAGTTTTCTCGGATTGGCCGGCTACTACCGGCGGTTTGTTTCAGACTTTGCTCGGATATCAACGCCATTGACGCAGTTGACCCGCAAGGATGCGCAGTTTGCTTGGACAGCAGAGTATCAGAGTTCTTTTGAGCAATTGAAGCGAGGCCTGATAACAGCTCCTATTCTCACGCTTCCAGATGGGATCGGAGGATTCTCAGTGTATTGTGATGCTTCGGGCAGAGGCCTAGGATGTGTTTTGATGTAACATGGAAAGGTGATAGCTTATGCATCACGACAACTTCGTGATCATGAGAGGAATTACCCAACCCATGACTTGGAGCTGGCAGCAGTGGTGTTTGCACTTAAGTTATGGAGGCACTATTTGTATGGAGATAGGGTGGAGATTTTCACCGACCACAAGAGCCTGAAGTATGTCTTCACCCAGAAGGATCTTAACATGCGTCAGAGAAGGTGGCTGGAGCTTCTTGTGGATTATGACGTCAACCTGCAGTATCATCCTGGGAAGGCCAATGTTGTTGCAGATGCATTGAGCAGGAGAGCGGGAGTTTATTTTCTAACGGCGCAACCAGAGCTGTTAGCAGATCTTCAGAAGATGGATATTGAAGTTGTTCTCCCTTCCAGTGTGGCATTGATGGCCAGTATGCAAGTTCAGTCCACTATAGTCGAGAGGATCCGGATGGCGCAATCGGCAGATTCTAAGCTTCAGCGACTCAGAGCAGAATGCGAGGCAGGACGAAGACCAGAGTTATGTATTCATGAGGATGGTACACTTCGACATGGTAAGCGTCTTTGTGTACCCAGCAGAGATATCCGGCAGGAGATCATGTCAGAAGCGCACAGTTCGCAGTATTCTATCCATCCCGACAGTATGAAGATGTACCCTGATATCCGACAGCATTTCTGGTGGAATGGCATGAAGCGGGATATAGCTCGGTTTGTCTCTCGGTGTTTGGTTTGCCAACAAGTTAAAGCCGAACATCAGAGACTGGCAGGACTGCTTCAGCCTTTGCCAATTCCAGAATGGAAGTGGGAGCATGTGACCATGGATTTTGTGACTGGACTACCTAGATCCCTAGCTGGTAGAGATACTATCTGGGTTATAGTTGACAGGCTCACGAAAGTGGCTCACTTCTTTCCATTCAGAGTTGGTCAGTCGACAGCTCAGTTAGCAGAGATGTACCTCAGGCAGATTGTCAGATTGTACGGTGTGCCAGTCAGTATCACCTCGGACCGAGATTCAAGATTTACGTCGCACTTTTGGCGTAGCTTGCAAGAGAGTTTGGGGACTCATCTCCAGTTCAGTTCAGCATATCACCCGCAGACAGATGGTCAGTCGGAGCGCACGATCCAGACTCTTGAAGACATGTTGCGGTCTTGCACACTTGACTTCGGTGGTTCATGGGAAGATCACTTGTACCTGGTGGAATTTTCGTACAACAACAGTTTCCAGGCTAGTATCCAGATGGCACCGTTCGAGGCACTGTATGGTAGGAAGTGCAGATCCCCGCTAGCTTAGGATGATGTTGGAGAGAGACAGATGCTCCGTCCAGAAATGATTGCCCAGACAGTTGAAGTGGTAGGCGAGTCAGAGATCATCTTCGAGTTGCCCAAGATCGCCAGCGCCATTGGGCCGATTCTCATCGACGCCCTCTCGAGTTTTCGGTCGGCGATCATGTATTCCTGAGGATTTTGCCTAACCGTGGCGTCATTCGTTTCGGCGTACGGGGCAAGCTTAGTCCTAGGTATATAGGACCGTTTGATATTCTGGAGCGAGTAGGAGATGCATCCTATCGTCTCGCTCTTCCACCGTCGCTAAGCGAGGTGCATGACGTGTTCCATGTATCCCAATTACGACGGTATATCCCGGACCCGAACCACATCCTGGATCATTCGGAATTGGTTGTTGGTACCAACCTTTCGTATGAGGAGAGGCCCGTGTCTATATTGGACCGGAAAGAGAAGATCCTCAAGAACAAGACTATCAAGTTAGTTCGAGTTGCTTGGGGTCATCACTCTTTGGGGGAGTCAACGTAGGAGCGTGAGGAGGATATCCGATCGCGATATCCCGACTTGTTTGACTCGTGAGGTATAATGTCCTTCTTATGCCTCATGCCTTCGATTCCTTGCTTGAATGAGTGATTGTCTGCCTAGTTATAGCTTGCATGTGATTAATGTAGCTTGTCATTGCTCCTCTAGCCTCTTGATTAAATTCCGAGGACGGAATTCTTTTAAGGTGGGTAGAGTTGTAATACCTGTGTTCGTATTACGTATTTTGGGATACGTATACGTATTTTATTCTGTATTGCTTGATTCCTTGTTTAACTCTCGGTTTGGGTTGGCTTGGTTCGGTCGGCCCAATGCTTGGTTCATCATGGGCCAAGGGTGGAACACCTTAGCCTATGCTTCTCTTTCATTTCCACCACAACCCCCCCTCTTTATTATCCCCACCAACCTTCTCCCTCCTCCATAATTCTTATTTACTTCTCCTTCCCCCACCATTACTCTTCTCCACCAACCAAGAACACCATAGGCAAGTGCAACTTGCTTCCACAAGAGAACCCCTTTTGATGGTTTCATTAGCTTCTCCTCATGATTCTAAACCACATTAGAACTTGTCATTTTCCTTTTTGAGGCTTTAATTCTTGTAGATCTAGAGTCTTGCTATTTTCAGATTTTTGGTGGTTTTGATCTATCAAATTTCCTTGTTTTCAAGTTTTGATGGTTCCATGTTGTAGAGAATTTCATTCTACCCAATTTTGACCTTTGGAAAGTTGGATTCGAACTTGTTTTGACCAAGATATGGACTGTTGAAGCTTAGATTCAACTTTAGAGTTCTTGTTGTTCTTGCCATTTGGAGAAGACAGTGAACAGTGAGCTAGCTTTTTAGCTTACGCCACAGAGCTGTACGCTGCTCTTTAGCGAGCGTACGCTAGCCTTGGTACGCTGCTCTTTAGCGAGCGTACGCTAGCCTTGGTACGCTGCTCTTTAGCGAGCGTACGCTAGCCTTGGTACGCTGCCTGTTGGCAGCGTATCTTTTGCGTACGCTAGCGTGAGCGTGCCCTAGACCCTTTCGTACGCTAGCTCAAGCGTACGCAGTCTTGAGCGTACGCTAGCTTGAGCGTACGCTGACCTGTAGCTTGAGCGTGCCCTTGTGTACGCTGACCCTTGCGTACGCTTCCCATTGGAAGTGTATGGACCCTTTCGTACGCTAGCTCGAGCGTACGCATGACTCGAGCGTACGCTGGCCTGAGCGTATGGCCTTTGGCTGACTTGGCCTTATGTCAGCGTGTCAGATTTGGTTTTATTTCCCTTAAGCTTGGCTCTTCTATAGCCCTGTATATTGATACTTTATTAGATATTTTACGCCCATTTTATATCCTTACGCCTTTTGTCCTGAACTTGATAATCACGAAATTACTTGATATGTTTGGAATTGATAACTGAGCCTAACACGATATTGACCCGTAGTGGTGTACTCCTGACATGAGTAACCTGGCATGACCCGATAGTGACCCGTAGTGGTGCACTCCTGACATGAGTAACCTGACATGACCTGATAGTGGCCCGTCGTGGCGCACTCCTGACAAGTACACTTGGCCTGATAACCTGACATGTTATACCTTGATAAGCTGTTGCGACAGCTACCGGACATGACATGACCTGTATAATAACCTGGACACCGTGGGCGATTGTGTTTGTATAAATAAACCAGTCTTGTCTTGCATCATGTCTAGGACAGGGACTCCTGAGTACCACGGTCAGGAGTACCTATTGAAATAAACTAAGGGCTAATAACTAGATTAATACATTAGTCATGAAGAGATTTCCCAGCTACAGACAATCCCGTTACCTGGGCACGCCTTGGGATCTGTAGCCTGCCATCGAGTAGGGCACATTTCCAGCATACTGTCATGTGTTGCACCCTTCAAGCTACCTAAGGGTACATTCGTTTCCTGGATGATGTACCCACCTGAATTCAACTCTAATTTTTTAACCCGGGGAACCTGGATGGTCTGCAGGGCTTGTGGCTGTGGAATAATCTCACTGCATTTTGTTAGTAATTAGGCTTGTGACAACCCTAGTTAGTTAAAGTATCAAGCCGTAATTCTTGCTTGGCCGTGAAGTGATTGGACGGAGTCTAACCAGTCTAGTCCTGCCCGGATCCTGTTCCAGATCATTGAACGACCAGAATGCTTGTATTTATTTTACCGATAAATGGTGAGAATTCCAAGCTCTGTTCAGACGAAGGGTTACAACCCCGGTCCTTGTTTGGTTTACGGGTTGTAACCTGGTTATCTGAATAGTTCCATGGTTATCTCGTCGTATATCATCCTGGTGTATTTTCTTTATTTCCAGTTCTTACTTTATTTATATCTTGTGCTGATTGCTGGTTTTGGTTCTTAAGTGAAGCCTCCTTTGTGGCACTTGCTCTTTCTGGGGTCTGACCCAGCTGGTTTTGTGTGACCAGATTTCGGAGCAGCTCCAGAGGATCTACCGACCTTCCAGCCAGATGGTGGCCACTAGACGGAACCCTGGCAACGAGTGGGTTATTTTTGGCTCTCCCACTCTATTGTAAAAATAGTCTTTTGAGGCGTTTAGCCGACGAGCACCTGTTTAGCTCGATTGCACTTACTTACTGTCTGCCTACGGGCTGTAACATGATTAACAGATCCTAGGGTTGATCATGTATGACTAAACTCTTGCTAGTCCTGACATTTTGTAAGACTAGCTTCATGATCAACTGAATATGTAATGTTTGGGACGCCTTACTATTGTATATTTAATGATCATACATCTTGTGACTTTTACTTCCTTGCTTGTGATTGAGACACTAGGCTTGTTCATGACCTTAAGAGACTGTTGGCTTGTAGATAAACCCTCATGTATCTAGACATCCGTGACCGTATAGCAAGGTGGGTTGCACTTCTATATACGTAGCTGGCTATGTCTGCCCCCGCTCTCCAGTATTCTGGTTCTAGGCCGTGACAGAGTTCGGGGAGCCGGATCTGCTTGTATATTACCCAAAAATTTATTTAGTTTCCTTCTCCATATATTAGGATTTGGATTTTAGATTGCTTGCTGAATACTTGGGGCCTAAAATATTAAGACTTGACAAATTATAAATAAGTACTATAGATAAATATTCAAATAAAGTCATACGTACCATCCCAGCCATATGTTCATAAATCTCATGTAAGCTGGAATTATCTATAGCTCGATGCTGGAATCGAGGCTCCTCAGATAAATATAATCTATTACTTATACGAGGAGCTCCCCACCAAGATCTACATGCAATATCACAAGTGCTACACCAATTACACAAATATGAACATATAATTTTATTATAATTTAATTCAAAAAGGATATAAATGTTTAAATAACCTACCATCTTCTATAATTACTATCGGTTCAGACAGATGTGCCACACTATGTGTCTCAAATCTAGAATTCCAAGCAGGAATCAATTTTTTGGCTCTTACAGTTGTACTGGCTCTACCACGATTCAAACATGGTAGATCATCTGGAATAATTTGTTTCATCCCGAGTTGTCGTAAAAACACAATCAGCCGGATGAAACATGATGTCTCCGTGGTATATTATGTAAAACCTATGGCAACTTAATCTATAGGTTGTTCTTTGTATCTCAGAAGCATACTGATACTGATCATGCATGTAAGATAGCCATGTAACCTATTTGATGTCGAAAAAATAATAAGTTCTATAAACATAATAAATGTAGAAAACAAAAATTGGATAATTAACATATTTTACCTCTGTATACTTTAGCGTATCAAAATGGCCCCAACCTATAGAGGCAATCGAGTGAACACAATTTGCTTAATATGCTGCAGCTTTTTTGCAAAAACAAAGTTTGAATTTTATAAACTAAGAAAGAAAGAAAGTACAAGAGTACAATGATTTCTGGAAAAGTATAACTATAGGAATATGATCAGAAGACGATCACTTTATCCTTTGGATGATGTGATATTGAAGACCCAAGCCTCTGTAGAATGCAGCAGTACTTTAGCAGGAGATTATGATCATTAGTGATGCTTTAGGACTGATTTGAAACTCTTTATAGAGTTCTGAAATAACTATTTTCTGAGTTGCGTGCACTTCAGGTTGCACGCCTTCTATCCTGTTATGCGAACGGTTACTTGAACTGCTGGGGACACATGGCATTCTGTGAATGAAATACGCATGGTCGTGGGCAGTGCAGTGGACATGTTCTTCAAAATTAGTGGCATGCGCGCCAGGTCATCCTGCTTTTGAGCAAAAGTTGATTGGGTGGCATCAACACACTAGGTGGCACGAGTGCGTAACTTGACGTTTGGCACGTTTGACTGGATCTTCTGTGCTATGATGATTGATCCTCATGCTTCTTGATAACTTGGACGAGCTAGCAATCAGCATTAATTATATGCTAACAAAACTCCTCGACCGTCACGTTGTGCAGGATTCAAATGGATTTTCTTCGACTGACGAGCTGTGAGAGCTGTCAGTAATGATGGCAGCCGTTCCAGCTTCTTGAGGATGCTTGCCACATGGAGCTCGTACACCTTGAGGATGGCGCAACCTAGTGATCTGGAGCTAGTTGATACTAATGCCTTGTTGAGAGGGGCACCCATTGATTTTTAGGCTTCTACAAGGCCCCCTTCAAAGTTTTCAAAGTTTGAAAGATTTTTCAAAATTTGAAACAATTTGAATTAGAAAATTTTGACACGAGTTGCGCCAGTCAAAGTTTAACCAACTTCGCTTTTTGAGCGCAAGTTGCGCAACTATTTCGAAGTACGCTTTAGGCTATAAATAGCCATTCAAAGAGGAATTTAACTTTTTACTGAAAGTTATTTTCCTCAAACCGTTCGTCTTCTTCTTTATAACTCTAGAAGATTCCCTGACAATCGTCAATGGCACCATAGAAGTCCACCGTCGATAAGGGAAAGGAAATTGCTGGGCCTTCATCGCGTACATCAACGTCGAGGGTGCCTCGCTATGCGCCTCCATCATCGAGAGCTGAACAAAACAACCCATCTCTCGAAGGTGATCTTTATAGAATAAATCGACCATCACTTAGGATGCTAGTGAACAAAAAATCTACTATGCCATAGTCGATCATCTCTTTTTAGAGCTTTGTTGATCTACGCACTCTGTAACGTTCGCCTCCTCTTTCTAGAGTGTTGGCTGTGTTAAAATACACTGTTTGTTTTTTATGAATTGTGTTGTGCAAGTTTCAAACTTGTGCCTTCTGAACTTGTGCAAATGCACACTTCAAACATGCACACTTCAAGTTTGCACTAGGTGCAACTTGATAACTTGCGTAATGTAGAACTTGAGCTGACACTAGGCGCACTCTGTAGGCCTGCTCAACATAGAATCTTGTGCAACCTAGATTATAAATTTTTTAGATGCTCGTGCAACCTATGACCTTGTGCACCCTGCTTTAAATTTAGATACTGTTGTATAGACTTTATAATTGATCTTTTACTCTCTTCTTTTTTGCAGTTGATCTCAGAGAAGACCCTGATGCTGAAAGATATACTTCAGCCTTCAATGTGTCAGAAAACCGAGAAGACTTATCCCACATACAGTACCCTCAATATGATCATTCTGAGTCCCGAACGGCTATGCTCGCAGCTCAAGAGAACCCCACTTTGTTATGCTTGATGAACAGTAAACCTTTGGAAAGTCTGGACAATATCGTTCATAAGAAGCCAGCTTTTTTGTTTGGAGAGGCGATCAAGAAGACGTCTCAGTCCAAAGCGAAGAGAGAAGAAAAATTTTATCAATGCGAGGACAGAATCATGTACCTCACAGAAATGTCGAGATATTTGTCCCTGTCTCGATATGCATTTTCCAGTTATCCCCGATGTATAACGTGGGATTTGACCCCGATTCAACAAGCCAGAATTGGGAAGATATGCTACAGATTGGGTCCGCAGAACAAGGATTTTTTCTACAGCACTTCAGAGAGATACATTTCCTATCTGAGAGATTTAAGACCAAGTTGTATACCTCTTGAAGATTCATCAATTCTGCTTCCCGTCAGGGTACCTATTTTCATGAACATGTTTGCGAAGGCTGAAGGGAGATACCTAGACCAAATCATGCGCTTAACAGTCTTAGTGAACCCTGACATGGAACGCTGGAACAGTGTAATGGTTTGGATTTTGGATCATTTTAAAGATAAACTCCTCGAACTAGAGCTCTATAATCCGATTTGGACCACTGCTCACTGCTTTCATCCGAATGCTCACATGTTTTTGGCTATATACAAAAAGAGCACCGATACCTTCATGACTTCTTACAGAGAAATCGGCTTTGCACTTCATGAAATAAAGTATCTTTCACACTTGCCAGTGGGTGAAAACCCATATGAAGAATATGTGCCCACAAACGAGGAACTGGATACCCTATCAGCAGAGAACCCTCGGATGGTGGCTGTATTTGAAGAGTTGTTATGCTACTATATGATCTATTCCCTTTACTACAAAAGTGCTTCCAAAGGGACTTGCTACACCACCAAATGGTTGCCATTCTTGTTTCTGGGGCATGCTCATGAAGAGAAGATCGTCGAGAGTCAAGCTTACAATCCTTGTTTCTTCAAACCGCTCAGCCGCAGTGATATAGAAAAATTAATAGAAAAATCTAAGCATTACGATAACATCCTGGATGTAGAGTGGTACCCATTCACTGCTGGTGCCCCAATCAAAATTTATCTTAGACAGGGTTATAGATCCATGTCTCAAGAAGCCCAGCTGGCGGGTTTTCTCTCTTTATGGCAACGGCGGTTTGTGATATCCGGAACCAGTGTCATTGACCGAATCCATCGAGGTGTACTATTCACCGCAGTGCGTCTAGTGTTCGGCTACAAGATGGATCTTCTCTCGGTGATGACCTGTCGCTTGAACGCAGACTTGCGTTCTTTCGTTAACACCATGGTGTACGATAAGAATTCTCTGGACGACTTCCCTCGTACCGAAATGCCGTACACATATCTATTTGGGTGGTTGCTGTTGCACTACCCTGACTTGATGGACCCCGATATGGGTGAAGTCGGAGGCGATTTTATCAAGCGTTATTCTAATGCTCGATGGAATATAAAGGCACTGTCAGAATGCCAAAGAGCTTTGAACCGAGGGTCTGGATGGAGATTTCAATATGTTCCTTCTTCTCCAGGATGTGAGAATCTCCCGCCATAACTCATGGATCTAGAAGCATCATCTCTCTGTCTATCTTTGGCTGAGTTCACATGGTTGAAGATGATCCGATCATCACATCTAATGTACCGGTTTACGGGCGAGTGCTTTCTGGAACCGAATTTACCAAGTCGATTTGCTCGAAAGTTCAGCTATGATCAACTGCACGTGGGTAATTCCACCACCTGTTTACATGCTAAGGGTTACCTAATAGATAGTGCCAGGGCTTGGAGATATTACAATGCAAGAGGCACCAAGGCCACATTTTCGATGCCCAATATTTCCGAGACAGGCCCACGTTTGTTATATACATACGCGAATTTATATACTTCGGCCAACACTTTTGCCGAAAACTTCCACCTAGCCCATAGCTTTGCTAGTGATAAACGATCAAGGGCTGGAATCCATACTGCACAATCATTCAGGGATGCGAAAGATCGAGACCCCGCCGATGAACCTCTTGAGGCTTCTTTTGTGGGCTTCCAAGATGAAGTTAATGATCAACTAGATGTGTCACTGAAGATACGAAAGGAGAAGTCCCTCACAAAGGGACTCGGAAAGAAAAGAAAAACTGGAGAGTCATCTGCTCCTTCACACCCTGGTGATCTCCCTTCTTCTTCCAAGGTTGCAGGGAAGAAAAAGAAGACCACGTTGGCATTACTGAGCATCCCACCACTAGGACAACGCGATCTCAGTCAAAGCAAATACATATTGGTGCATCCCCTGTAGGAGGAGAGGCAACTTCTTCTTCAGTTCCAAGAGGCAATCGAGCTGTCCAAGAAGAGATGACCAGGGTTCCTGTTATGCAATTCAACCTTGATGAGATTAAAGAAGAACCTGTGGCACCTTTGTTGCGGAAGGACAGAAGGAAATTATTGGTGACTCAAGAGGATTGTCAAGACATTGATGCTTCACCCACTCCTTCGGGACCAAAAGAATCTTCGAGTTGACCTGATACATCATTACCCTCGCAGAAAGATCTGCCACCTCAAAAAGGTAATCTATGGTACTTTTTAAGTATAATCATGATTTGAATAATATATGAAGATTATTCTTTTTTATCTTCAGAGGCTACAATAATCAACACTCCAGCCTTAGTCACTACAGAGGAGATCCCAGGATACAGGGTTATGCAATTGACTGTTCCGGTGACGGCACTTGCTGCAGCAGGAGTAATGCTATAATCTCCAACTCCCGAAGTCCCAGAGACCACACTTCTTGAGAAGGAGATGCATCCTACAAAATCTCATGCCGAGGTTGCAGATCCTACGGCTGCCCAAACTCCCACTCTTTCTCAAGAAGATCGAGAAATAATAGTAACCCTCGAAGGTTACGACTATGACGATATCTCAATCGGAGATGATTCCACAAGTGTCGCTGAAGGAGAGCAAGCTTCAGTGGAAGTCCTACTGAATCTAGAACTATCGACCGAAGAAGGCCATACCACTGCCGAGGGTAAGGAGCTCCCCATTGTTAAAAGGGGCTCCTAAGTCCAAGAAGTGATGAACCTAAAAACAACGATAATTCTGATGATCATGAAAGAATGGATGAAAATCAGACTATGGTTCCTGAAGATGCTGGGATCGATGAAAATCCCAACACTGATACTGTGGAGACTCAAAACCCTACCAACCAAGCTTTTGAGGTCAAGGATGCAGAATTGATTGCACCAACTGAACAAGTAGAATCAGGGGTCGAAAGCAGCCTTTTCCTATCAGACGGCTCCGAAGCTGGAAGTAGTCAGGCAACCGTATCTGAAACTACCATGGCCAGGCTCCACTCAGATCTGGACATGCCCCGTGAGACCCTATACGTATTACCAGGATCAGATAAATTTTTTGACTTTTATTTACCCTAATTCCTTTAATGATGTATAATGACTGTTTATCTTGATTACAGTAGGTCCTGCGGGGACGCTTGCAACAGCTACGTCAACCACATTCAGTTTTATCTCAACCATGGCTCCCTTGGATATGAAAATCCAAACTAGAGAGGGAAGTTTTTCTATGATGCCAGTACTTGGGTCTTCTGGTGTACAATCTGTAATTCCTCCAGCTACTGCAGAAGGAAGAATTCAAACAGAAGTGGCTACTCCGAGTATCTCAGCGATAAATAGAGCCGTCGTCGAAGCTTATACTAATGCTTTCTTCACTTCTCTGAAGCCGTTAATTTAAATTGTTATGGAAAATGATCAACCTTATGAGTCAGTGAGGGGCCCTTCTTCCTTCATCATTAAAGCTATCCGCAAGATCGATGATCTAGACAGAGTCAACTATTTAGATCATATTTTGAGTGAACTTGAAGAATCCATTAAGTCTTAAATAAAGATATAACAAGAGGAAACATCCAAAAACTTGTAGATGCTGAATGCGAGGCGATGGCTCGTGAGGCTGCAAGACGAAAAGCAGATTTTGAAGCTTCTATGGTAGCTTTCTCACAGTGCTCTGCAGAGTTGGAATCTCACAACTTTTTCTGTTGAGCGTCATAAGACTGAAGCTGCAGAGAAAGAGAAGGAACCTACTGAATGTTAAGCTCACCTCTGGGATTTATAAATTGAAATAGCACGACTCCAAGAAGCACTCAAAGCGGCTTGGCGACATGAAGTTGAGGTATTGGAAATGCATCAAATTGCTGCGAGCCAATTAGATGACTTGAAAAGGCAATAGGATGCACTTATCCAAACTGAAGGTGCATCACTGGAACGCCAAGCTGACTCATTGCAACCATTTGATCCAGAGTCTGGGAGAGCTCTAGCTAGGCGGAGGTTACTCGACTCCAGAATAGAGGTAGCTAAAAATCTGAAGAAGTTGATTGCTGATCTCAGTTCCCAACCTCCCTAATGAAACTGTTTATAACAATTTGGTCCTTTTGTTATCTTTTATATGATGTATTTTTGATATTTTGAATCATCAATAAAAGTTAACGATCTTTTTGTGGTTCCATTACTCATTGTATATCTATGATCGGCATAAGTAATAGATAAAAAATAGAAAAATATGTTCAGAGGTACCAGACATGACATATCTCCTTAGAAAATAAGAATACTAATTATATCTGTTCAGAGGTAATATGGACGTGACAGAATTTAATTCTCAGAATATTGTCATTTCAAAAGACGACTTTATCAGAGGTAATGTAGGCGTAATAGGTCGCTGATGTAGATAATAGAATTCAGAGATAATGTGGACATGAATTCATGTATCCATTGATTATCTTCGAATCAGCTGGGATTCAAAAATAAGATATCTTTTAAAACGACCGGGTTCTAAAAGATAGGGTTTTTGATCAGATGATATGATGTGGATATACTCTGCTGGGGATTTTAAGGGTTTAACAGAAGAGTGTATAAAAGACAATAACTCAATGTTTTTTTAGTACATACAACATTCAGAGGATATCTTATATTTCCTTCAAACATAGTACTTTTTTAAGAATTTGCCGTTGATAGGCATCATAGCTACTTGGCCATCCATCTCGGTCAGTTGATAAGCTCCGTTTGAGAAAACCTTGCTTACAATATAGGGACCTTCCCATCTCGCTTCGAATTTGCCCTTGCTCATGTGTGTCATAGTCATAGGACGTTTGACGGTAAGGACTAATTTACCTTTCTGGAATGCTTGTACTTTGACTTTACGGTTGAAAGCTTTTGAGATACGAGCATGATATAGCTCAATATGCTGTTGACCTAATAGCTGCTTTTCGTCAAGTGCTTCAAGCTCCTAAAGTCGAAGATGATCATTGTTTTCTGTTGTGAGCTCATTGGCAATTGCAATCCTTAAGTTGGGGATTTGAATTTCCAATGGTAAGACAACTTTACGTCCATAGACCAAGGAAAAAGGTGTGCAACCGGTTGGAGTGCGTATAGTAGTACGATAAGCCCATAGACCTTCTCCAAGCTTTTTACTCCCGTTTCTCTTATTAGTACAAACAAATTTCTTGAGAAACTTGATTGTAGTTTTGTTGAATGCTTCAGCTAGACCGTTAGCTGCAGGATAATAGGCCGTGGAAGCAACATTGCTGATTCTGTTGTTATCACAAAATCGAGTAAACTTTTGACTAATGAATTGTGGTCCATTATCATGAATGATTTATCGAGGAATGCCGAATCTGTATATCACATGATGTTTGTTGAATTTGATGATGCTGCTGGTCTTGACTTCATATAAAGGTATGGCTTCTGCCCATTTGGAGAAGTAATCGGTTATAGCTAATATAAACCGATGTCCTCTAAATGAAAATGGATTGATAGGAACATTGATATCCATGCCCCAAGCTTCAAAAGGCCATGATGCAACAGTCGGGTGAGGGAACTCCGACGGTTGATGGATAAAATTTGCATGAATTTGATAGGCTTAGCATTTCCTTGCATATTCAATCGCATCTGATACCATAGTGGGCCAGTAGTAGCCCATACGTCGTATACGATCCTGTAACTTAGGACCGGGCTGATGTGCACCACAAGCACCATCGTGATCTTTACGTAATATTTGTTTTGCATTATCTCCTGCAAGATAGCATAAAAGTAGACCATCAAATGTTCACCGATAGAGGGTCTTGGAGGTGTAATTGTAATAAAACCTAATTGATCGCCTACAGATTGTTGTAGCTTACTTAGGATCATCAGGTAAAATATCATGGACCATGAAGTCGATGAAAGAAGCTCTATAGTCTTCACTTATGACGTTGATTTCAGTTAAATTATTGGACTCAATATTTGAGTTATTCTCGATGCAAAATAACTCTCTGTTAGTGATGACAATCATCTGTCGCCTTCTCACTGGGATTGCTAATATGGTTGCCAGATTAGCCAATGCATTAGCCTCCGTATTGCATGCCCTACGTACATGTTCAATAAAGAAGCCCTTAAATGATATAGCCAGTTTAACTGCCGCTTCATGATAAGGGACGAGATCCTGGTGTCCAACTTCATACGTGCCTCTAACTTGATTGACGATTAGTTTAGACTTTCCATATACTTCAATATATTTAATATCCAACAGTTTAGCCAATTGGAGACCAATGAGTAAAGCGTTGTATTCAGCCATGTTGTTGGAACACGACTCATCTAAAGAATAAGCTCTTTGAACTGCTAATCCTTCTGGCGATACAAGGACGATTCCAACTCCAGCGATAATGGTACCTTTTGGTCCAATTCTGGATGCAACATCAAAAAATAGACGTCAGGCAAGAATTTCTTCTGAAATCATGTTAGATTCCAAATTTTTTTTTCGAAATCTTGTCATAGAGTTTAGACGTCTCTGAAATTGGATGAGCCACGAGGAAGCCAGCTAAGGCTTGACCCTTAACAAACTTTTGTGGGACATAGACCATATCATATTGTGCTAACAATATGGCCCATGTTGCAAGTCTGGAATTAAGTGTACTGGGCTTCTTCATCAAGACCCAGAGAGGGTTAACTCAGGAGATAACATAAATAGTCTGGCCTGTAATATAATGTCTGGTTTTCTGAACAACAAATATCAAAGCTATGCACTCTTTTTCTACCGAGAGGTATCGATGTTCAGTCCCGATCATTGTGCGGCTAAGATAATAGATAGCTTGCTCATGACCGTCTTTGTTCTTCTGAGCTTGTAAAGCACCTAATGAATGATCCATTGCCCGAACATACATCAGGAAGGGTATTCCTAAGACTGGAGGCATTAGAACTGGAGGGTTCATCAAGTACCGCTTTATGTCTTCAAATGTTTGCTGGCATTCTTTAGTCCAAATGAAAGACACACCTTTCTTCATGAGTTGAGTGAACGGTCTACAGCATCTAGAGAGATTTGAGATGAATCTCCTGATGTGCGCAAGCCGTCCCTGAAATCCTTGTAGCTCTTTTAGGTTGCGTGAAGGACTATCTCTTGAATGGGTTTGATTTTCTCAGGGTCAACGTGTATACCTTTAGAGGTAATAACGAATCTGAGAAATTTTCTACTAGAGACTCCCATAAATGACTTGGTTGGATTTATTTTGAGTTGATACTGGCACATTAGATCGAAGATAGTTCTCAAGTCTTGGATGTTGTCTTCATTAGACGACTTTTGACAGTAATATCATCGACATAGCATTCAACCATCTCCCATAAATGATCATGAAAAATAGTACTCATAGCCCGCTGATAAGTTACACCAGCATTTTTAAGGCCGAATGGCATGACAGTATAGTAATAGACTTCCAAAAGAATACAGAAAGATGTATATTTTTCATCTAATGGATGCATCTTGATTTGATTGTATCCTGAGAATCCATCCATAAAAGACATTCGTTCGAATTCGCAAGTATTGTCAATTATGACATTAGTGATTGGAAGAGAAAACTTATCCTTGGAAGAAGCATCCTTAAGATATCTAAAGTCAATGTAGACTCTAACCTTCACCATTTTCTTCATAACTGGTACAACATTGGCAACCCAATCTGGATGTTGTTTTTCTCTAACAAAACCACAAGAGATAAACTTTTTGACTTCAGTTTCTATGGCATCCATCATGTCAGGTCAAAATTGACACTGTTGTTGTTTGATCGGCCTTGTATTGGACAAGATGTTGAGCCTAAAGGTAGCAATCTGAGGATCCAGTCCTGACATATACTTATAACACTAGGCGAATACGTCAATGTATTTCCGAATAAGTTGAATTAATTATTGCTTGTTTGCTTCTGGGAGGCTTTTATTGATGAAGATAGGTCTTGGCGAGCCTTTTTCTCCAACATCGATCTGAATTAATTGATCTTTAGTATGTGGTTCTCATTGCTCAAAGCGAAGTTCCCATTGAGTGTCCATTCTTTGTGTCCAAGGATCTGCTTTAGGAGCTTAAATAAAGTCATCGTCGTCTTCTGAGAATTCAACAAACACCATATTAGAAGATAGTGTTACTCGATGGACGTAGCCTACACTGGTATCAGAATCCCATGAAACAGAATCAAAAGAGTTAGATCGCTCCTCTTTATCGGATTTGGAGGCCTCTAAGGTCGGAATCGGTGAGGTATAACCCAATCCACGCTTCGTTTTGCCATAATATTGTAGTGACTTTCCTTTTGTAGCAGGAATACTAATAGGAGTTTGCCTTCCCTTATCGCTATTGAGACCACCTTTAAAATAGTAGCCCATCTTTTGAATGATATATTTTGATTGTTGACTATAATAACGTAGTTGGAGCCTCCCATTATCGTCATTTTCTTTCTCGCTTACGGGCGTAGTCTTCTGCTCTGTTCTTTTACTAAAAAGTATAGGAAGTTCATCTTTCTTCCTGGAAGGAACTTAAGGAGTCTTGTACTGGTTCAAACAATACTTTATCTTGGAAAGGTTGAACTGCTCCTATTGTAAGTGATTCAAAGTTATCTAGCATTTCTAAGTAACATCGAGTATGATAAAAGACATCAGTATACTGTAAAGGAGATGTTATTTTATTGATTTGTACATCATCATTTACAACAGGGTTTTTGGCCGTAGCCAATGGCCTGCTAAGATTGATGACCAGAGGTGGAGAAGGAGAAGGAGGAGGCTTATTACGACGAAGATCAATTGTAACGCCCCAGTCCCAAAATACATAGGACCGAGCACGTGAACATGCCAGCTGCACACATATGAAGAATACTCCAATATATGGAATCCTCATATATGCACATAAGCTGTAAATAAAATAATCATAGGCCAGAATAACAAAATCTAATCTCATCACAACTCAACACAGAAGATAATAGAGTCCAAAATAAATAAATAAGAGTATCAAAAGATAGCCAGACACTCCAAACAACTATGAAAAATAGTCTCACAAGATCGGAGTCCAACCTTCGCAAAATAGAAAGAAATGAGATGTAAAAATAATGTCCACTAATGTCTCAAATATAGAATAGACTAGGAATCAGTAGGGACTGCCTCGTCATCAATGTATGATAGCTCCAACGCTGCTCCGTACACCTGTGGAAAATCGTCTAACCCTGGAGAGATAACCAGGTCCTCAGGGGACATAGAAAGATACAATAAAACACCATGCCATATAAATTGTGATAATATAATAAGAAAAAAAAGGTATGCATGCAATCGGATTTCTGACCATTCTACTGTGAATATGCAGTTTGAGATACAATCCTTTGACGCATGAGCCCTGGCTGTAAATGGGATCGATATAGTTCCCATAAAGGGCACCAGGGGCCTACGTCCATAACGCTCTGGGAAACGTCAGAGGGCGCCTGGAATCTGCGTCTCCGGAGGAGCGCACAGGTAATCAGGGAAGTGCAAAGAAGCCCATACGTCAGGTATTGTTCTCCCCAACCAATGCCTAGTATCATCATCTCCATGACTGATATGAACCTCTAATAACTACCAAGTCTTCTAACATGCATTCACTATTGGCAGTTACTCCTATCCGTCGCACGCTCCATACGTATCGGTGGCCAGCCGACTACGCGGGTACGTGTCCTCCATGTGACTCATAATACGTGGTAAGCAAGTATCAAGGCCGTATGAGATATACCAATACCTCATCATCAAAGGGAAGGTCACTAAACTAAGTCAATGCAAGAGAAATAAGTAAAAGCGTAAAAATGACCGATAGAGTCGCCTGCCCCAAGTGGGACTTGGACGCACAGTTTAAATATCACGAGATAAGAAATGATGAAAATAACAACTGAAAATGTGAATATAATAATCCCAGAGGGAGGTGGCATGGTATCTTGCCTGATGGTGCAAAGTGGCAAGCCCAAAAAATCACAGTGTCAGCCAAGAAATGTCACAGTCTCGAAACAACTCCGAATGCTGAAACAAACATAAAAAATGCACTCGGTGTAAAAGATATACCAAGGAAATGCCTGTCCAAAAGTCTAATTCTGGAACAGAGGCAAAATCGTAATTTCGGGTCAAAACGATGTCCGCCGTTGGACCTGCTTTGCACCAAAATGCGTGCTAAAGTCTATGGTCTCTAAAGTCGTCAAACTACATGTCTGCGATTTCAGTTTGAGGAGAGAAACTCAACGATATGTCCAGTTTTAGATTCCGATGAGCCGTGTACAAAATCGTCCGTTTAAGTGGGTCGCGGGCCCGCCAAAAAGGGTTCCGATTCGACCTTCTCAGAATTGAACCAAACTTGGCACATAGGACCAAAATTTTGATCCAGACCTGTTGGCGCATGTTTTGTTTCGAATTGACGACTATACACGAAGTTACGGCAAAGTTTGCAAATTGGCGATACGGGGTATCTCGACGGATACGGGCTGATTTCGTCGCGCACACACAACGAAGTTGATTTCCGTCAGTTCCCACACGTCGGCAACGTCCATACGCGCCTTTCGATGCGTATAGCATACGACCACGTCGCCCGATTTGTCAGGGCACGTGCCGTATCGGGATAAAATTTCTAAAATTTACTATTTTACACGCAGTTTTTCGGCCAACTTTAACAGCAGTTTAATTCGTGCATAGTAATCGAATTGCAGAAATAAAATTTGCATTATAATCTCGTTTATGTTGTTAACTACTGTTTTCAATTAGTTGGTAGAAATCCTCAGTATTTGGGTCAAAAATTGGCTTCCAAATCGTGGGTTGGGACTGCCCTGAAACTGTTTTGTTCCGAAATTTTTTCGGAAACTTGGTTTCGAAGTACCGAACGATATATGGGGTTTCGCTCGATTCTACCAGAAAGGGTTTTGAGAGGGTCATGTCTACTTGCGATAGGAATTTACAGAAGTTGAAACGGTTACGCGTGGAAGGAGAGAGATAAGAGGGAAGAGGATTACCTCACTGTCGATGGGAACAGGGGAGTGCCCTGTTATGTGCCCTGGCGTCGAGTCTCTGGGTCGGCCGGCGGTCAAAGATACATGGCGGCGGCCGCTGGGAGGTCGGGGAGGTTCGAGGTCGAGGGACTTCAGGTTGGGATGAAAATTTTGGGGGTTTAGGGTTCGGTTCGCGGAAGAGTTCTTATACTGCTTCCGCCGCTTCTCTTATTCGAAATAGGAATACAATATGGGGGGCTCGGGTTGAATCAATAGCAGCTGCTACTGCTAAATTATTAGCTTTAGGGGGGTCGTGCCCCACCCCGCGGCTTAGTAGCTGCTGAGGATGGGGGGTTCGGCCCACCACCCCTCTGTTACTTTTTTTTTTACAAAAAATCTATATGTTTATATATATATATATATATATATATATATATATATATATATATATATATATATATATATATATATATATATATTTTATAAAAATAAAATAAAAAAAATAAATATATATATATATATTATATATATATAATTTATATATATATATATATATATATATATATATATATATATATATATATATATATATATATATATATATATATATATATATATATATTTTATTTTATTATATATATATATATATATATATATATATATATATATATATTTTATTTTATTATATATATATATATATATATATATATATATATATATATATATATATATATATATATATATATATATATATATATATATATATATATATATATATATATATATTTTTATATATATATATATATATATATATATATATATATATAAAATAAAATAAAATATATATATATATATATATATATATATATATTTATATTTATATATATATATATATAAAAATATATATATATATATATATATATATTTTATATATATATATAAAAAATATATATATATATAAAAAATATATATATATATATTTTATATATTTTATATAAATATATATATATATTTTATATATATTTATATATATATATATATATATTTTATAAATATATATATATATATATATATATATATATATATATATATATATAGATATATAAAAAAAATATATATATATATATATATATATTTTATAAATATATATATAGATATATAAAAAAAAAATATATATGTATATATATATATAAAATATATATATATATATATATATATATATATATATATATATATATATATATATATATATATATAAAATATATATATATATATATATATATATATATATATATTTATATATATATATATATATATATATATATATATATATATATATATATATATATATATATATATATCCATATATATACATATATATGTATATCCATATATCCATATATATACATATATATATATGTATATATTCACAAGAACAATTCTATAATTCGTAATCAAGTATCAAAAATCTCTTTGTAACAAAGGTAGGCGATACTTAGTAATATTTAAAATATCAAGCGCACAATCATACGTATAATATATTTATATATATCTATACATACGTACATATACTAATCACCTCTAAAATGCTAATAATATAGTAAAAATAATTTTTAAAACTCTAAAATAAATTAGAAATATTTGGGGTTTACATCAATAACAAGTAGCTCAGAAGAGGTGAGCTCCTTTTGCTCCGTCTTTTCAGCAAGATGATGCTTAGCATGAGAAGGAAGATGAATGGTCAACGCCTGAGAGGATGAAGGACGAGAAGTACGTCCTTTGACCAGAATCACAAGGATATCATCTGTATTATCCTTCTGATCTTCTTCAGTATCCATGGCCAGTACAACGTTCATGAACTCCTGTTTGTAAATCTTGGAGTCAGTACAATAAGCTTCGATACCTCGAAAGGGGTTAAGATCAGCTACCTCTTTTTGGACCTCTCTATTAACGCCCACATACTTGAAGCATTGATGAAGAGTTGATGGCACGATATTATGCTCATGCAAAAATGGTTCCTAGCAAGGCATTATAGGAGCCATGATTGTCGTCACATAGAAGGTGACCTTTGTACGGAGATTGCCGATTTGTACTTTCAGGCGAATCTTCCCCAGGGGTTCACTTCTACCATAATTAAATCCCAAGATTGTCGTGATAGTCGTGGAAAGATTATGCATAGGGATCTTCAGAGCATCTAGTATAGTCTTTGGCATGATACTGACCGCAGACCCAGGATCGATCAAGATGCGGTCAACCTTCATTGTATCGACATATTCCGTAAAATAAAGAGGTCGGTCATGTCGATTGTCTTCCACCATCATATCATCTTGTGTAAGGGTGATGTTGGGTATTAGCTCCACCATACCATGACAATGAAAGCATGTCACAGGTTCTTCGTTTGGCTTCTTAAGGAGTGTCAGACAAGTGTCGTCTTGCATCAAAACTTTACTCAATATTTTTTGAGTTTCCCTTGAAAGATACAGGAGTTCAAAGATTGATAACCTTGTTGGAGTATTAGCCAATTGAGCCAATATATCAAAGTTATAAGGCTTCTCAAGTCCAAGAGGTGGAGCCTTTTTTAATACTTTATTGAAGCGGACATGCTATTTTTTTTTTGTCGGCCACTGTAGGTTTGGGAGGAGTTGGTTCCACTAGAGGTGATGAAGCTGGTGAAACTTTAACAGCAGGAGAAGATGATGCTGAAGGAGCCTCCAGAGCTGGAGCAGGGCTCTCTTGACCTTCTGAATAGTCTCTCAGGTAAAGTCTCCCAGACCTGGTACTAGTTAAGGCTTCTTCTTCGGATATAGGTTCGAAGGACACAATATTGCAACTCTTTGTCCGAATCTTGCTTTTGGACAACTTCCTTTGACAAGATGAGGAGTCTGTCTAGAAACCCAAACCAATAGGAGATTGGTTGTGTGAAAGGCATAGAGAAAGAGGTACAAGAGATCCTTTTCCATGATTCAGACTAGGAGCCTATTGTAGATCATATCCTATCTTCGTCATGAGTTCATGAGATTATTGACTATATTGATGGAAGGCTGGTTGGTAATTGGCATCTAGCTTTGTCAGCGTTATCTCAGAAGAAGAAGAAGAAGAAGAATCTGCCGCCAAGGTGAAGGTAGCAGTTAAAGATATAAGACAATGTTCATCCAATGAAGTCATATGACATAACTTATATTTGACTGCTTTCTTGGACTTTATGGATGAAGAAGGTGCTTTAAAGTCAGCTACCAAATCAGGATGGATCCACATAATCTCCTCTTTATCGGTTGACAAAGGAACAAGACCATCAGTTCGTGCATGTGGGAGATTGACAATCTCCAGAGTAGCTTTCGGGATGGGTATGACACCATCCTGCACAAGTTGAGCAGGAAAATTGCCAAACTGTAGAGAAACGACATTATCAGTTGATCATCTTGTTGAAGAGTGATTGCGCCAGATTTGATCATCTCTTATATTTTCCCTTTGAGCACATAGTATGCTCGAGTCGGGTATCCAATAATCCTGTGATACACACAATATTTAGGATGATAAGTTTTACCTATTTCCTCTGGCCTCTTTGCGTCCGACAGTTGAAGTTTATTTATCTTAATCAAGCAATCAAATATGCTCATGACATCATCTTCGTCGAAGGAGTATTCTTCTTTAGGACGTGGTGCCCTTTGTGGTGGTGCCGTTGGAGTAGGTGTTGACTGAGACTGACTTATATTGACAGCTAGAGCTTTTTTTTTAACATTGATAGCCAAAGTATCTTTGCCTTTGCGGTTATTTTGACGGCCACTGTCGTTGGATGTAGTATGTTCATCTCTGTCAAGATTAGGCATCTGAATGCCTAATTGTTTGAACTTGTCGGCAATTTTTTCTGCTGCCTTGGCAGAAGGCCAATCTTGAAACTGTGTAGAGCCAGTGCACATGTTGATTAAAGGAAACAAGTTTGATTTACATGTGTCTATAGTTAGAGTATCTGGAGTTCCCAGAGGTATTTTGAGTGCCTCACGGCGAAATCATTCAGTAAAACGTTCAGTAGTTTCATTATGCTATTGTTTGATTTTGATGAGGGATGACATAGCCATGTCATTTGTTCCCTCATAAAATCGTTCCAAGAACATTTGTTTATATCCAGAAAAGGAGGTTATGCAACCGTCTGGCAAATTGCGGTACCAATCATAAGCTGCACCAGCTAAGCATCCTACGAATACTTTAGTGAGTAGAGCCTCATTTGGCTGAAGTTGATCAGTCATTACCTCAAAATAGTTGAGGTACTGGCTTGGGGATGTACGAGCATCAAACAACATAATGGTAGGAGGTTTGTATTTGGGTGGAAACTGGACTTCCTTCCACTCTATGGGATAAGGTTGTTTAATCCCAAGCTTCTGTAGGCCGTCTTTCTGTTTGAAGGCTTCAAATTGAGTACAAAAATGTTTTACGGCCTCGTTAGCATCTCCCAGTTGTTGTGGAGAAGTGGACTGATTTGGTGTGTTAGGAGGAGGGACTGCATGATAAGTACCACACCCAGCACCAGACTGACTTAGAGTAGCCTGAACTAGTACTGAAGCAGTATGAGGAGACTGTACTCCTAGACCAATATTGATGGGAGTAGTTGTTGTTAGAGGTTCTTGTGTCGGAATTGGATTCGCAACCGATGGAACCGTATGTTGTGCCATGATCACCGCAGGCATACCTGTCATCATTTCAGCCATGCTCTTCAAACCGGCATCCAAGGCAACAATTCTCTGCTTTTGACTATTAGAGCTAGATATGTGTTGTTTCTCATTAGTGACATATGTTGTCACTTCTTTGGCTACTGAAGAGGAACTGGTAGAAAAGATGGTCCGCTCAGAACTTTCACTGTCGGCATCCAAGTCATATAAGGAACTATTCCCAGGACAAGGGATATGAAGATTCCTTTGACTGAGGGAATCTTGGTCAGAGTCAGGAAGATTCCTTTAACTGATTGTTTCTTGGTCAAAGGAAAGATTTCTTTAACTGATTGTATCTCTGTCAAAAGGAAGATTCCTTTGACCGATTGTATCTCGGTCAGAAGAAAGATTCTTTTGACCGATTGTATCTCGACTTCTTGATCTGGTGTGTCGGTAGACCCTTTCACCGGAATCACGGATCCGATCTAAGTATTATTGACTGGGGTTACGGGATGCGTTACGTCTCGGATGCTTTCCACTCCCAGTGTTTCGAGATGTCATGTTGACAGAAGCGTACAACAAATCATCTACGTCTACTATCACTGGTTCAGGAGTCTGAACATAGTTCAAACGGTCGAAGATAGCCTGCTTAGCGGACTGGCAGCAACATTTGATGACAACCTCATTGTGATGATTGCAGTGATATTCTTGTTGTGGAGCGACAAATGGATGAGACGGCCTTACAATCCTTCGCTTTTGTGCAAGAAGTTCACGGAGATCGGTTACAACGACATGACGTGAAGAAGTCGGAGGAATGTATTCCTTGATGACATTGGGAACATGATTCCGGTTCTTGAGATGTCCAGTACCCTGAGTGTGCAAAGAGGTGCTGAGTTGATTGGCATAAGTAAGATGCTTCTTGACTTTAGGAATCTTCTTCTAGCGTAAGTTGGCTGCTGGCACAGACTGTAGCTGGCGCACATTGACTGGCACCTGTTAAGATGGGCGTACAAGTCAGATAGGTGCGCCATTTGTGTGTCTGTTTGAGATACCAACAACTTTCCTTATTTGGACCTTGAGATACGTAGGGTTGGCAGATCCTGACTTAAATTCTTGGGAGTAGGAAGAATGCATGTTTGTGCTGTGCACCCTGTTCCTGTGCGCTTAGCATGATGCAACCGAGTAGCAAAAAATTCATTCTGAACAGAACTTACTTTTTCGTCAGAGATTTGATTGTCTCTGTCAAGATGAGTAGAGTTTCTGCCCAAAAGAGTTTTTGTATTGATTGGCGCAAGGGCGCAACCAGAAGTATTTTCCGTCGAATCAAAGACCGACAAAGGATAAGAAAAGGCCAAATGGTGCTTTCCTTTATTCTGCACCAAGGCAGAAATAGGTGTATTTCTAGCAAATTTTAAACTTCAGAAAGAAGAGGGATTAGCTAAAAAGCGATTCCCTTTGTTTTGCACCAGGACAGAAATAGGCGCAGCTTACGCAGAGTAGAAAAAGGTCAAAAGGTGCTTTCCTTTATTCTGATTAGTAGCCTTACTAGATAGGCTGTTCTCCGAGTTCATAACTAGAGAAGAAGAGGGAATAGCCAAAGGGCATTCTCCTTTATTTTGTTCCAGAGAGATAATAGGCACAGGTTGCACAGAAGCAGTTGTTGAGTACTTGGAGTCCAGACGGCGCACGCCTTATTCTTGGCAGCCATAGTTGCACGCCTGGTACCTCCAGCACTAATCATGGCTTCGTAGGTTGTTTTGTCGACTTGCACGACCAAGGTCTTCTGCGTCTTGCCGATCGACGCGGTATCACATTGAGTTTTCACTTTCACGTCGGAGGAGAAAGTCGTCCGCAATAGAGTCACCATTTTATTTGCAAAAACAAAAGTTTGAATTTTACAAACTAAGAAAGTACAAAAGTACAATAATTTCTAGGGAAGTACAACTATAAGAATCTGATTAGAAGATGATCACTTTATCCCTTGGATGATGTGATATTGAAGACACAAGTCTATGTAGAATGTAGCAACACTTTAGCAGGAGATTATGATCATTAGTTATGCTTTAGAACTGATTTGAAACTTTATTTATAGAGATCTGAAATAACTATTTTCTAAGTTGCACGCACTTCTGGTTGCGCGCCTTCTATCCAGTTGCACGAACGGTTACTTAAACTGCTGGAGACGCGTGGCATTCTGTGAGTGAAATGTGCGTGGTCGTGAGCAGTGTAGTTGACACGTTCTTCAAATTTAGTGGCATGTGTGCCTCGTTATCCTGCTTTTAAACAAAAGTTAATCGGGTGGCGTCAACACACTAGATGGCACGAGCACGCAACTAGACGTTTGGCGCCTTTGACTGGGTCTTCTGTGCGATGATGATTGATCCTCGTACTTCTTGATAACTTGCGCGAGCTAGCTATCATCATTAATTGCATGCTGACAAAATCTCCTCGAGCGCCGCGTTGTGCGGGATTCGAATGGTTTTTCTTCGACTGACGAGCTGTTAGAGCTGTCAATAATGATGGCTGCCGTTACAGCTTCTCGAGGATGCTTGCCACGTGGAGCTCGCGTACCCTGGCTTAGGCACAACCTGAGGCTGGCGCAACCTAGTGATCAGGAGCTACTTGATACTGACGCCATGTTGAGAGGGGCGCCCATTGATTTTTAGGCTTCTACACAGCTGTGGTTCAGCGTAAACCTACCGAAAAGATACCAGCATTAGAATTAATACTGGTCACTTGCCCACAGATAGAAAAATATTCGTAGGACCAAACCTATGAAAATAAGTTGATATAAGTCAAAAAACTGTAACTGTTATAAAATGAACAACAATTTTCATACCTGCATTAATGTCATGCATCTATTTAAATTTTTCATAGTTTTATCCATTGACAGCACAAGTTTACCATATTGATGAGTCGAGAAAGATAACTGCACTTATTAAGCCGAGTAAGTAGGCCGTTGTGCAAGAAATGGCCAAAATAAATAATAAAAATATGATAGGTGTTAAATTAATATTATATACAAAATAACATAAATATTAACCTTATCTGTTATACATACCCGATTCTCATCAACATAGATGTCTTCGTCATCAATACGATCTAGGTGCATAAAATTGCGACGGAGCCAACTAAACGTGACTAAACTTTTGTCTTTTAATTTTGGTGGCTCCATACCTAGGTACTCCATAATTATTGTATCACCAGAAAATGACACATCAAATATTATAGGTTCACCCGAAATAGGTAATTCTAAAATATTTGCTACATTAGCTAGGCTAATAATAATTTCTCCAACTGGTAGCTGAAATATATTCCGTCTGAGCCACCAATGCTCAACTAGACTGAGAATCAAATCTCTATCGTGACGTAGAAAACGTATCTCGTCAATGTACTTAAATCCAAATATGACCACCATGGCCTCTTAGTCGTTAGTCAAATTCCAACACCCGAAGTTGTGTAAATAAAAAATTTGTTATTACCACATACATGTCTAATATATACATTACAATAATTAACACAATTAAAATTTAGTATACTTTTCCAAAAAATATAGAACTTGAAATATGCGACCCACGCTGCTGGATAATTAGATCTGTAGTGGACTCGTTCGGAATACGTCCATCGTTTTGCAGATCCATCTGTTAGCAATAGCATCAAATTTAATCATACATAATTCTAAGATAATAAACACAATAAAAACAAAAAAATTTAAATTTAAACCTCTTATATTTGCTCTTCTTCTCTCTTTTCTCTTCTTTTTTGTGTCGTTTCCTCTTCTATTTTATACCTTCTCTTCTATTTGCCCTTCTCTATTCTCCTCTCTTCTATGGCTTTTCTATGGGTTTCCTCTCTTCTTTGTTCCCTCTTTTTGCATGCTGCTCATTCTCCTCTCTCGCATCTTATGTAATCATCCCTATCCGATAATTAAGCATTGGATTCTAACCTATCCTAAGCTACTCTAAGCTGCCCGACAAAGAAACATAACATTGGGAAGATAGAAAGAAGCAAAGTAGCAATACAAAAAACAAAAATCTAATTACCAAAAGTAAAAGCAAATTAAAAAAAATAGCAAATAAAAACAAATATATCTTCCTAAACCCACTCCAACCAAACCAATCTAAACCCACCCCTAGCTAAACCGAGAACCTAACTAAACCAACCATGTAATTAAACCGAGCCAAAAAATAGCATGATTTTCGACAGACAAGCCGGCAAGAAATATCCATTTGCAAAATTTTTGTTAAGTTGTACCGTTATGTATTTATGATGAAATTGGGCATGGTAGAGGAAATTTTCTGGCGGTTGTAGTGGGTTTTGAAGGCTAGAGGCTCCTCTTCTACTCTTTGAGAACAAACCTCCAAACACCATAATTATAAATTTTACCAGTATCAAATTTCATTTCTTCAAAGTATCATAACAAATAAAATGAAAACATAGACTAGATTATCTTAGTGGTATTCTAACTATAACGTTCGAACGCTTTGACATATTAACTTCTCATTGTTCGATTTGGCACCCCAACTTCATAATTTGCTTTTTTGAAATATATTTCATCAAATGTGAAGTACATCGAGACCAGTTCAAAAACATGTTATGAAGTACAAAAGTGCAACTTAAATATGTGTATTTCAAATATTCTTTTACAATGATTTTGATATACTTCAAAATTGACAAAACAATACTGCTATTTTGTCCGCCATTGGAAGGTGACCACACCGATACGGCCACGTGGTGTGTCGCCATTGGCCTCCGGCCTGAGGTGGCCCCGTGCTAGCAGGGGAAATGGCTGGTCGTCATGCGGGCCCGCCCGATCATCCCCAGCGATGGGCAAAATAGCATTTTTTTGACAAAAATTTCTTTAAATGAACAATTTATACAGTTGGAATGCCAAAAATGAGTAGTAAAAAGTTAAGGTACCAAAAACATCTGAGCGCTATAATTTGAGTGTCATTAGCATAATTTAACCTAGAAAAATATGTAAATGTAAGAAGCATATATAATTTGTATGTAAAATTTAAATTTAAGGCTTTCGTCCACTTTATATATTCAAATAACCCCATAGTGTTAGTGATGGTGATAGGTTGTTGCTCAAGAAGATAAGGATCCATGATTTAAACGGCAGTCGAGACGGTTTTCAAGACGATGCCTACTGTAACGCCCTGATCCCAAACTACCTACCAAGCCCATTAGCAACATATCACCAATGGACCAAACTACCTACCAAGCCCATTAGCAATTGCTTAAGCTGTAAATCAAGATAACAATCCCAGAACAACATCACAGGTCACACATACACAGCTAATCTCATCCACACAGAAATAGTAAACCACAAAATAATCAGGTCCTGTAAAACCTACTGCCTGGATTTTAATCAATAAATAGGTTTTACTATATTTAAGTGGCTGAATGTAATTTTAGACTTGATATTATTATTATTATTATTATTATTATTATTATTATTATTATTATTATTATTATTATTATTATTACTACTAATATTATTATATATTAGTCGATTGAAAATGGAAAAACAATTTTATTTTATTCATAAAAGATTAATTGATATAATTGATTGAAATGATTATTCAATTATTGATTTTGGCTAGTTTAATTAGATCCTATTAACTAAGCCCATAACCTGAGCTTGTGGTTTTAGCCCATTTCCTGTCCGAACCCATTAACCCTTTAACCCAAACTGATTTAACTAAACCCGTTCAACCCCACTGCCCCAGTCACCCGGCTAACCCGCACGAACCCCCTCTCCCGGATCTACAATGTATCTTTACGTGCAAATCAAAAGAGAAACCTTTCTCTCTCACAGAAACTCATTCCTCACAGAAGCTCTCACCACCCTTCACAAACCTCTCCTAACTCACTCCACACCCCTCCTCTTCCAAATCTAAGCACATTTCGACGCTCTCCGCGACGCCCCAAACATTTAAATACCCCACTTGGGACATTTTTGACGCACCCGTCCGACCGGCCTACCCCGCGCTCAATCGATCGACTCCACGCCCGGCCATCGACCCACCCCGGTGCCAGCCCGCCGGTGCACCAGCACGCTCTCCACGAAAACTGAATACATGTTAACATTTTCACATTGGTTTCCAATGCTTAGTTCAAATTCAGATTTAACATGTAATACTGAACTGTATATGTAGATAAATGTATGGATAGTATGTTAGGGTTTCATTTCTATCATGTTAGGATGTATTGGGAGCGTTGAGATTGGTTGTGATGTTTCAAAACCCTAAAATCTGAGACTGCATTATGTTAATATTACACTGGTTTAAATGTTAGCTTATTTTCAGATTTTGTATGTAAATGCTGAACTCAAACTGGATTTAACCTTTCAATACTAAGCTATACCCTGTACAAGGACACACACACCCCCTAACTTAATATACACTGTCATGTAACCTAACCTTTCCTCTCTATGTTATGATCATGTATCTATATAGATATATATATATAGAATTTATACGTACATGTTATAATGTATATAGATATATAACTAAATCTCTAACTCTTTATATTTATAGATATGGTTAGCCATGCATGTTATGAGCAAATGAGTTGTGTATTGTAGATTGTTTAACCAATATGTCGTGATTAGTGTAACTTGATAGTTATTGTTTGAAACCCAAATCCTCCTATGCACTTTCATGTATATTTCACATACACACACGCCTATTATCTAACCATATGAACATGTCCACATACACCCATACACACACGAACTACATAACTTGTACATAATGCTAGCTTTTCCCTCTCTAACGATATATATATATAAATATATTGTGATTGGATTTTCATTCAATTGGCTTTCATTCTTTAACTTTTGATTTTGATTTTCTTGAATAGTACCCCTTATTAGATAAATGGTAGTTAACTCTATTTTATTTTGATAAGTACCAATTTTCATATAGGATGGTAGACTGCCTTACAGTTTTGATGGTTTGTTGTTTCTGTAACTTCTCTAGTTTAGCACCCTAGATTGCTTGTGTGTTTTGATACCCTATGACCGTTTTGGTATTAGCACGACTAGTATACCTAGATGAGACTTTCACTACCACCGTATGCCATGACCCTGTATGTCGTCCTTTTGATTACATGATTTGTTTTAATCTGGGACTTTGATTGTGGGGGTTTGACCTAGAGGGAGTATGGACATTTTAATTTCGAGGACAAAATTTTTATAAGGTGGGTAGGATGTGAGCACCCTAAATTTTGGGTTAATTTTTTTCATTTTATTTTATTTTCTGATTGATTGGTTTCGATAAATAATTTATCCTGTTATTTTTTTTCCTTAAGTGTACTTTTCCGTGCCTTTGATATTTGGAGTGTCAGGGATGTTCAACTCTAAAAATCTTCTTCACGAGTTTTGGAGTGGACAGGATTACCTTCATGACGGTATATGGTGTCCCACTCAAACATGTTCCCTTGTGCTCTTTTTGCTTCGCAGAACTTTGGGTCGATTTAGACCATTTGATCATTAACTGATTTTTTCACTCTTTTCCTTGATCATTATTAGCACGTTACCGTGACTTTTAATTTGGGAGCGCAAGACCAGTCAGTTTCTTGAAACCAACTTCTCATTGATGATCTACTCGAGACGCTCGTCACCCATGACCTTCGTGTCCCACTCAGACACGCCATTTTATTCTCCATTTGCTTCGAACAACTTTCTCGACACGTGACCCAATTTTATTTTACCCCACGGTGTCACATTTATCTTCCAACTTGATTTGTGGGTACCCTGTCGACCAAAACCTGTCAGTCCCAATTATGGACATGGCCCATATTGAGCCTACTATCCGTCCAACACTTGTGTCCCATTTATTGGAATCCCCATGTGCTACTTATTTACCCATGATCATCGACACCTAATTTTTAATTCGATTATTGCATGATGTCTGATTTTGATCCAATCCGGCTCCACCGAGTCCAGCCCAGCTCCATGTTACTCTCCATCATAACACCCTCATATTTTCTTGCCCAAAAATATCAAGTACTCATTTTAACTATTTTTAATATTTAATGGAAAATTTTTATTGATTTTAATCCATTGGAATGACCCAATTTTTAGCTAATTAATTCCTAGCCATTGATTTCCCTTATTTAATCCTCACCATCAATTTTCCTACATTCACTTTTCCCCACACCCCCTCTAATTAGGTCGGCCCTAACTTTAATGAGAGAACAACTTTTTCTCTCTCCTCCCTCTCTCTCAATTATTATCTCTCTTTCTCTCTCTTCCTAATAACTTTCTTTCCTACACAACTACAAAACAACTACAACACCAGCATCAACCCGACCACCACTCTCCCATGGCAGCTCACCCGAGCTCCTTGGCTGGCCCGACCACCTCACCCCCCTTGGCCGCCGGCCACCGACCTCCTCTGTCGTGGCCGAGCGCGCCGTCGCACCACTTCCCTCCTCCTTCTTCTTCTCATCACCATCACCACCACACCTACACAACCCGAGCCACCACCTCCACCACCATAGCCACCAGGCCCCGAGCAACCGAGCCATCCCCCCATCTCGTCGTGGCCGCCGCCCTTGGCCGCGCAGCCTCCTCGCGCGAGCCCCGGCCAGCTGCAACCATACAGCCGCATGTAGGCGTGCACGTGCGCGTACGCGCGTGCCACCGTCGTACGCCGCCGTGCTGCCATACGACCGCCGTGGCCACCTTGAACGTGCGCCCCACTCCGACGAGCAGCCCCCTGACGGCCACCGTCCTCCGGGACGCGCCGTCGAGACGATTCGTACGTTTCGCACGAAGTCCCGTCGTGACGCGCGCGGGATTGATTCAGAATTTGCTTTCCGTTGCAGCGACTTCGTGTGCATTTTCCCGGAAATTCGACCGTTGGATCGGTGATTTCTTCGCTCCGTCACGATCTCGGTATATCCACCTTCACTCCTATCAATTTTCGTCCGTTAATTTTATCGTTTGATACATCAAAACCGGCCACCAGTTGACCGTTTAAATTGTATTAATTTTGGACAGTTTTGCGGGGTCAACTTCGTCAGCTTGTACCTCCTCCACCGCAGCTCCATTTGGCGCGCTACCAGTTCCTGTGCGAAGCTGGTATAACCCTCTTACTACCCCTCCAGTTTCGTTTTATTGTGAGCTTGTTTGATTGGTTGAATTCGACGCCAAAGTTGGCCGTCCGAATTCGTAATTTCTAACTTGTAAAATTCTATTTTTGAACACGGGACTCCAGATTTCATTTCTAACACCACCACTAGACTCGTGGCATCGTTCTGGCATATTTTCATATAAAATTTGTTAGATTTGGAGAACGTGGGCCCTGGCACGTTTTTCGGTGCAAAGTAGGTCCCACATTCTGGGTCAACGAGAATTTTTGACGCTGGCTCATCGAAATCCAATTTCGGATATACCGTTGAGTTCGTATCGCCATTTTAGACTCGTTGACATATAATTTGCTAGGTTTTGGTGGACATTGTATCCGACACGCATTTCGGTGCAAGTCGGATACCAATATCCGGGTCAACGGGTCATTTTGAGATCGGCTCATCGGAATCCAATTCCGGATATACCGTTGAGTTCGTATCGTCATTCTGGACTCATTGACATGTAGTTTGCTGAGTTTTGAGAACTTTGGCTCCGGCATGCATTTCCGTGCAAACCGGAATTCCAAGTTCTGGTCAACGGATCAAATTGAGATCGGGTCAACGAAATCCAAGTTCTGGTTTCGTGGTCATATAATTTGGTATATTTTATAGACTTATTTTCTTGCACATTTTTCGGTACAAAACGGCTCCGACACGGACACCGTTTTAACCCAAAATTACCTTTTTGCCCTTGTGTCCAAATTGGACCGATGGGTAGGCTATCATAGCTAATTTGACCAATCTGGACATGTTGGCGATGTTTATTTCATCGTCCAACAATGTTTGTTGATAGTTCCTCTGAGTTTAACCTTTTTATAATTAATTAATAATTAATTCTTATAATGTTCGTATTTCGGGATTAGTACAACGAAACTGAGCTCAGTCAATTCCAGTGATCTCACATCGATGAAATTGACAAGATGGACACGTGGATCACTATAATAAGATTATCAACTTTACCGTTGATCTTCTTATCTCGATTTGCGTATCGTAAGTTTCGACGTACAAATAACGAAGTGCACTTTATATCTTTAATAATTAGACTAGAATTGACCCTGTTTGACCAGAGTTGACTAGTTGACCAAAAGTCAACTGTAAGTCAACACTTAACCTAGTTTGACTAAATTATTGACCGGAGTTGACCTAGAGTTAATTTGACTTAGAAGAACCTAGGATAAAATAGATTGTTTGTAGAGATTCATTTATTACAACTTGAACACCTTGTAACCTGTGTTGCTTTAAATAGGACTCTGTGGCTTCAGTTGGACCTCCTATACTTATCAGCTGTTCAGGTTATCAGGCGAGTACATTCTCTGATCATTTCATATCCTGGCTTAGAATTATTTCTTGCATTAAATTACTTTACTTGTACTGTCATGTTGGTCACACAGATTGGTACTATATGGATCCCTTCTTGAGATGTTATCCTTAGGGAGCATCGGGTACTACATGTTCTGTGCGTTTCACTTACATGGCGTATCACTATGCTTCATTGGTTCTTCGATCACTTGTGACATATACTCTTATGATCACAGAGTCTTCCTGGAATCCTTATCCCATTTATTGGGTCTTCTAGAATCCCCATTTATGGGACATCCATGTATCACCCTTCGGGGGCCTTTGCATGGAATCATAACATAACCTGATTGGATCCTTGTGTATTGATTTAGGGTACGGGGGATTAGAAGTGGACATGTGAATAATACACCAGTAGTGTAGCATCAGAATCATTCCATAGTGTAGCATCAGAATCATCCCATGCCATTTACATGTCAATGTTGTACTCTGACTCACTAGCCACATGTTAGTTCTCTATTTATAGTAGATATTTCTATTACAGCTTTCTCTCTCTGTTTACATACTGTACTTCTTTCAGTACTTGTATCTTACTTTACTGCATGATTATATTTTCTAACCTGCTATGAACTGTTGAGATGTACTGTACTCGCTCCAGTCCTGACTGGACCTGTTGATAAATTTTACAGATATCCTGGAGGTTGCCTGCTAGCCTAGAGAAGACACATTAGAGGTTGTTTAGATAGTTATTTCAATTGTCTGGAGTTGTATTTACTTTATGGATTACTGTATCTGAGTTTTGAGATTTGAGATGTATTTCTGGGTTTGTGTATCTTAGACACTTAGATTTCTCTCTGTTGAACCTCTTTTGGATTTTATGTTTTATCTATCCTTATCAAGCTCTACCTTAGATGTGATTGAGTCTGTATCTGCTATGTCACCCCCATTCGGGGAGTATAAACTGCTTAGAATTATATTGTTAAATGTTGTGACCTATGACAGCGTTCTACCGCCGACACTGCGGCATAGGCTGGACGTAGTTACGTTCTCGTACCCTAATAGTGGGTGCGGGTCGTGACACTCCCCACGCCAGCCAGCATGTTCGCGCGGCCCCGTTCCCGCCAACCTTCCGTCGGACACCTTTTTTCGATCGGCGCGCCTCTCGCGCACCACCAGCCAGCCGCGACCCCGCGCGCCAGCGCCTCGTCTGCTCGCCTCCCCGCGTGCGCCCGTATTCTGTGCCGATCCCGCTCGCGTGCCCCTGTGCACGTGCATCCGTGTCCCATTATTTTTGTGCGACCCTGAGGCCGAAGCTACCATTCAGTTCTCCTTCGTCAGACTACCAGTAAGTCCCGCAGAACCTTTTGTTGTTTCCTATTAAAAACCTTGGCATGACCAACCAATTGACCGAATAAACATCTGTCAATTTGGGATAGCTAGTTCAGAAACCAGAACCCAATATTTTAGTATAATAATTGTCTTGTTCTGTGCCTTAAGAAATAGAAACCAAAAAAAACCCATAATCTTCCTGACAGCATAGAATTAGTAGTAAGTTTTAACTATAGTAACCATTAGTTTAATATTTCCATCACAATAAATATTAGTTTTAATTAATAAAAGTTTTCATTAAGAAATGACAGTTAGAGTGAGTTATTAATTATTCTCAAATTATAGTATATTTTATAGATGTATCTGTAAAATTACTGATTATTATGGCTTGTAAATAACGTAAATTATGATTTTAGAATAACATTTTTAAAAAAAGGCTGTAATTATTTTGTTAATAAATTATAGGCAAAATAAATTGGATTCATAAAAGTACAGTTAATATTTTTTTAGAAAAAATGTTAGTTTATTATTCCTGAATAAATCATGTATTTATTTGCGTAATTAAATGTTTTTTCATTAAGTATTAATACAAATGCTTTTTGTAATAAACTCATTAAAATGATTAGTTAGATAAAATGATTAGTTAGAAATTATTATTACTATTTTCTTGTTAAAATAACGTTTTAAGATGGTATTTAATTACTATCCTTAGGTATATTCCTAAAATGGTAAGAATTTCTAAATAAATGATTCTCTTAGTATTAAAACTGTTAAAATGGTATTTTGTTGTTTTAAAAGTATCTATTTAAAAATACTATGGTTAGTTATATCAATAAAACACTATTTAATTTCAAAAGTATTTTTCGGATATTTTATATAAGTAAATCTAATTAGAATATTAGTTTTATGAGAAACCTGTTTATTATTTACTAGTATATATTTAGTATTACTCACATTATTTATAATGAATAGTTTTATTAGAAAATCATTTTCAGTTACCAATTATAATACGTGGTTAAATGTATTAAAAATAATTATAGTTTTATTTTTCTATAAAATATAAGTTTTATTAATAATAAAATTGATCATTAAGTTAATCGTTGGCGTTATTAATTAAAACCCTTAGAATGTTTTCTAAACCGGATTATTAAATTAATGTAGGTTCCAGGGCCTAGGTCTGAGGTCGTATTTCCTTGTCTCCCTTACAAGCATCTCAAAACCAAGGCAAGTTTCATACTATTCATGTTCGTATTTTTGTTAATAATTAAATGCACTGCATCAATAGGACTAATATATATTGTATCGACACTAACTCATAGGATCCCTCTTGGGCCCTATATTTATTACTTGATTGACTTATTGACTCGGGAATTGGGTAGTAGTATAGCAACTGTGACCAAAGCCATGTTACTAATATTGACTCTCTCACACTAACACCCATTGCATAGGGGGTTGAGTCGTACCGTATATTAGCATTAGGTCCAATGTTAGTATACACATTGAATCTACCAGCCGGTCACAGATTGCTTTATGCTCAAAATAACGATTGAATCATTGTAGATTGCATCATTGTCGCTCTTGAGATTTCATTGTCGTGCTGACTCTTTATTATTATTTAGAAAAATATAATAATGCTTTTAAACTGCCCTTGCATCATTTATTATTTATTAGAATGATGGATATGGATATTTGTCCTTGCTCCCCTCTTGACTGGAGACCAATATTTTAGGTGATTGCGATGATGAGGAGCTTGCTTTTAGTTCTTACTATGGACCCAACTTGGGTTTCGAGGAGATATTTGATCCCGGACAGGGAGCCCAGGAGTTTTAGCCGCACATGTCGTCTAGTTTCTTTCCATGTTTTGAAAGTTGCAATAAAAGAACAAATTTGTAATAACTTATAGAAGCATGGAATTGTAGGCGCATTTATATCATGCGCCTCCGAGGTTATGCGCCCAAAGTACTATGCGTCCCTAAAGTGTCATCATTCAGAAAATAGCGAGTAGAAGAGCCACATAAAGATTGATTCTTTATTTCATATGAAAATCTATTACATGTCCTAAATACTTGCTACAAAGAAAGCCTACTACAAAGAAGAATCCTAAAAACTACAACTAGGCGCATCACTTTGATAACTCGGCCAGGCGCACCAATCTGACGGCTCAACTAGGCGCATCTCCCTGTCCCGTCGGAGCGAAAGACTCATCAATGCACGAGTGCTTCGGCTAATGAAGCATTTATTGAGCAGAACGTAGGTAGACAATCAACCCGAACCCGGTGGCTCTTCCAGCATAACTAAAGTCGGGACACGACGACCCCGATCTTTGGTTGCAACAGGCACTCAATGCCATATTGTAGAAGAACACTGCCGACAAGGGGTTCGAACATAAGCAGTTATGTCCATAGCTCTTTCGGCGTATCTCAGTCTTATGAAGGAGTTCATCGTCAAAGCTTCTTCGAACAAGGAGATCCACAACCCACAGTACAACATCTTGCCAAGGAGGAGGATCGGTCGAGTTAATATTTGTCAAGAAGTTGTTTGAAATATGAGCAAACTCTCTTTCACCACTGCTATTCATAGGCCAGGGCAAATCAAATCCATACGCCAAGTGGCAACTTCTTCGAAGTCAGTACAATGAACTTGCATTAATGGTGATGAATCTGCCACCTCAAATTTAGCTAAGTTAAATAATCATCAAATCGAGTCTCGAAAGACTCGATAAAGCTGACCAAAGAAGATATGCCACGTAGCGGATACGCTCCTCAGCATCATGCGCCCCATGTCGATGCGTCCAGTGAAACACAGACAGATGTGCCCACCTAAGCTCATTACCCATCAAGCCCATAGTCGGCAACACGTGTCTCGAGAATGAGCAGTTAACAGCTTTTGTAGAGAACGAAGAGCCGCTAATGTCAGCCTCATCATTTCTTATTTTATCGGTTACAGCTATGTCCTGCCACGTGGCCGACTGAATGCTCATATGCGCCTCCGTGGTCATGTACTCAAAATTTGCATGTGCCTCCATAGCCATGCGCCCAAAAGCTTTGCATGCACCTCAAAAGCCATGCGCCCATACTTGTTTATGACTCCTAAAAGCCATGTGCAAGGTCTTCTCATCCGCCAGATCCCAGGCGCATCCTGACAGATTACTCTCCACCAAATCCGAGATCTTTGAGCCATGGACACGTGCCATGTGTTATTGACTCAGTTCTGCTCAAGGATGAGTGCTAATCACTCAAGATCTCAGCACCAACCGAATCTTGACAACTGCCACGTGTCAGCTCCACCGCAGCCCAATAGTGCAGTTCAAACAGATTCAGCTCCAACTTCAGGGTGCATCATCCATGCGCCCATCAACATCTTCCATGTGGCATCCCAACGTGTAAGTTCTCTAGGCGCATAACACACATGCGCGCATAAGCAAATCATTCTGCTGCCTATAAATAGAAGGATCATTCCTTCATTCGCAGACACACACACACTTCAAGCTCGAGCCTACGTCTTGAGCATTTCAAAAGTAGATTAGCATCCAGGGCACTTGCAAGAGTCAGAATCCTCTTCAAGTCAATGCCCGTTTCTTACTCCCATTTCCCATTATATGTATTTTTATTATACGTGTAGAATTTTTGACATTTGTCACGTGGATTGTAGTTAGACTTGTTTTGCTTAACCTAGTCTTGGTTTAATCTTGATTTGGTTTATTTTGATTTGGTTTGGTTCAATTTGACTTGGCTTGGTTTGGTTTGAGATGGACAGATTTTGTATAAAAACCAACTCCTTCTCTCTCCTCCATAAATTCTTATTGCTTCTCCATCTTCTTCATTTACTCCTCCCCCACCTGCCAAGAACCCTAGGCAAGTACAACTTGTTTTATGATGGATCTCAAATTTTTTTTGTTCCATTGTCTTCCTTTCTTGATTCTAAGCCTCTTTAGAATCAGAACTTGACATTTTTGGTTTTGATGGATGGATTTTTGTAGATCTAAGTTTTGATCTTTTCTCATTTTTCTTGGTTTTAATCTATTAAAACTTGGTATTTTCGAAAACTAGTTGCTTCATGTTATAGGAAATCTCGTCCTACCCAATTTTGACCTTTGAAAAGTTAGATTTTGACTTGATTTGAGGGATTTATGCCATTTGGAGTTCATGGGTTCCCATGAATATTTAGAGGCTGGTTTGACTAGAAGAGCAGTGCATGCTGGCGCATGCTGGCACTGGCGCATGCTGGTGCTAGCGTACGCTGGAGCTAGCACATGCTGGCCCTAGCGCCTTTTGGCCCAGGCGCATCCTAGCCCTGTCGCCTTTTGGCCCAAGCGCATGCTATCCCTGGCGTATGCTATCCTCGATGCATGCTGGCCCTGGCATATGCTGTCCTTGGCGCATGCTATCCTCGGTGCATGCTGTTCTCTGTACATGCTGTCCTTGGCGCATACGGGCCCCGGCGCATGCTGTCCTCGGCTCATGTTGTCCCCAGCGCATGCTGTCCCCATCGTATGCTATCTCCGACGCCCCTTTTGACCCTTCCGCCATTTTTTGCCATGATAATTCTTATTGCTTATATCCATGCTTGTTCTCATGGTTCTTAGTGTAATATTGTGATCCTAGCATGTACCCTCTACTTGACTTGCCTTATGATGACCCAACTTAATAACTTGTCGAGCATTATAGAGCTTGAGCTTGATATGATTTGACTGGACTTAAACTTGACTTGAACATGATAATATGAACCCGTCTTGATAACTCGTAATAGTGGCCCGTCGAGGCGCACTCAAGACAAGTACTCTTGACATGACAATATACCTGTCATGACATGTATAATCTTGATTGTTATTGCGACGACTATTCCTATCTTGCTAGTGTAACTCTTGCCTTGATCCGGTGGTTGATTGTGCCTGTACAAGCTATATGTCTCGTCTTGCATCATGTATAGGACATGGATTTCTGGTTACCATGGTCAGGAATTCATAATGAATCTGACTAGGTTAATGAGTAGATTGATCAAGTAGTTCATATAGAGAGATTTTCTAGTTACAAGCGATCTCGTTATCCCGGCCACACCTGTGGACTTGTAGCCTGCCGACGAGTGGGGCATATTTCTAGCACACTGTCATATGTTGCACTTTTTGAATCATAAGCACCAAAGTACACCAGTAATCTTGATAACTCTTGTAACTCTTGTAACCCTCGCTGGGATAACCTGGATAGTCTACAGGGCTTATGACTGCGGGAACATCTCATTGCATCTTGTTAGTAACTAAGCTTGTGATAACCCTAGTTAGCTAACAATAACAAGTCGTAGGACTTGATTGGCCATGCTTGAATGAATTGTCTCATGATTAACATGGGAATTATATTCCACCTCTTGTTACTCCTACTGCAAGCTAATATTTTATGTTAACTCAGTCCCTCATGTTATTTAACTGCTCTTTTATTAGTTCTCCTTTTATTATATGCTAGTTTTAGTTCCTAAGTGGAGCCTCCCTTGTGGCACATGCCCTTTTTGGAGTTTGACCCAGCTGGTTTTGTATGGACAAATTTCGAAGAAGCACCCGAGGATCTACCTGCTTTCCAGTCAGATGGTGAACACCAGACGTAATCCTAGCAATGAGTAGGTTTCTTATTTTGCTCTCCCACTCTATTAAAAATAATTCTTTTGAGGCATTTAGCCGCCGAGCAAGTGTTAGCTTGTGTTGAAACTAAATTCTGTTTGCCTAAGGACCGTAACATGATTGACAAATCCTAGGGTTTATCATGTATGACTTAACACTTGCTAGTCTTCACATTTTGTATGACTAGCTTAATGTGAAGAATAGGTAGGCAACTCTAGAGGGGGGTGAATAGAGTTTATAACAATAATAGCCAAATAAAAATTAAACTCTTTTCACCAACAATAAATAATCAGAGTAGTAAATGAGGAAATAGAAAGATCAAGAGAGCATACGCAAACACAGTCGTTTTTAACCTGATTTTCCTCGTAGAGGACTAGTCCAGGCCTGAGAACTCTAGCTCAGGATTAAATCCACTATTTGTGAAATAGTAGTTACACCTTGTGCCTTTTCTTCAGAAGAGCACGTTAACTTCTTACAAGGATCGCCGTGGCGATGCTTGAAATTTTCTAAGCGACTTTCTTGACTCTTGCCCAAACTCCTAACTTAATAGCACTGAGCACTTTGAGGCTTAGAAAGCTTGTGGCTAGAAGATGAGAAGGTTAAGGCTTGTATGAGGCTTATAAAGAAGAGAAGAGAAGATAATTGGATGATTGAAAATGAGAGAATTCAAGGCCTATTTATACTAGTTGGGATAGGCAGAATTCGGCGAGAATTCTGTGTCAAGAATTCAAAATTTTGGCCGTTGGACAACTAGCATACAGCAAACCCTAAAAATTAGGGTCCTGTAATTTAGGGAATAGAGTTCGGCCCGAACTCTGTGTGGAGGCAGAGTTCGGCCCGAACTCTGTCTCCATAGGAAAAAATTGCTCAAATGGGCTTTTGTGGGCTAGTTTGGTTTGGTGGAGCTTTTGGTTTTGTTTGGAGATCAGGTATATGCCCAAACTACTCAGTACTACTCAGTTTATATTTAACTAGACTTAATGAATGTAAAAATACAGACTCAAAAACCGAGTATGCTGCAGGAGAGAGCCGACGTCCGACTTGCACTGAGTTCTTTCTTGATGTGTCATATTGAATTATGACAAGTATCATATTGTCAATTTTATCAATATTTGGTTGACTGTGATTTGGGTCAACATAATGATCATCTGAATATGTAATGTTTGGGACACCTTACTTTGTATGTCGGAGGATCTAACATATTGTAACATTTACTTGCTTGTTTGAGATTGAGACACTAGGTTTGTTCTTGGCCATAAGTGACTGATGGCTTGTAGATAAACCCTCATGCATCTAGATAGCCGTAACCATATTACGAGGTGGATTTTACTTCAATGTACGTAGTTGGCTGTGTCTTTCCTCTGCTCTCCAGTATTCTGGTTCTAGGGCGTGACACCGTTCCAAAGCAGGCCAGACTTTCAGAGAGTTCGAGATCGTCGTCAGATCGTCGATGGAGTCAACACATTACCACTCACTCCATCGCCACAGTTCCCAGATAAAAAAATATACTTCTAGGACTACATCTAAGTCCTATATTGTACTCTGTTCTGTTTATAATTGAAATATATAGTTTATTCAAAACAACTTGTTTTCGATAGCAAACAAGTTGGCGACTCTGTTGTGGACTGTAACCACCACTTTTCTAAAATGAGAGTAATTTTGAACTTTTGTAAAATTGATTATTAAATAATAGGATTTAATTCATGATAGTAATTTTTGGTGAATTTTAATTAATTTAATACTATTTAATTTGGTGCAATGTGATTTTGGTATTTTGCTAGTGTATCCCTAGAATTGTTAAGCCTAGAGACTAACCATGACCATGGGGACCTAACCATGTAATTAGAATGACTAATTATAACTTTTTGGCCTAAGGGTATTTTGGTTATTTTGTGACTTTTGAATTATTTAGGATTTTGATTAATAGTTAATGTGCTAATTAAGATATTAGGCCTTAACCTAGATTTTCCCTAATCAATATGTTAGTCATAGCCTAGATATTAGATTAGAAACTTCCATTACATGACAAGTTTAGGAATATCTAGATATTAATTAGGAAGGGGATATTTGTTAAAGGTTAGATATTTCCTATAGGCCTTTACTAGAAAGGCTAAAATTATACTAGCTAGAGGCCTTTAAACCCTATGATACTAAACCCTAACCGTAGAAATGATCCTTGGCAGGTAAGGGGCTGCCCCTTGCCTATATAAACAACATGTTAGGCCCCTTCCCTCCTTTCATTAAACCTACAAATCCTATTTAGTGTTCTTCCCCAAATCACCCCCAATTCTTTATTTCTTCTCCAAATTGAGCCTAGTCTTTTGCGTTGGACTCCCCTACAGTAGAGGATACCATTGGCGGGTAGCTAGCAAGGATTTGGAGGCTTGGGATCATTGCAAATTAGAGAAGGACCCTCAATCATTAAGTTTTTTTTTATTGAGATTCACTCTTAATAGGTAAAACCTATCAAACTCATTCAAATTCTTGATTTCTTTCCATAGTTGCATTCATTTAGGTGTACCCTAACTGTAGCCAAGTTTGGTAGGAATTCCTGTCTATTTGATATGCGTATCGGACACGTATCAGAGTGTAGTATAAAGTGTTTGATGAAAAGCCTCTTAGAAATAAATATTCATATTTTTCAAAACTAATTACATGAGTTTGTTGCTAATTAGGTGTATATTGCATATCAAATCGACTAAGTCAATTTTAGGATACTTTAGACACTATTTTAGGATATGGGAACACGTGCACGAGACCTCGTATACTGCCCTGCTGCCCGACCTTCATTTCTCTCTGTATACGGCACGTGGACACATGAAACTTGGTATGGAGGTGGGGGCCATGACTTTCAGGCCCCTCCCCAAGTTTTGGGATACCTTGTGTCGTATCAGACACCTTATCTCACTTGTACTGAATTTACACGCAAGCACACATGCGCACAGACACGTTCTGCTACGAACTTCATACTCGGACACAGCGACACTTGGACACGTATCAAGAACCTAGACACCTAGCTTTATACCCCACCAACCATCTGACACATGCACGTGACACATAGTTGAGTGTGTCGTGTCCTACTCTGGTCGACACCACTGCACGAGGCAGCCTATGTGCTGTCTTTGATACATTGTGTCGACCCCCTGTTTGGACACGAATTGACTCTTTGTTGACACGTAGACACGTGTGAGTGTCACACACATGACCACCCCCCTAACATGTGTGTTTGGTTTAGGTTTGAGTTTTGAGTAATTGATATAGGTATCAGTCGAGTGTTATGGAAATCTTGAGTTGAGGATATGTTGATGTTTGAGAGTTGATTACCTGAGGTTGGGATGAGGTTAATGTTGGATTAGATAGTTTAATTTCCTGAGGTTTGAGAAGGTTCAGGATTTCTGAGATTTGATGAGTGGGTTGAGTTTATTGTTTTGCTAGTGAGTGAGAGATGTGGGTTATTTGATAGATGTAAGCATGTATATATGCATGTTTGTATGTATTGGATTTAGGTAAGTTAAACTTAGTTAGGCTCTGTTGGATATGAGAGTTGTGTAGAGGGGCAGTTTGATTTTGACTGAATAACAATGCAGTGGCACAGCAGTAGCTGCTGTAGGCCAGGCTTGCCTTGGCTTAGCCTTTGCTTGGGTTGAGTTGCCTTGACTTGGCATGGTCTTACAATACAGGCAACAGCTGCAGGGCTGGGCAGCAGGTTGCTTGGCCTTACTGCATTTGCAATTGGCCTGCAGCAGGCCACACCTTAGGCAGCAGGCAGTGTTTGGTTTGGCCTGGCATTGCAAGTGCTGTAGCAGCAGCAGGATTAGAACATGAGCCCTCTTGGCCATGTTGGCTAGTGCCGCATGAGCCATAGGCCTATGACCCATCATGTGTGAATGTGTGTCTATGAGTTTGGTTGAATGAGTAGGTAATTAGAAGTATGGATAACATGATAGAGGTAAAGGGAATGAGAGAATCAGTTAGAGTTAGTGTCAAAACTTTATGTATGTAATTTAGACCTTGTGTGATACTATAGTATATGTAATATATATATGAGTTATATATATATGTGTGAGAGTATATATATACGTGCCTATGTATTTATGTATGTGTGGGTTATATGCTTCTAGATGGTAATGTTGTGTGTGTGTGTGTATATATATTATATTTTTTTTATATATTATATAATATATTATATATATTATATAATGTTGTGTGTGTATATATATTATATATATATATATATATATATATATATATATATATATATATATATATATATATATATATATATATACATCCGGACTTTCTCATCTTAATGCTACCGAATCCGACCACGCGCCTCTCCTGCTGGAGATGAGGAGCACTTCCAATCATATTAAAAAGAACTTCCGATTCCTAGACTTCTGGAGTGAACATCCGCAATTCAGACACGTAGTGGAGGAAGCCTGGAACCTTGCGGACTCCCCCGACCCGCTCATCAGGGTGGCTTACAAGCTTACGGCTACCAGGAAAGCTCTGACGACATGGAGTAAACAGGCGTACAGGGACATTTTTCAGGAAGTCTGCGTCGCGGAAGATGACGTCGCTAGAGCCGAGACCTTGTTCGTCAATAACAGGTCACCTCAAGCTAGGACCGCCCTTAATCTCACTAAAGCTATCCTCAAATTCTGGCTGAAAGTCGAAACCGAATTTTGGAAACAGAAAGCGAGGCTCAGATGGGACAGTGAGGGAGACAAAAACTCGGCCTACTTCCATGCATGCGTCAACGGCCGCAAACAAAAACTCACCCTCCATCAGATAAAAGATGAATCGGGTAACATCATCCGCAACCAATGAGGCATCCAAGAGGCGGCCGCCAAATTTTACTCTCAGCTGTTCACCAAAGAGCGGGTCTAAAGAGACAACATGTTTCTGGCCAATATCCCTCACCTCATCAACGATGCTGATAACATCCAGCTGGATCTACATCCGTCCGAACAAGAAGTGAAAGACGCCGTCTGGGCCCTGGATGCCCATAGCGCGCCTGGCCCAGACGGATTCTCAAGGGTAGTCTTTAGAGAGTGTTGGGACATTATTAAGAAGGACATCCATGAAGCGGCTAAAGCCTTCTTCCAGGGAGCAACCTACCCTAAGGCCATATCATCTGCCAACCTTATTCTCATCCCGAAGAACGATAACCTAGAAACTTTCTGTGACTTCCGGCCCATTAGTCTGTGCACCTTCACCAACAAGATCATCTCCAAAATCATCGCTTCTCGTATGTCAGACTTGCTCCCCAAGATCATCTCCGAGGAACAAAGTGGCTTCATCAGAGGCAGAAACATCCAGGATAACATCATGCTTGCTCAAGAGTCAATCACCTGCATGAAACTTCCCGCTAGAGGTGGCAACATTGCGATCAAACTTGACATAGAAAAAGCTTATGACAGGGTGGATTGGCAATTCATGATTTGGGTCCTCAGGGGTTTGGCTTTTCGGAATCCTGGATCAACATCATCTAGAGATCGATCAGCAACTCCTGGTTCTCCACGGTTACCAATGGACAAGCCGACCGATTCTTCAAATCAAGTCTCGGAGTCAGGCAAGGAGACCCTTGATTAGAACGCCGAACTTCCAGCACTTCCATACTGTCAGCGGCTGCCCGATAATCACCCACATTGCCTATGCTGATGACATCCTTATTTTCACCTCCGGGGATGTCGGGTCGGTGGATGTAGTCCATAACACCTTGCAAAGATACGTGTCTTGCTCTGGCCAGAAGGTCAACCCCGAGAAGAGTGTCATCTACGCCTACCAAAACATCAAGAGAGAGAACGCGACCTGTCTCTTCAATATCACCTCGTTCTCCATTAGTCACCCTCCCTTTCAATACCTCGGATGCCCCCTTGTGTACGGCAGATCTAATGCCGGTATCTTCGAAGACCTCATCAACAAAATCAGAAAGAGACTAAAGGGGTGGCACAATGCCACCCTATCCCCAGAAGGCAAGACGATCCTCATTAATCACGTGCTCACATCCATCGCCATATACACCCTCGCTGCTTGCTCTCCTCCCAAGAAGGTGCTGACCTCGATTGAGAACATCTTCAGAAACTTCTTTTGGGGACACAGCGGTGGGCACGTCAAGCATAGTTGGGCGAGCTGGGACACCATGGCTAAACACACAGAGGAGGGGGGTTTGGGCTTTGCAAAACTTTCTCACATCACTGACGCCTTCTCGATGAAGCTGTGGTGGAAGCTTCGAACGAGTAGCAATTTATGGACGAGATTCATGAAGGCTAGATACTTCAAGCACAATCACCCGTCACAGGCGACCGCCAACTGCAGATCCTCCGTGGCATGGCGGCGTATCATCAACGGGCGTACTATTGCCGAACCGGTTGTTCGTCTGCATCTGGGAGACGGACAATCCTCTACCTTCCAAGAACGTTGGGTGGGAGATACCTTGCTTTACCGCCTTCCGGAGGCTCCGACGTACAGTAGGATCGTGAACCTATAGGATGTGAACAGGAACGACTGGGATTGGGGCACGATCTGAAAATGGGCCGGAGAGGAAGCGGAGGAGTACGTTCGCCAACAAGTTCTGAAGATAAGCTCAGATGATGACAAGCTACGATGGTCAGCTAGTCTGGCTGGCGATTTCTCTGTTCGCTCGGCTAGAAAGGTGGCTCGCGGACCAGGGACGCCTTCTCCGATCAGTGCCGCCTTCTGGCAGACGTGCATACCGAAGAAGTGGTCCATCCTGGTTTGGAGAGCCATCAGAATGAAGCTTCCGGCCGACGACATCATGTACTCTATAGGATTCAGCTTAGCCTCCGTCTGTAATTGTTGTGCAGTGTGTCAAACAGAAACCGTTGACCATATCTTCAGCCTGGAGGATTTACCTGCCCAGGTCTGGACCGTGCTATCACAGCGTTGTAGGCAAGATCCGGTGGGCGGGAGCCAAAACGATCTATTAGCTGGGTAGGCATTCGCCTCTCATGGCCACCAGATCGTTACGGCTGAAGCCACGTGGGTCTTATGGAAGAATCGAAACAAGGTGAGGTATGCAGGCCACCAGTACAACGTGGACAGGCTCATCCGAGAGGTTATCAGGCAGTGCCGTAAGATTCGGAACGCCTGCTCGCATGGACAGACTAGTTTTTGGGAGTCTTTCCTAGTTTAGACGTCCTATTTGGTTTTGTGTTTTGATTGGTATATTTGTATAGGCGTCGGCATTTTGGCCTAACGTATAATTGTACAGGCTTCGGCATTTTGAGCCTTTACTGAATAAAATGGAGGGGTCTTTCCTTAAATATATATATATATATATATATATATATATATATATATATATATATATATATATATATATATATATATATATATATGAGAAAATTGTAATGTATCAAGTATTAGGTAGGTAATATAATGGTGGTGTCTTGGCATTAGAGTTGAGGGATTGAATTTGGTATATGTTTGTGGGTGTATGTGTCCTGTATATATGGATATGGGATATATGTTAGTGAGATGAGAGTTGGAGGATTATGAGAGTTTAGAGTTTGAATGATGTTTTGGCAAGGGTTGTAGGTGTGTGTCTACATATATATATATATATATATATATATATATATATATATATATATATATATATATATATATTTGGTTAGATGATAGGTAGATAGGTAGATAGGTAATAGGTAGATAGATAATGTATAGGATATGTTTTGGTTATAGGGTTGTGAGTGGCCTCTTAGAATAGCCTAGTGTTGACCAATGATTGACTGAAGTTGACCAATAGTGGACTTTTGACCTAGAGTTGACCTAGTTTGACTTGGTATGACCCATAGTTGACCAGAGTTAACTTTGACCTAGATTGACCTAGAAATCATGTAGTTACATTGTATATTTCATTTACCTTATATTAAACACATTATAACCTATACTGCTCTAAATAGGACATTGTGACTCCGGTTCTGACATCTGATATACATCAGTCATTCAGGGTATCAGGCGAGTACATTCTCTGATAGTTCTTTTATTTACTTGTCGATTACTGTATTTCAGTTCTAATTAGTTCTATTTGATTCTTTGTCAACATGGATTGATATTAATGGATCCATTACATGCGACACTCACCTTTTACATTTCTGGCCTCCATTACTGGAATCACCACTGGAATCACCTACTGGCATCAGCATATTCTGGCTGGACTTATACTTTACTTTTGTGTCGGGTTATGGATTCACTTGTACTTGTTGGGCGGGAAATATTGGAGTAGACATGTGAACATTCCCTATACTGGAAACACCTCTCTTAGAATTATACTAGAATGCTAGCCATCCCGCACTTGGCCAGGTGTGCGATGTGCCGTATTACCTATAGCCGTTTACATGTTGATTTTGGTATTTTAAAACACATTGTTAGAGTATAGTTTGGACTCACCCTGGATTCATTGATCACTTACTAGACTAGTCTTGTACTGGATTCATCTTGTATTGGATTCATATTGTGTTAGACTCACATCGGGATTACACTTGACTTATATTGTACTGTCTGGACTTATTATGTTACTCTAGTTCAGCTAGCTAGCTTGTTTTATAGTCTTCCTTGCCATGTTTCTTCTCTTGTTTTGTTACATTACTTCCCTTGTACTTTAACTGTTTCTCTACATCCTTACCTGTATAAAACTGTCATGTTCATCAATATAATTGCTTTATAGTTCTTTGTCATTTACTTGGGATTTCTAGCTGAGTTGTGCTCGTTCCAATCCTGACTGGATGTTGACAAAATATTACAGATGATTGCCCCGAGGAGACATGTCATACTTACTATGGACCAGGAGATGGCATAGCTACCTTCGGCCCAGACACTCAGGAGTGATCGAGAGACTAGCTAGTAGATTTGGTTTAGTTTTCATGTTTTAGAACTTTAATTGTAATTAGTTGAGATATTGTTTTGTTTTGAGATTGTTTGAGATTATTATTATTTAGTAGTTGGTTTTGTTGTTGTTATTTAGTCTTAGTTATAAACTTCTGTGTTATCTTATCGTGCTTAGACTGTGATTGAGATTTCATTATATCCATACTTGTCCTCCGTTCGGAGATGAGATTTGACAAGTAAGTTATATAATTGCATGATTTGTTGATTAGATAGTGACCTAGAACAACGTTCTACCGCCGACACTGCGGCGTAGGCTGGACGTACCCACTTCTCGTGCCCTTACATTGGGTGCGGGTCATGACAGGGACCACTTTATCCTCCAACGAGAAGGTCGTGTCGTAGTATGAGGACAACAAACTCGGCTCCTCCCATAAGATACTTGTGGTATGCCTCAATCAACAGACGTACGTGGAGTTCATCTCTGAAGGCAGTGCGAGCCCTTCGAAGCGGCTGCTATAGCCGAAGAAGACCCGTCAAGTCTGGATGCGCAAAGGCGATGCGCCGAACACCACCAATGAAGGGGCTGCACCACCATAATCGTCGCTTCCTGCTGACGTTCTCAATAAACAAGACGAGGACACTGGTGCAGCGCATCTGCCAAGGAAATGCAGTATCGACTTCAGCTCCCAACTTTCTTCTTTCCAGTCGAAGAAGATGCGTCGACGGAACAAGGGCACATCCAATCTCCTGTGCGTGAGCTCTGGCGTGCAGGAGAAAACTTCTGTCTTCGACAGAATCACTAGCTGTCATGGCAAGAAAGATTTTGATTCTGAGTACTATGCCCTTTACAGGCTAGCACGAAGAAGTCCAAGGCAGTACGGGACATGCTCTCCAAACGTGCAGTGCCAGCAGCAAACCAGAAATGTGTGCTGAATCTCATGCACACAGCTGATGTAAGCTGTACAGACTCGACTCGGGTGCCTTGGCACCAGCCATGGGTTGACTCTTGAAGTCCCCTTCCCACTTGGGTGCATCTTCTGTGTAGAGAAACAAGTTGGGTAGGGCAAATCTTGTGACTTTGAACCCATGCGCCTACGTGGGCTGTGCGCATGAAGTGGGTTCAAGCCATAATACATGTTGCTCTTTCACCTATGATTTAGGCGCTTCTCATGTGCTGGAACTAGATCAGGGGGTGCAACATTTACATAATCACCCCGGCGCTTGGCCTTGCTATGCGCCTAAACAGGGTGTGAATGTGAAACTCTCCCCTCATAATCTACGTAATGTGATCACTCACAAATGTGGATCGGGAGAGACGACCTCCATGCACGATGTGTCCCTTGCGGGGGGCATACTTGTGTCATGTACCATCAATTGTTATTGCTGCAAAACAATGGCTGTACCACCCAGGATATCCGTGTTCCAGCGACTGAAACCAGCTGCACCCTTCCGACATCGTCTCAGAAAGAGGGTGCCAACTGAAGATGAGACATAACTTTTTGACGCTTCATGCAATGTTGTATCCAACTCCTACTCATCAGAAGAAAAACATATACCACCAACACCTCGGCCTCGACAAGTTCATCAAAGAATCGACTTAAAAAAAGCAAAGCGGTGGTCCCATCAACCAGGGTGTTCCTCGGTACTCGATTAAGAATGAAGACTCCGACAAAGATGCAAGCTACGGGTGATCGGACCCCTACTGTTCACGATAACCCTTCATTCGAGGATGAAGGTACCTACCAGGAAACTGACACCGATATGGCTGGGGGTATCCACTATGAACCGTCAAAAGAAGAAGCTCTTAGGCCAACCTTCCCGCAAGAAAGTGAGGCCGAAAGCGAAGCATCGACCAACCCATCCACTACTACCTATGTCTTGTCTGTCTACATGGCAGGGGGTGGTGACGAAGAAGAAATCGAAGCTCCAGCTCCGGAGCTCGTTCGGCGCATGGATACCTTGGAAGATGGCCTCAAGACCCTCTCAAATACTATGCAAACCTTGACTCAAATGGTGTTTGAAATACGGAACACTCTGGCTTCTCATCCTTTGACGAGGGCACTTGTATCTGCCAGTCTTGATCCCAGGGCTAACGAAGAGTCTAGTATACCCCCTCAACGGGTATCTTCGGGAGTAGATCATCACATCGTACCTCGGATGTCAGCTCTTTTGGGTACCGAACTCCATACTTTACTCCCTCACCCACTCCTAGCTCTACGGACGAGTTGGTTGAGATGGTAAGAGACATACGCAAACGCTTTGAAGTGCAGAACAAACAGGAGGAATGCCAGAAGCTTGGGATCCGATAACCTTATCCTCCCGAATGGAACAAAGTGGTTTATCCTTCCAAATATAAACCACAAACACTAACATCATTTGATGGAAAAGAGTCTCCCAGACGGGGCATCTCCCAAAGGAAGACGCCATACTTACAAGCCTATTCGTTGGGGCACTTAAGGGAGTTGCATACGACTGGTACTGCAGTCTTCCTGACAATTGTATATCTTCCTTCGTTGACTTGACGCATATCTTCCTCGACCGATTCTACGATGGAAGAAGAGACATGACCATGTCATCTCTAATAGAACTCGTCCAAAAGGAGAAAGAGACTGTTCGAGCTTTCATTGAACGCTTCCATCAAGCATGCTTAAGGTTACCGATTGGCATCCAGAACATGTGTTGATCGACTTTTACAGCATGAATATGATGCTTGCAATCAAGCTCTGGATGGATTCTGCTCAACCTCCGGATTAGAGTTCACTCATCATCGACGCTGAAGCTGCTGAGGAGAAGGCACGCAATGCTCGACTTATGGGGGTTAGCTTTCCTGCGTTCGATGATAAGGGAAAACGTGCCGCCAACAACAACAATGAGCATGAGGCGAAGAAAAAGCAGGCATTGACGGTGAATGCCTCAAAAAGCACACAAAGTCCTGCTCAGAAGCTACTACCCGTACAAATACTGAAGGAGGTCTATTCCTTCAATGGTGAAGACACCTTACAACTCTTCGAGATGCTGAAACAAAGCGACAATATCAAGTTGCCTGATCCAAAGAGTCCTGATGAGGTGGACAGGGTAGGCTACCCGAGGTATTGTCACTACGATCAGTTCGTCGGGCATCCGACCCGAGATTGTTACATCTTAAAAAATTACGCACAACGCATGATCAATGCGAAAGTCCTCTAGCTTGATTATGAGTTGAAGACAGTCTCGGCCAACATGGTATCTCTCCAGTTTGGCACCTTGCTACCAACTAAAGCTCAAGATGGTGCCATCCCTATCCTGAAGGTGACAATGGAAGTAATCAACCTTGCACCGACTCGCGACAACGTAAGTGGATTGATACCGCTCACCACATCTCGGAGAGAGATCATGTGGGTTCATCCGGATTTTTCTTCAGAACTGACCCAACCGGGGGTACATCCTACCTCCAAAAGCAAAGGCAAGAAGACCAAATCTTGCCAAATGGTGACTTCCTCAGCAAGAGGAGGCTCCGGTCGAAGTAACGCCTCCCGTCACCACTTCGACGGTCCAAGGGGAAGGACCATCCCAACCTTTAGCGACCGACAAACAAAAGCAGAAGGAGGCCCATTTTGATAGGCCTCTACGAAAAGACAATGCTCTGGGGTTAACCAAACCCCATAACTTTGACATACTGGCATAGCTCGCCAGCACCCCAGCTCGACTGTACCTGTTGGAGCTTCTCCATCTATCCAAAGATACTCGGGAGGCGCTATATGAAGCCTTGAAGGACGCTCAGTCTTTTATCATCCAGGTCAAGCATCCTAAAGACGATACAATAGCATGTCTGTACTGCCATAGTGTAGGGGAGATCATCCCCAACATCACTTTCACTCAACAAGACATGCTACTCAAGAACAACCGACACAATAAACCCCTGCACTATATAGGATACGTCGGTGCCATCAATGTGGATCGAATTCAGATCGACCCTAGATCTTCTTTTAACATTATCCCTCAGACTCTGCTCCAGACATTGGGGATCCGATGCTACGTCTGACGGCATCCCACACTACAATCAGTGGCTTCAACGCTAGGAAGAGTGAACCACTGGGCAAGATTCGACTGAAATATCATATCGGTGATCTCCAGACCGAGGTGACTTGCTATGTCATAGATGCAGACGACAATTATAACATCCTGTTGGGGTTCACTTGGATATACGACATGGTAGATCCGTCTACTCTCCACTAATATATAAAATACGTATCTACGAACGGCATAGTCAGGACGGAGTTTGTTGATGTCGATCCCTTTAGAGGGATTGAGGCCTTTTTTACCGACTCTGATCTATACAAATCCATTGATCTGGATGATGAAACCAATGATGCTGATGGTGAAGCAGAAGCTGAAGCAGAGGATGACCCTGAAGCAAAAATGATAAACAGTGCCCTTCTGAGGGTGCGACTCAAGGGCAAACCTCTTCAGGCATCGGCCCCTATCGCAGTCAAGCTACGCGGGAAGGCACAAGCCTCTCTGGTTGGAACAACCACTGAAGCCCCTTCGAAGATTCGACTTAAGGGGAAACCTTCCCAAGCGTCGGCACCTCTCGTGGCAAAGTTGTATAGGAAAGCACCAGTCCCCGAAGCACCAGCTGAGGAACCTCTCAAAATACGGCTCAAGGGGAGACCTCCCCAATCGTCGGCCCCTCTCACCATCAAGCTACAAAGGAAGGCCCCAGTGTCTCTCTCAGCACAGACTCATAAGCCGGTACAAGCCAAACTTCCGATGAACTCTCATTAGTCACCCAAGGCTACTCTGGTCCTCACTGACAAAGAATTGGGAGAGTACATATCCGCCAATGTCGATGCCCCATCTCTCGATGATGTAATTCCCCGGGACATGATCCCGTACTTTATCAATAAAAGGCTGTCTTGGAATTATTCTAGTCTTCCATATTGGAATGCCATATATACCATAGATAATGCCTCACAGTCGTTGCAAACATAAATAACGACTGTCAATCATGTAAATCGAGTCATCCCGTACCAAGGAGTCCGTTATATAGTCCCGTCCCGGAACTAGGACGAGAAACCTATTATCTTCGGCAAGGTCTAGCGCCATCAAGAACCCCTGCCTGTCGAACCAGAACCTGATACCGGCAGAATGCAAGTGTATCGGTACACCGATCAAGTAAAGTTCCTCATCCAAAAGATGGGTTACGACTTAAAGAGCAACCAAGATCTGAACTATGGTAAAGGTCGGTGTCTTCATTTATGACTCCCTGTATCAAAAGAAAAGCTACAAAATTATTACAACCGTACATGACGGGGGGTAGGCTATATCACACCTCCCACAACCCTCGAGAGTTTAGAAGCAGAAAAGGCTATACACTCTCATTCATCTAATACTTTAACTTGGGACTCCGACACCAGCGTCGGTCCAATCTTCAGGAAAGTATTATCAGTCAACATGACATCCGCACATCCTTCAGAAGAAGAAGACGACGATCAAACAGTAGAGTTCTTCAAAGAAGAACCCTGGGCTCAACGCCTAGGGGCACAATAGGAATCTCGTTTCGAGCTACGAGAACTCCCCACCGAAGATGAAGTCGAGCAGATCGACTTAGGGGGTAAATTCTCGTCCAAATCTATATTCATCAGCAAAAGCCTGGCAGGGGTGGATCGGGAATCCCTGACTCAACTGGTCAAAGAATATATCGACGTATTCGTCTGGAGTTATGAAGACATGCCAGCCTAGACCCACAGGTCGCAATGCACTAGCTTAACATCTTACATAATGCCAAGCATGTTAAGCAGCAACAGCGGCACTTTTGTTCAAACATTATGGACGCCATTGACAAAGAAATCGATAAACTCTTAGACGGTGGGTTTATTCACAAGGAACAACATCCAGATTGGTTGGCTAACGTCGTTTCTATCACTAAAAGGAAAGGAAAGATCCGAGTCTGTATCAACTATTGGGACCTGAACTTTGCTTGCCCGAAAGATGAGTTCCCACTCCCGATCACCGACGTAATGATCGAAAATACATGTGGATTTGAATGCATGTCCTTCATGGATGGATATTCAGGCTACAACTAGATCAAGATGTTCCTGGACGATGAGAAACACACATCATTCAGGACTCCAAAGGGTTTCTACTACTAGATGGTGATGCCCTCCGGATGGAGGTGCTACATATCAACGAGCTATGAGCACCATCTTCCACCAACACCTTCATAAGACAGTCGAATGCTACATTGACGACATCGTTGTCAAGAGCATCCTTCCTTGGGGATTCCAGCAGCAAATTCCTGGGCTTTATCATTACTACAAAAGGCATCCATGTTGATCCCGAGAAGCCCAAAGCCATCCTTGACATGGACCCTCCGAAGAACCTTAGAGAACTTTACGGCCTACAAGGATGTCTCGTATAAATTCGAAGATTTATCGCAAACCTTTCTGAAAAATGCCAGCCCTTCACTAAACTCATGAAAAAAGGGAGTCTCCTACGTATGGACGGAATAATTTCAGAAGGCATTTGACGACATCAAAACCTATCTCACAAGTACCCCAGTCCTTGTGGCACCCATCGCAGGTAAACCCTTTTTGCTCTACATCCGCGTGATGGATCACTCTCTCGGCACTCTATTGGCCCAGAATAATGATGTAGGCTACGAACAAGCTATTTACTACCTGAGCAGGACAATGATCGAGGCCAAACACCAGTATGATTTCGTCAAAAAAGAATGTCTAGCTCTAGTATTTGCCATCCAGAAGACTCGTCATTATGTCTCGGGGCAGACGATCCATGTTATTTCCCGAGTCAATCCACTCAGAGTCCTCATGACAAAGCCGTGAGCGCTAAACTCTTGATTATCTACCTGGACAATACTATTGACACTATATGATATGGTATTTATCCCGTAAAAGCTGTTAAAGGTCAGGCACTGGCCGATTTCTTAGCTGCACTTCCTATTTCGGAGTCATCCAAACTCTTTGAAGATATTCCAGATGAAGTACTGGAGTCCAACACTGCCGAAGAAAATTCTGTCTAGCGGATGTTCTTCAATGGCGCTTCAAGAACAGGCCCCAAGGGTCTGATCATCGCAAGGATGGGGGTAGTCTTGATCTCTCCCGACAAGCTGGTCATCCAGCGTGCCTATTCCCTATTAGAGCCATGCTTTAACAATGTGGCGGAGTACATCGCCCACATCATGGGCCTCCAGTTAGCAAAACAGCTGGGGGTAGAATACCATGAGTCTTACGGTGATTCAAAACTCGTTGTCAACTAGGTCCGAGGATAATACGAAGTCCGCCACGAAGGCCTGGTCCCCTATCATAAAGCAGCCTTGGACATCATCTCAACCTTCACAGATTTAGTCATAGAACACGTACCCCGGTTAAAAAACCTGGAAGCTGATGCTCTGGCTGGCCTCGTAGCCTCATTGACGGCACCTATCGGTACTCAACACTTTGTTACAGTAGCTGGTAGGGATTTGTCGTGCTCCAGAAACAACCTTTGTATGTATTGGAACCATGCCATGCCTGCCAACGTCGGTGTCAACGTCAGAGACTGGAGGTTCCCGTTCATCAACTTCACAGTCTATGAAATCCTTCTAGACGACCCGAAGGAAGCATTCCCTATTAAAAGGTGCTCCCTCTGATTCTACTATAATACAGTTATGAAAATATTATATCGACGCTCCTATGACGGGCTCCTCCTCTGATGTCTATCAAATGAGGAAGCAGCCGAAGCCCTCCGAAAGGCTCATGATAGGACTGTGGAGCTCATCAATCCGGTCCTAAGCTACAGGACCGACTCCGACAAATGGGCTATTACTGGCCCACTATGATGGCTGACGCTACTGAATATGGAAAGAAGTGTCGTGCCTGTCAGCTCCACGCTGATTTCATCCATCGACCTTCGAAACTCCTACACCCTACAGTTACTTCCTGGCCATTCGAAGCCTGGGGTATTGACATAGTAGGACCAATCACCCCTTCCTCATCCAGGGCATATCGCTTCATCCTGGCAATCACCGACTACTTCTCTAAGGGGGTAGAAGCAGTACCGCTGACAGAAGTAAAAAGCTCTAAGGAGATCAGCTTCATCAAATATTACGTCATCTACCGTTTCGGAGTACCCCAGAGGATCATCCATGGCAATGGCCCGCAATTCATCAGCCATGTGTTCAGCAGGTTCTGTGACAGAAATCATATTTAGAATGTGGCATCAACTGCCTACAATCCGACAGCAAACAGGTTGGCCGAGGCTTTCAATAAAACCAACGTCAAACTACTCAAAATGGTCATGTCATCTATCAAACGCGATTAGGATGAAAAAACTAAGCGAATGCCTTTAGGCTTAACGTACAACCGTACGGACACCATCGGGCAACACATTATTCTTCCTGGTTTACGGGAGCGAAACAGTACTACCTCTGGAAATCCAGATCCCCTTACTTCGGGTGGCTATCACGAACCAGCTGACAGAGGAAGGTAATCAATGTCTCCGTCTACAAGTGTTGGAGGCACTAGACAAAAATTGCCTCTTGGCTAAAAAATGCATCGAGTTCTACCAAGTTCGTATTTCACAAGCTTTCAACAAGAAAGTCAAACAAAGGACTTTCCAAGTGGGTGATCTCGTCATGTCAGTTAGAAGACCGATGATGATGAATCACAAAACACCAGGGAAGTTCGAACCCAAATGGAAATGCCCCTTCATCATAGAGACGGTGTACTCTAACAACGCCTATCGACTTGCAAAACCAAATAGGGACTTATTTTTGATGTCAATCAATGACAAGTTCCTAAAGAAGTATTATGCCTGAGATTCCTCAACATGTACTTCCATCTCCCTTGCAGGAGAACTCATGAACTCAACCATTGGGTTCACTCCCCTTCTCTCATGATTATATGCTTCTGGAACCCAGTTGTTCCACTGCATTCTCTCCCAAGTAGAAAATATCCATGTCGATATCACCTCTGAGTTATTTTTCTACACCCCCACAAAGCTAAATCTTATATTTCATAAGATCACGCTAAATGCTATGTTTACCACGTCCACATTGCCTCTGAGTAAATATTTCCATCTAACAACCCTCGCGTTGTTACACTGTGATCGTAGAACATCCACGTCCATATCACCTCTGAGTTGTTCTTTGTACCCCTACCAAGTTCATTTCTACTACGTCCATATTATCTCTGAGTAGGAAAACTCTATCACGAACCCCATATTTACCATATCCATATAACCTCTGAGTAAATATGTTGGTTCCTTCTCACAACTTATTATCTGTACATAGAAACCAATGTGCGCAAAAGATAATAGATCCACCAAAAATCACAAGTCCATCACAAAAGTTGAACAAGTAAAAGATTCTTTATCTCTTCATCCAATAAGAGTAAAGGATTACATCAGCGTTGAAAAGAAACAAAAGCAAACTACATCTCAAGACATCAAAGAACAAAGATAGAAAATACTAAAGACAAGAAAAGGAAGTCGACTTCAGCTTTATTCCTCGAGATTGGTAGCAGCAGAACGAATGACGAAATCCTACAGCCAGGGATGATAGTTACGTTGAGGCATATACCACTCCCTCAGCCATTTCGCATATGAAGGTTCTATCTGATTAAGGTCCTCGGTAGGAGCAGCAGGATCAGAACTTCTTACTGCTACCTGTCACTACCATATTTCTAGTGTGAGGGTATTTTTGATATTTTTGGGGTAATTTGAATTTATTAGAATTTATTTGAATTTATGGGAATTTTTAGGATTTATTTTGGAATTGTTTGGACTAGGTTGACTTTGACTAGTGTTGACCTATGTAGACCAACCTAGGAGCTAACCCTAGTTAGTATGGACTTGGTTAGGTTATATGACTCTAGTCTAACCTAGACTAATCATTGGTTTGGTCATTAGACTCTAGTTAGCAATAGAAATTAGAAAGTCATAAGTCATGGCTTATGATTTAAAGCCTTGATTAATCATTTAACACATAGCTTTGTAAGTTGGCCCAAAGCCCAAAACAATTACCAAACCCTAATCCCTAGGGAGTGATGGCCGGCCACCCTATCCTTAATGGGATCATCATCCTATAAATACCCTCCTAAAATTTAGGGTTGCCTCTTTCTTAGGAAAGCTCAAAGTTCAAGAAGGTTTGTTTCCTATTGTATTTTAATCCCTAGAATTCCATTCCTCTTCCTTTTTCATTCTAATATCTTCCATTAGGTACTAATATACCTATTCTTGCTGTCATTAAGGTTCTATTTCAGTTTGATGTGATTTGAGTGGATTGGGACATCAAGAGAAGAGCTATTGAAAGGGGGATTTTTTTGAAAGTTCATCCATAGGTAACTCCTCCATTTCTCCATAAAATTTAGATTTGTTTTCATATTTAGCAAGCCCTAGGAGTCCCCTAAGTGTATGCATTGGCATCGTGTCGGGTTTCGTAAGTTTCGTGTCCGTTTGGACACGTACCAGAGTCGGTCTTAAGGTGTTTGTCGAAATGCCTCAAAGGGCATTTCGATTTCATTTGTGCAAACTATTTGATTGGAAATTTCTATTTGATGTCACTTACATTTTCCTTTTGGACTGGGGTGATATTAGTGTCTGCTTGTGTCAGATTCGTGGCTTGGACACGGCAATCACCACAGCCCGCACGCTCTCCTGCTACTCGGGGGCTCCACAGGATACGACACGGGGTTTCTGGACACGAAATTCAAGGAAGACCTAGGGGCAATGTCTGTCAAGACATTCCCCATGTTTCATTGGGTTTCGTTTGGTATCGAGAGAGTTCTCTCGATGTCCATGGTCGACTGGACTGGGTCTGTCAGTCCAGTTTGGACTGTGATGGGTTCTTGTCTTTTGGACACGTTTGTGTCGGGTTTCTGGACAAAAAATGGAGGGTATGACACTGGCACACACTAATTATTATTTACCAACCCTTTTTTATGGATTAATTGAATGATATTGCTTAGTCGAGTGGTAGTTCTCATTGTTATGATACGGTCAGGTATCAGTGTTTATTTCACTATTTTATTCCAATTTGATTTTCGTTTAATGATTAATATGATATATTATGTTATGGTTATTTTCACTATATATTAAATACCATGTTAGGATATAGGAGTTTCATGTGTTGTGTATAATTGATTCAAGGATTTCGAGTTGATTAAGGGTACCTGTCATTTGATTGAACATGTGATATGTATGATACACTCTTGATACTATTCAAAACCTATTAACTGTGACCCTGCCTTTTATCCTGAGAATTTAATGTATTCTCTATTTCCTATATTTTTTGAAATACAATGCATTCACTGTTGGGGTTTGAAGCTTGAAAGCTGAATTGTTCTTCCCTCTTTTAACTAAAGATTGATTCATTGACCTCATGTTCTGTGCATTTTTATTCAGTGAATAGGCATGATTCCTAAACCTCAAACTTGTACTCCTATTTGAATCCTACTAGTGTGTAATTTTGGGTTAGATGAGTATGTTTTGGTTTTGAATGAGGGATGTTTGAATGTTGAAATGTAGGAGTATTGGACTGATAGGTTTTGACTGAAATTCAGGTTTCATGAATAGCTGAGAATGTGGGATTAAACTGAAATCTGAGAATTCAGATTTTATGATCTAGGAATGTTTCCTAGGAGTTATGCACTGAGTAGGGACTGAACTGGAGACTGAAACCTGGGACTGATTTCAGTCTCTAGGAACAGTGGTTGGGGAATTCATTCCCAGATTGTTGACAACCTGATTTTTTCTTTTTTCAATGTTCTTCATAATCTAAAATCAATGTATATTGGTGTTTGTTAGATATATGTTGTTGGGTTCTGATTTATGAAGTCCAAGTTGTTTAAGTAGCTGTTAACTCTTGTCTTTCCTAAAAATCTGAGAATGAAAATGGTTTTGCATGAACACAGCCACCCATGTATGTCTACCTCACCCTACACACCACTCACATTATACACACACCTTGCATTCAGTTTACACACACCCATTTCATCATTGTTCTCACACACACACTCACATTTACACTCTCTTCTCTTTTCATATTCTTCCTAATTATAGATTGATATATAGGTTGTTTACAATACATAATATATAGATATATGTTAAGCCTATATATTTATATATATATATATATATATATAATGTGATGGGATGTTCCTAATAGTTGCTCTATAACCTAGGTATTGTACACATATAGGTATTATGTAGGAATGCCAACTAACATGTGTAATTGGTCTAGATAGCCTAGTAGTATGGTGTACTAGCTTGTATAGGTTGAGTGACCTAGTATAGACTAATGTAGTCTAGTGCAGACTGGTTTGACCTAATTTAGACTTGATTGACCTAGTTTGACTTTTAGGGTCGACCAGAGTGGACCAAGAGTTGACTTTGGCCTAGATTGACCAAGAATCATGTAGAATGCATAGTAGGACTTCATTTTACCATTCTGGACTTGTTGTGACTTGTGTTGTTCTGATTAGGAGCCAGACACCACTCCTCGAACAGTACTTTCATATTGGACACTCAGATACCAGGCGAGTACATTCTCTAATCATTTCATATCCTGCTTAGAATTATTTCCTACAGTAGATTACTTTACTTGTACTGCCACGTTGGTCACACGGATTGGTACTATATGGATCCCTTCTTGAGATGTTATCCTTAGGGAGCATTGGGTACTACATATTCTGTGCGTTTCACTTACATGTCGTATCACTATGCTTTACTGGTTCTTTGATCACTTGTGACATATACTCTTATGATCACAGAGTCTCCTAGAATCTCTTATCCTATTTACTGGGTATCCTAGAATCTCCTAGAATCCCCATTTATGGGACATCTATGTATCACCCTTCGGGGGCCTTGCGTGGAATCATAACATAACCTGGTTGGATCCTTTTGTATTGATTGGGGGTACGGGGGAGTAGAAATAGACATGTGAATACTATCCAAGTAGTGTAGTATCAGAATCTCTTCCATAGTGTAGCATTAGAATCTCCTATGCCATTTACATGTCTATATTGTACTCTGACTCACTAGCCACATGTTAGTTCTCTACTTATAGTAGATATTTCTATTACAGCTTTTTCTCTCTGTTTACATACTGCACTTCTTTCAATACTTGTATCTTACTTTACTACATGATTATATCTTCTAACCTGCTATGAACTGTTGAGATGTACTGTACTCGCTCATGTCCTGACTGGACCTGTTGAAAATATTACAGAGGACGAGGAGGAGGCCTGCCTGGATACTTACTACGAGGCAGCCTTAGATGACACCTGCGAGCTGGACCCTCAGGTGGACCCAGCTCTAGCTGAGGATATCACCCCGATTGCCTAGACTAGATTAGTTAGGCTTATCTTCTTTTATGTAGTCTTGAGACATGTTTTAGCTAGACTTTATTCTGAGTTCTGAGTTGTATATATTCTTTCATTCTGTATCTGAGACCATGTACTTCTGGTTATTTGCTGGGATTATCTTAGACTACTTTTTCATCTATTTATTTCTTTGAGTTCTATTTCATATCGTGCTAACTCTTCCTTAGTTGTGATTGAGTTTATTACTGCTATGTCACCCCCATTCGGGGAGTACAAACTGTTTAGATATATATTGTTAGATATATGTTGACCTAGGACAACGTTCTACCGCCGACACTGCGGCGTAGGCTGGACGTACCCACATCTCATGCCCTTACCCTAGGGTGCGGGTCCTGATACGTTTTTAGTGGTGGCCCATGCAGGTCTAGACTAGAAGTGTAGTGGTATTCGAATTAGAGTATCACTACAGCCTGCAGTAGGATATAGGATATTAATTTTAAGGTACTCAATCACTTTAGGAAAAATTTCTTTTATTTGCCATCTAAATCCTTATTGTCAGCTGATCCTTTGAATTTTTAACTGTCCGCCTTTGTTATTTCACTTCTTTCTCAGAAATTGATACTCTTGTTTGTCTATCTTCAGGATGGTAGAGACTAGATCGCAACGTGCCATTCATGAGGATGCTATAGAGGGGACTGCTACCTCTCAGCCAGTACAGCGAGGCCAGGGGACTGCAGCTCCTGCCACCTCTGCTCGTATTGAGACCTCGGCAGCAGCAGCAGGGGGTATGCATCCACCGACTCAGAGGCAGGACCCGGTCATCCCAGAGGATCCCTTCCAGCAGTCGCCTCCAGGATACGTGGATGCAGCACAGATGTTCGCGTACTTCCAGTAGTTCCTGGACCGGCAGCAGGCTCGACAGGACAGAGGCATGGAGTTGGCCATCACGACAGCCGCAGCTCGACCAGTGGTTCAGCAGCCGAGGACACCGAGGATCGAGCAGTTTCAGAAGATGAGCCCCAGAGACTTTCTGGGGACAGAGGTGATCCTATATGCCGATGAGTGGATCGAGCATATAGAGGAGATCTTTCGCTTGGCCAGGATACCAGCAGATCTTCAGATCGAGGCTGCAGCTAGCCGGATGCGAGATCTTGCTCGCACCTAGTATCAGTCAGACCCAGGGTGGGGGTACCTGGGCAGACTTGGGAGCAGTTCAATGGCTTCTTCAAGAAGAAGTTCTTTCTAGATTCAACACTCAGAGCCTTGGAGTCGCAGTTCGAGAGCCTAGTCCAGGGGAGCCTTTCAATGGAGGAGTACGCCGGGGAGTTTGGCCGCCTCGGCAGGTTTGTAGAGGGCTTGAATGAGACGGCGAAGGCCCAGAGGTTCTGGAAGGGTCTAGTCAAGGAGGTCAAGTCCCTGACCAAGGGCAATCGGGATGCCACGTTCGAGGAGATCTTGACAGGAGCCTTGCTAGCAGAGGATGATCTTGAGCTTAGGCTCAAGAGGGGGCGAGACCCAGTTGGAGGCAGCAGCAACGGGGGCCAGGCCAAGAGGCCCTATTTTCAGCACCAGTAGCTGAGGCAGTTTCAGTCGCAGCCGATCCAGCAGAGGCCAGTTCACCAGCAGCAACAGCCGAGGCAGCACCAGCAGGGTCAGAGACCGGGTGGTACTTGTGCCTACTGCAAGAAGCCTGGCCACATCTTCAATGAGTACCGGAAGAGGCTGGGCCAGTGCCTGGTGTGTGGCTCAGCAGACCACCAGATGAGGGAGTGTCGCATGGGACGAGAAGCCCAGAGAGCAGCAGTCAGAGCTCCAGCAGGCCAGCAGAGGGGACCAGCCCTACCGACGCAGCAGCAGAGGTTCGTCCAGCACCAGCAGCAGGCCAGGGAAGGCCAGCAAGGGCGAGCTTTCGCCATGGCAGCTGGAGATGCAGAGGTGATAGGAGAGCTGATTGCAGGTTCGATTCTACTCGACTCCAGTCCAGCTTTTGCATTATTAGATTCCGGTGCTTCGCATAGCTTCATATCGGTATCTTTTACGATTAGACACGGTATCATAGCTGAATTATTGCCTAGGACTTACAAGATCACGACCGGGGGTGGCATTATCCTCGTGAGTGATGTTTGTAAGGGTCAGAGAGTAGTTTTGGGAGGCCGTGAGTTGGAGGTGAGCCTGCTCGTAATGCCATTGCCGAACTACGATATAACTAGGCATGGATTGGTTGAGCAGGCACCACGCCAGCATTAATTGCAAAGGGGGTAGAGTTCTTTTCAGAGCACCGGGGGAGCCAGAGTTCGAGTACTCCAGACGTCAGGCAGAGTAGAGCAACGGAGTCTTCTGTGGAGTCTCGGTCGAGGAGCAGACGATTCCACACCCCTTGATAGCCGATTATATGGATATTTTCCCAGAGGAGTTGCCGGGGTTGCCACCAGACAGAGACATAGAGTTCTCGATAGACTTGGTTCCAGGAGCAAAACCTATCTCTCAGCATGTCTATCGGGTGAACAACAGCGAGCTGGTGGAGCTGAAGAAGCAGGTGGATGAGCTACAGGACAAGGGCTTCATCCGCTCGAGTTCGTCGCCATGGGGTGCACCAGTGTTGTTCATGCCGAAGAAGGATGGGTCAGTATGCATGTGTATTGACTATAGGGCACTCAACAACCTCACGATCAAGAACAAATACCCACTGCCGCGGATCGACGATCTATTTGACCAGTTAAGCGGAGCTCGAGTATTTTTCAAGATTGATCTGAGGTCAGAATATCACCAGGTGAAGGTGAAGAGGGAGGATATTCCCAAGATCGCTTTCAGGACGCGGTACGGGCAGTTCGAGTTTTTGGTTATGCTATTTGGGCTAACCAATGCACCAGCAGTATTTATGAACCTTATGAACAAGGTGTTCCACCAGTATCTGGATCAGTTCGTGGTGGTGTTCATTGATGACATCTTGGTATATTCCAAGACTGAGGAGGAGCACGAGGAGCATTTGAGGATCGTACTGGAGCCTCTCAGGAAGGAGCAGCTTTACGGAAAGCTCTCCAAGTACGAGTTCTTCTTGGATCGAGTGGACTTCTTGGGGCATGTGGTGACTGGAGATGGTATCTCAGTTGACCCTAAGAAGATTGTAGCAGTTGAAGCATGGGCAGCGCCGACTTCAGTTGCAGAGATCAGGAGTTTCCTGGGGCTGGCAGAATATTATCGGAGATTTGTGCAGGATTTCTCCCGGGTTGCAGAGCCGTTGACTCGATTGACCCGGAAGGATGCTGAGTATGTTTGGTCAGAGTGTCAGGCAGCTTTTGATGAGTTAAAGAAGCGGCTGACGACAGCTCCGATTCTGACATTGCCTTCAGGATCAGGTGGTTTCACTATTTATAGTGATGCTTCATGGAAGGGGCTGGGTTGCGTCTTACAGCAGCATGGGAAGGTGATTGCCTATGCTTCCAGGCAATTACGTCCCCATGAGAAGAACTACCCTTCCTACGACCTGGAGCTGGCAGCAGAGATATTTGCTCTGAAGCTGTAGAAGCATTATCTGTATGGTGAGAGGGTGGAGATCTTCACAGATCACAAGTGCTTAAAGTATGTGTTCACTCAGAAGGAGTTGAACATGAGACAGCGCAGATGGCTAGAGTTGATGAAGGATTTTGACATCCTACTTCAGTATCACCTAGGGAAGGCCAGCGTGGTTGTCGATGCCTTGAGTAGGTATCCGACAGCCATGTGTTTGACCATAGATCGGCATTTGCTTGCCAACTTGGAGAGCCTTGGGATTGAGGTGATCGTGCTCGGAGTGCAGATGCAACTATGGGGGATGCAGATTCTGTCAGACGTAGTGGAGAGGATCTAGTCCGCACAGTTTGAGGACGTTGCTCTGCGGTGTCTCCAAGAGTAGGTTCGAGTAGGATTGCTGGAGGGCGAGTTTTCTCTTGCAGAGGATGGTGCCTTGAGGCACGGTTCTAGATTATGTGTGCCCAGCGGAGATCTCAGGGAGCAGATTATGCAGGAGTCCCACAGATCTCAGTACTCTATATATCCGGGTGCCAACAAGATGTACATACGGGAGTATGTTTGGTGGTCAGGAATGAAGCGAGAGGTGGCTCGTTTCGTGGCTAAGTGCTTGGTCTGTCAGCAGGTCAAGGCAGAGAGGCAGAGGCCCGGTGGATTGTTGCAGTCGCTGTCCATTCCCGAATGGAAATGGGAGCATATCACTATGGACTTCGTTTCAGGATTGCCGCGTACTCCAGGAGGGAAGGACGCGATTTGGGTCATCGTTGACAGGTTGACCAAATCGGCCCACTTCTTGCCAATCAAGGTGGGTACGTCTACAGAGAGGCTGGCAGAGATGTATATGCGGCAGATAGTCAGGATTCACGGGGTTCCAGTCAGCATCATCTCAGATCGGGATAGTCATTTTACTTCCCATTTCTGGAGGAGTCTGCAGACCAGTTTGGGCACTCAGCTCAAGTTTAGTACTGCATACCACTCCCAGACGGACGGACAGTCAGAGCGGACTATTCAGACACTTGAAGATATGCTGTGGACGTACATCCTGGACTTTGGAGGTTCCTGGGAGGATCATCTTTATTTGGTGGAGTTTGCTTACAACAATAGTTTCCAGGCCAGCAATGAGATGTCACCTTTCGAGGCTCTGTACGGGCGTAGGTGTCGTACACCCTTATCTTGGGATGATGTTGGTGAGCGAGCTTTACTGGGGCCAAAGATGGTTGTTGATGCAGCCGAGAAGGTGAAGCTCATCAGGGACAGACTTCACGTGCCGCAGGACAGACATCGGCACTGGGCCGATAGCCACCGGAGGCCTTTGGAGCTTGAGGTACAGATTAGAGTAGGATTAGATTTAGGTTTGGTTGTTTGTGATTTTTGATCATGTTTATTTATTATATTAATTGAGACCTTGCCTGTGATTAGGTCGGAGACCAGGTTTTCTTGAGGATATCTCCGACTTGTGGTACGATACGTTTTGGTGGAGGCGGGAAGCTTAGCCCGCGCTTCATCGGCCCTTTCGTTATCAGCTGGAGAGTCGATGACGTGGCATACAGGCTAGACTTGCCGCCTGTACTTGTGGGGGTCCACAACATATTCCATGTATCACAGTTGAAACGGTACGTGGCTGACCCTAGCCATGTGCTCGATCATTCAGAGATAGAGGTTGGGCCTTCTCTCAGCTATCCAGAGCAGCCAGTGGAGATTCTGGATCGACGGGAGAAGGTTCTGAGGAACCAGGTGATACCTTTGGTACGCGTCGCATGGAGGCATCATTTTCCAGGAGAGTCTACCTGGGAGCGGGAGGATGAGATGCGCGAGCGCTACCCTTATCTTTTTGGACCGTGAGGTATGCTTTCTATCCTTCTCATCAGTTGTATTTCGCCTTTCAATTTCGAGGACGAAATTCTTTTAAGGAGGGTAGATTTACCACTACCATATTTCTAGTGTGAGGGTATTTTTGATATTTTTGGGGTAATTTGAATTTATTAGAATTTATTTGACTTTATGGGAATTTTTAGGATTTATTTTGGAATTGTTTGGACTAGGTTGACTTTGACTAGTGTTGACCCTTGTAGACCAACCTAGGAGCTAACCCTAGTTAGTATGGACTTGGTTAGGTTATATGACTCTAGTCTAACCTAGCCTAATCATTGGTTTGGTCATTAGACTCTAGTTAGCAATAGAAATTAGAAAGTCATAAGTCATGGCTTATGATTTAAAGCCTTGATTAATCATTTAACACATAGCTTTGTAAGTTGGCCCAAAGCCCAAAACAATTACCAAACCCTAATCCCTAGGAAGTGATGGCCGGCCACCCTATCCTTATTGGGATCATCATCCTATAAATACCCTCCTAAAATTTAGGGTTGCCTCTTTCTTAGGAAAGCTCAAAGTTCAAGAAGGTTTGTTTCCTATTGTATTTTAATCCCTAGAATTCCATTCCTCTTCCTTTTTCATTATAATCTCTTCCACTAGGTACTAATATACCTATTCTTGCTGTCATTAAGGTTCCATTTCAATTTGATGTGATTTGAGTGGATTGGGACATCAAGAGAAGAGCTATTAAAAGGGGAATTTTCTTGAAAGTTCATCCATAGGTAACTCCTCCATTTCTCCATAAAATTTAGATTTGTTTTCATATTTAGGAATCCCTAGGAGTCCCCTAAGTGTATGCATTTTTGTCGTGTCGGGTTTCGTAAGTTTCGTGTCCGTTTGGACACGTACCAGAGTCGGCGTTAAGGTGTTTGTCGAAATGCCTCAAAGGGCATTTCGATTTTATTTGTGCAAACTATTTGATTGGAAATTTCTATTTTGATGTCACTTACATTTTCCTTTTGGACTGGGGTGATATTAGTGTCTACTTGTGTCGGATTCGTGGCTTGGACACGACAATCACCACTGCCCGCACGCTCCCCTGCTACTCGGGGGCTCCACAGGACACGACATGGGGTTTCTGGACACAAAATTCAAGGGAGACCTAGGGGCAATGTCTGTCAAGACATTCCCCAAGTTTCATTGGGTTTCGTTTGGTATCGAGAGAGTTCTCTCGATGTCTATGGTCGACTTGACTGGGTCTGTCAGTCCAGTTTGGACTGTGATGGGTTCTTGTCTTTTGGACACGTTTGTGTCGGGTTTCTGGACACGAAATGGAGGGTATGACACTGGCACACACTAATTATTATTTACTAACCCTTTTTTATGGATTAATTGAATGATATTGCATAGTCGAGTGGTAGTTCTCATTGTTATGATACGGTCAGGTATCAGTATTTATTTCACTGTTTTATTCCAGTTTGATTTTCGTTTAATGATTAATATGATATATTATGTTATGGTTATTTTCACTATACATTAAATACCATGTTAGGATATAGGAGTTTCATGTGTTGTGTATAATTGATTACAAGGATTTCGAGTTGATTAAGGGTACCTGTCATTTAATTGAACATATGATATGTGAGATACACTCTTAATACTATTCAAAACCTATTAACTGTGACCCTGCCTTTTATCCTGAGAATTTAATGTATTCTCTATTTCCTACATTTTCTGAAATACAATGCATTCACTGTTGGGGTTTGAAGCTTGAAAGCTGAATTGTTCTTCCATCTTTTAACTAAAGATTGATTCATTGACCTCATGTTCTGTGCATTTTTATTCAGTGAATAGGCATGATTCCTAAACCTCAAGCTTGTACTCCTATTTGAATCCTACTAGTGTGTAATTTTGGGTTAGATGAGTATGTTTTGGTTTTGAATGAGGGATGTTTAAATGTTGAACTGTAGGAGTATTAGACTGATAGGTTTTGACTGAAATTCAGGTTTCATGAATACCTAAGAATGTGGGATTAGACTGAAATCTGAGAATTCAGATTTTATGATCTAGGAATGTTTCCTAGGAGTTATGCACTGAGTAGGGACTGAACTGGAGACTGAAACCTGGGACTGATTTCAGTCTCCAGGAACAGTGGTTGGGGAATTTATTCCCAGATTGTTGACCACCTGATTTTTCCTTTTTTTAATGTTCTTCATAATCTGAAATCAATGTATATTGGTGTTTGTTAGATATATGTTGTTGGGTTCTGATTTATGAAGTCCAAGTTGTTTAAGTAGCTGTTAACTCCTGTCTTTCCTAAAAATCTGAGAATGGAAATGGTTTTGCATGAACACAGCCACCCATGTATGTCTACCTCACCCTACACACCACTCACATTATACACACACCTTGCATTCAGTTTACACACACCCATTTCATCCCTGTTCTCACACACACACTCACATTTACACTCTCTTCTCTTTTCCTATTCTTCCTAATTATAGATTGATATATAGGTTGTTTACAATACATAATATATGGATATATGTTAAGCCTATATATATATATATATATATATATATATATATAATGTGATGTGATGTTCCTAATAGTTGCTCTATAACCTAGGTATTGTACACATATAGGTATTATGTAGGAATGCCAACTAACATGTGTAATTGGTCTAGATAGCCTAGTAGTGTGGTGTACTAGCTTGTATAGGTTGAGTGACCTAGTATAGACTAATGTAGTCTAGTGCAGACTGGTTTGACCTAATTTAGACTTGGTTGACCTAGTTTGACTTCTAGGGTTGACCAGAGTTGACCAAAAGTTGACTTTGGCCTAGATTGACCAAGAATCATGTAGAATGCATAGTAGGACTTCATTTTACTATTCTGGACTTGTTGTGACTTGTGCTGTTCGGATTAGGAGCCAGACACCACTCCTCGGACAGTACTTTCATATTGGACACTCAGATACCAGGCGTGTACATTCTCTGATCATTTCATATCCTGCTTAGAATTATTTCCTGCAGTAGATTACTTTACTTGTACTGCCATGTTGGTCACACGGATTGGTACTATATGGATCCCTTCTTGAGATGTTATCCTTAGGGAGCATTGGATACTACATGTTCTGTGCGTTTCACTTACATGTCGTATCACTATGCTTCACTGGTTCTTTGATCACTTGTGACATATACTCTTATGATCACAGAGTCTCCTAGAATCTCTTATCCCATTTATTGGGTATCCAAGAATCTCCTAGAATCCCCATTTATGGGACATCCATGTATCACCCTTCGGGGGCCTTGCGTGGAATCATAACATAACCTGGTTGGATCCTTTTGTATTGATTGGGGGTACGGGAGAGTAGAAATAGATATGTGAATACTATCCAAGTAGTGTAGTATCAGAATCTCTTCCATAGTGTAGCATCAGAATCTTCTATGCCATTTACATGTCTATATTGTACTCTGACTCACTAGCCACATATTAGTTCTCTATTTATAGTAGATATTTCTATTACAGCTTTCTCTCTCTGTTTACATATTGCACTTCTTTCAGTACTTGTATCTTACTTTACTGCATGATTATATCTTCTAACCTGCTATGAACTGTTGAGATGTACTGTACTCGCTCCTGTCCTGACTGGACCTTTTGAAAATATTACAGAGGACGAGGAGGAGGCCTGCCTGGATACTTACTACGGGGTAGCCTTAGATGACACCTGCAAGCTGGACCCTCAGGAGGACCCAGCTCTAGCAGAGGATATCACCCCGATTGCCTAGACTAGATTAGTTAGGCATATCTTCTTTTATGTAGTCTTGAGACATGTTTTAGCTAGACTTTATTCTGAGTTCTGAGTTGTATATATTCTTTCATTCTGTATCTGAGACTATGTACTTCTGGTTATTTGCTGGGATTATCTTAGACTAATTTTTCATCTATTTGTTTCCTTGAGTTCTATTTCAAATCGTGCTATCTCTTCCTTAGTTGTGATTGAGTTTATTACTGCTATGTCACCCCCATTCGGGGAGTATAAACTATTTAGATATATATTGTTAGATGTATATTGACCTAGGACAGCGTTCTACCGCCGACACTGCGGTGTAGGCTGGACGTACCCACGTCTCGTGCCCTTACCCTAGGGTGCGGGTCATGACACTACCTTCTAGCACGGGCTCCTCCTTAATGATAAGTTAAACTTTTGGAGTTATCTCCTCCTTAACGGTCACTGGTTCTCCTTTGATAAAAGGGGACGGTATCTCCTCCTTCACGACCGCCTCCGCTTTTGGCCTAGACACTGCGATGATACAAGACAAGGTATCAGCAAAAGAGCTTAATCCCTCGGGTTAAAAAGAACTCATACACAGTTCAGCATCGGCGCATTTAGAACAACGGTACATCAAAAGTCTTGGAGCATCATGCGCACTGACTGAATCACACCATGGCGCATATACAGGACCAAAGTCCATGACAAAGGAGGAAAGCTTTGGCACATCATCAGGACCAAAGCCCATGCGTGTTAGCAAAGGAAGCTTCGGCGCATCATCAAGACAAAGTCTATGCGCATCAGCACAAGGAAGCCTAGGCGCATCCTCAGGGTGGGGCTCACACAACCGCACCCATGCGCTTCAGCAGTGTTATTTGAAACATGCAAAGAAGTGTCTATGCAAACTCCCAAAGCAATAGACCACCCACCAAACACTTCCGGCCGTTCGACGTGCGTTGTCTCAACAAAGGAGACTCCTCGACGTCGGTTTCGATGGGCTTTTTGCCCTTGCCTCTGCCTCGGCCAGCACCGCCATGCGGAGTCTTGGGGGCCATCTCTCGAAAAACTAGGGTTTTTTCAAAGACGAAAAAAGAAAGCTCTAGGAAAGAAGAAGATGGAAAGCAGAAGACTCTCTCTCTTTCATCATGTTGCCTATTTATAGGCTGACTACGCGTGAACCGATAAACGTATGACGTTAGCATCTTCTCGGGTCTTGTAAAACTGACGGCTACGTATCTACCAAACAAATATCATCATTAATCTTTCAAAGAATAAAGCATTACCATCTTTCATCTAATCGAGGAGGATATGCGCTGGCACTCCCATGCGCGGATAGGCCATGCGCCCATACAGGGCATGCACCCCGAATCTACTACCCATGCTTCTCAGTTTAAAGTATTCCAAAACTTGATAGAAAGTTTCAAAAACTTTAAAGGAGGTCTAGTAGAAGCATGGAATTGCAGGCGCATTTATCTCATGCGCCTCCGTGGTTATGTGCCCAAAGTACTATGCATCCCCAAAGTATCATCATTCAGAAAACAACAAGTAGAAGAGCCACATAGGTATTGGTTCTTTTTTTCATATAAAAATCTATTACATGTCCTAAACACTTGCTACAAAGAAAGCCTACTACAAAGGAGAAGCCTAAAAACTACAGCTAGGCGCATCACTTTGATGACTCGGCTAGGTGCATCTTTCTGACAGCTCAGCTAGACACATCTCCCTGTCCCATCAGAGCGAAACACTCATCAACGCATGAGTGCTTTGGCTAATGAAGCACTTATTGAGCAGAACGTGGGTTGGCAATCAACCTGAACCCGGTGGCTCTTCCAGCATAACGGCATGATGACCCCAATTTTTGGATGCAACAGGCACTCAACGCCATATTGTAGAAGAACAATACCGATAAGGGGTTCGAACATAAGTAGTTATGTCCATAGCTCTTTTGGCGCATCTCAGTCTTCTGTAGGAGTTCATCGTCAAAGCTTCTTTGAACAAGGAGATCCACAACCCACAGTACAACGTCTTGCCAAAGAGGAGGATCGGTTGAGCTCATCTTCGTCAAGAAGTCGTATGAAATATAAGCAAACTCTTTTTCACCGCTGCTATTTATAGGCCAGGACAAATCAAACCCATGTGCCAAGTTGCAACTTCTTCGAAGTTTGTGCAATGAACTTGCATTAATGGTGATGAATCTGCTACCTCAAATTCACCTAAGTCAAATAATCATCAATTTGAGTCTCGAAAGACGCGACAAAGCTGACCAAAGAAGATACGCCACATAGTAGATGTGCTCCTCAGCATCATGTGCCCTATACCGATGTGCCCAGTGAAACATAGACAGATGTGCCCACCTAAGCTCATCACCCATCAAACATTTAATGTTATGTTACAGAATTAGCAGCACGTGTCTCGAGACTGAGCAGTTGACAACTTTTGTAAAGAACGAAGAGTTGCCAATGTCAGCCTCATTATTTCTTATTTTGTCGATTACAACTGTGTCCTACCACATGGCCGACAGACCGCTCGCATGCGCCTCCGAGGTCATGCACTCAAAATTTGCATGCGCCTCCACAGCCATGTGTCCAAAAGCTTTGTATGTACCTCAAAAGCCATGCGCCCAGACTTGTTTGTGACTCCTAAAAGCAATGAGCCAGGTCTTCTCATGCGCCCGATCCCAAGGCGCATCCTGACAGATCACACTCCCGCAAATCCGAGATCTTTGAGCCATGGACATGCGCCACGTGTTATTGACATAGTTCTGCTCAAGGATGAGTGCTAACAACTCAAGATCTCAGCAACAATCGAATCTCAACAACTGCCACGTGTCAGCTCCACCGCGGCCTAATAGTACAGTTCAAACAAATTCAGCTTAAACTTCAGGGCGCATCATCCATGCGCCTATCAGCATCAGCCACATGGCATCCTTATGTGTAATCTTCAAGCGCATAGCACACATGCGCACATAAGTATATCATTCTGCAGCCTATAAATAGATGGATCATTCCTTCATTCTCAGACACACACACACTCCAGGCTCGAGCCTACTTCTTGAGCATTTCAAAAGTAGATGAACATCCAGAGCACTTGCAAGAGTCAGAATCCTTCTTAAGTCACTGCCCATTCCAGAGCAATCTAGACTTTCAGAGAGTTCGAGATCATCATTAGTTCATCAATGGAGTCAACGTATTACCACTCACTCCATCGCCACAGTTTCCAAATAAAACAAAAGTGTACTCCTAGGACTACATCTAAGTCCTATATTGTACTCTGTTTTATTTGTAATTGAAATATACAGTTTATTCAAAACAACTTATTTTTGACGACAAACATAACTGAATGCTTTTTGCTTGTGTGTTGTTCCTGATAGACATCTAGTTTTATTTTAAATGTTTTAAATAAAAGTTTTCCATTTTCGCAGTTTAGAATGTTGCGTGCTGTGTTATTACTGATTGATACAGCTTACTGTCGCCGTCTCACAACGGTGCAGGCTGGACATAATCCGACTAGACCTAGTATCTTGGGATCGGGTCGTGACATATTTTCAGTAGTAGCCCACGCAGGACCATTCTGCGAAGTTGGTCTAGTCAACTTAGTTAAGACAAATATGCAGTACTGCAACCTGACTTTAGGTTAAGAATGATTTTCGAAAAATAGACTCTAGAAACAATTAGAACACTTAGACTATTTCCAACCCGTCACAACATAGGACTAAATTTATCTATTTATATAATCTATTTTTGCTTGCCTATAGTTTCGTAGGTTACCTTACTTATGTTTGTACCTAAACCTTTCAGAGGATGGTGAAAGGAAAGACAACCCGCTCTGGGCCTGCCGTCGAAGAGATTTCATCCTCTGAGCACACCTTACTTAGGCCCAATTCGGCCCTTCTTCGTTGCTGCTCACCGATCGTCCTCATGCTACACCGGCTCCCCATACTGCTTATACTTCCACAGTTCATGCAGCATACCCGATTCCTCCGAGGACCACACCACCACCTGCTGATGTGAATCCTTCCGCTGCTCTACCGGTGCCCGTGGACTCCGTCGAGCTCGTAGGCCTGCTACGAGGAGTCCTTGAGGCTTAGAGGGCCCAAGCTGAAGCCAATCGCGAGCAGACTGCGATTATAAGAGAGGGCATGGAGAATGCCCATAATGTGGCTATGGCAGCACTAGATTTATCTCAATCCGATCAGAGGCCTGCTAAGGTAAAACAAGGATGATTTGTTATGTTTTATGTTTCATTGGAGAAATTAAAGTCTGATAAGCAGCCTATTGTCCAGAAAAAGGTCAAAATATCAATACTTCAAGAAGTTGGACCTGCACCCTTTCAAAGGAACAGAGGGCCTCATCTATGTATATGAGTGGCTACATGATATGGAGTGACTCCTCAGCGTCGCTCGAGTCCCTGCCGACCTTATGTTAGAGGATGTCGCTCTACAGCTCAGGGATCTGGCTAAAATTTGGTACATAAATGAGCCAAGATTCCATATTGGAGGAACCTCCTAGCGTTCCTTCAAGAAGTAGTTCAAGCGAAAGTTCTTTCTGGAAGCCGCCCTAGAAGCCATGGGGAGGCAATTCCATGATCTGAATCAGGGAGATCGGACTATCGAGGAGTATGCAGCTGAGTTCAACCGGCTCGACAGATTTGTGTCATACCTGGTAAAAGACCTAGTAAAGTGTGCCAAAAAATTCTGACAGAGATTATGAGAGGAGATTCGCACCTTGGTAGCGGCAAATGGTGCAAAAACTTATGACAAGATGCTGACGGTGGCTCAAGATGTTGAGGCCAGTTCACCTGCCCGACCCAAGAGGAAGCATCCAGGATCCAGCAGCAACTATCAAGGCTACTCCAAGAGGCCCAACAACAACAACAAGCCCTCTTATCCCTAGCGATCTTAGCAGATAGTAGCACCCAACAAATTACCCCAGCACAATCAACTGAGGAAGCCCAACTGTACCTATTGCAGGAGGCCCGATCACACTGCAGAGATCTACAGGAAGAAGTTGGGACATTGCCTAGCTTGTGGGTCTGCCACCCATCAGGTAAACGACTGTCCTACGGCATTCAATCAGACTGGAGTTAGATAGTAGAGAGGTCCACTACCTACCCAACAGTAGCACAACAACCAGCACAGAGCAGGGCAGGCTTTTACCTTAGGCATTAAGAAGCCAGAGACAGTGCCAGAGACTGAAGAAGATGTCATAGCAGGTGCTATTCTATTACATTCGCACCTGACACTAGTTTTATTTGATTATGGGGCTTCACATAGTTTTATATCATCGAACTTCATTCAGTACAAAAAAGTGGACTTTTGGGACGACGCTTTAGATACGCTAGTTTAAAAAGTCCTAAAAAATAATATTTGGGATAGTTATTTGTTTCATAATAAAAAATATTGTTATTTAGGATAGATTCCTAAATGTAGAAAAATATTGTATCTGTAGAAGCATGTAACTTTTAGGCGCATCTAAGGCCATAACTCCTATGCGCCCTGAAATATCATGCGCCCTAAATTGACATGCGCCAAGGAACTCAAACAGAACACTTGGCATAGCAAAAATAGCAAAGAGTAGAGACATAAAAGTTAGGCTTTTATTTCATATGAAAGTCTATTACATGTCCAAAACTCTTCTACAAAGAAAATCTTATTAGAAAGAAGAAAGCCTAAACTACAGCTAGGCGCATCACTTTGCAGGCGCATCACCCTGATATCTCAGTGGGTGCATCACTCTTACTTGTCAGAGCGAATCACTTCTTCGAGTACTTCGGCCAATGAAACATTTATTGAGCAGAATGAGGGTTAGCAATCAACCCGAACCCGGTGGCTCTTCCAGCATAACAGAAATTGGGGCACTATGACCCCGATCTTTGGATACAACAGGCACCCAATGCCATACTGTAGAGGAATACTGCCGACAAGGGGTTTGAACATAAGTTGTAGTGTCCATAGTAAACTCGGTGCATCTCAGTTTTCTGAAGGAGTTCATCTTAAAGCTTCTTCGAACGAAGAGATCTGCAACCCACAATACAGCATCTCGCCAGGGCAGGAGATCGGTCGAGTTCGTCTCCATGAGGAATGCTAAGTGAAATAAGAAATAAAACTCTTCACAAAGCTATTTATAGGCCGGAGCAACTCGTACCCATGCGCAAAGTGGAAGCCTCTTTGAATTCAGTGCAATAAACTTGCATTAATGTCGATGAATCTACCTCTTCGAATTCAACCAAGTCAAACAGCCATAAATACCTTGAAGAACTAAACAGACAGACCAATGGTGATGCGCCATGCAGCAAATGCGCCCGTTGTAATGCCCCAGTCCCAAAATACGTAGGACTAGGAACGTAGACATGCCAGCTGTATATATACGAAGTACACTCCAATATATGGAAACCTCGTATGAATACATATGCTGTAAAATGCAGTAGAACCATAACTAATCTCATCCACACAAAATAAAAGAATAGAAGATATCATATAATCAACTATAAAATTGTCATTTGGTACATGTAGTTGGGCGGAGACAAATCCTCTACCAACTATGAAAAGAAATACATAACAGAAGAAAGATTTTGGCGAGCGAAGCGAAGATGATCCAAATGCAATCATCCTCGAAGAAATAGCGATGATCACGGCTAGAGCTAGAACACCTGCGAAAGACAATAGCACACACCTGGCGAGATATCTAGGTCCTCAGAGGGACGTAACAAGACACATAATATCATGCCAAATAAACTGAATAAATATTGCTCAAATAAATAAGTCAATTGAATTATAACATGGTCCAATACACACCTATTGAACTAGCGTACCATCCCCCCAACCAAACAAGGACAGGAGATGGTAAACTAATTCACGGTGACGTAACTTTCTATGCTATGAATCCAATATGGTATCCGGACCCCAACAAGGTTCAATACCTTCTCATCGGAGTAGTAAATCACACCTACAACCAAACAAGAACAAGATGTGATGAACTATTCCGCGATAAGTTATTGTTCCAAGCCACGGTCAGATACAAGTACCCAAACCAAGAGTACTCATATCTAACGGATAAGGGTGCCTAACCAAATCTAAATGAATGCAGTTTTAAGAACAGTTCATGGTCGCATGACTACCGGATCAAGTCAAGAAAATACCAATACAGTATCTTAGTAGCGAGTCACGACACCATATACTATTCCTCAGTATTGAGCGAGTCTATAGCATATAGTCTACCTATCGTTCCTCAGTAGCGAGCGAGTCTACGATAGATAAGGTGGTAGTCAACTTCCAATCATGTTCTCCCAGCCCAATGCCAACTCATAATTGCTAAGTTTTCTAGCATGCAATTCTAATAGCAGTTATTTCCTAACGCACGGCTTATACGTACTGGTGACCAGCCAATCACGCATGTCCGAGTCCTATATGTGACTCACAACAACATGGTATAAATGTGTCAGGTCCTATGTATGCAACACACAAGGTGGTCCCTTAAATCTAGGTTTAATGTGTAAGAAAACTAATACATAGCAGGAAATATAACTGGACAGTAAGTTCTAACAGGTTATGCCATGTATCACAGTTTATTTTGTATAAAGAAAATAAATAATGCATAAAATATGAGCTAAAATAAATAAACAGCAAATGGCAAGGTGTCTTGCCTGAGCTCCTTGCTGGTGAAACTGACAATCCCGTTGGGTACAGAATAGTCACAGGGCTCCACAAGATGAACTCAGATAATGTAACAAACTTCTAAAATAAAAACCAAAAATAAAATATTCTGGAAAATTTTTGGGAAAAATATATGATGTGTATTTTTCCGTCAGCATTCCGAAACTTCAAACAGTTCGTGATTCTGATTCCTGGTTCTCCCAGAATCTTAAAAACACTAAAACGTGTCAGATTTCGGACAACTGACACTCCACAAATTTTCCAGAAAATTAAGTTCCAAATTTATGAAAATAAAACTTATATTTAGAAAATATACCTCAATACGATTCCAACAAAAAAATGGAGGTCAAACGGAGTCCGGAGTTGGGAGTTATGGTCATTCGAAGTTGCTACAACCTTTGAAAATTGAGGCTGAATTTATGACGTAAAAAGAGAGAAATTTTGACAAGGATGGTTTGAAAGATGATTTTATTCATAGATTCGATAGGTATATATAATGGCTAGCAATTAGCAAATTAAGATAGGATTAGAACTAAATCAATAAGGATGATTATGATTACCAACTAATTTGGATAGGAATAGGATTGGTTTAAATAAGAAACGATCTAATTAATGCTAGATATGATTCCAATAGGATAAGAATTTCTAATGGATAAATCTTACCATAAATTTAAATCAAATAAATTATTTAAAAACAAATCAATTTGATTGCAATCTTTTAAATGATTGCCATAATAACTTTAAGTGTTATTCTATATTATCAAATAATTCAAATCATATGAATCCAAATCCAAATCAAACTCAACATAATAACTTTAAAATAATAACTAATATTTATCAAAATAATTTAAATCAAAAAATAAAAAATTATTTAATCAAATAATATTTCAAATCTAGATTAGACAAATCGTAATGCTCCAATTAGTCATCGTAAGTATTTTAAACAATATTTAAATTATCAACATAATTTAAAGTATAGTTGATAACCATCAAGATAATTTAAATAAATTCAAATATAGTCAAATAACTGATTAACATATCAAAATAATACTCGATGTCATCAAATATTATAAAACTTACTTTTATAAAGACAAATCTTTATTTAAAAATAAATAGACGAAAAAACCTTTTATTGCTCAAATTTTTTTTTTAAAACCAATTTTTAGAAGATCAAAAATAATAAAAACATATTTTATATTTCAAATAAAAAATTCGAGGACATTTTTTTTAGAAACATTATTTCAAACCATTAATTTAAAACTAGTTTTTGGTAACAAAAGTAATCACAAAATTTCTACGAAAATTACTTTTAAACACGAAATTAAAATATATATATATATAATTTAAAAATAATAATTTTGGGAAGATGAGTTACAAATCTACACACCTTTGAAAATTTTCGTACTCGAAATTTAAGGACTACTAGGATAGACGGACTTGGTTGATCGGTAAAAGGATAGTAAGAATTTGTGATAAGAGAAAATAGATGGAAGGGAAAGAGAATTTCTTTAATGAGAACATTAATCAATTTGGATAAAAAAAATAGAAGAAGTAAATGGATATGGCTTGATGTGCACGGACACGATACACAAACACATTTGTTGGTGGAGAAAATTAATGGAACAGAGAATAATGAGCCTCTCCTTATATAGGAGGTGGAAGCTACTATTCAGATAAGGATTATGATAGTTGCAAACCCCTTTTTGATATCTAACTTTTAAATTTTAATTAATTTAAAACCGATTCAATCCAAATCCAAATCCAATCCAATTTCGAATTAAATCTGTATATATTCAAATCCAAATTTAATATTGATAACCTCCATATTTAAATTAAGCATATTAAAAGTAATAAGAAAATTTTAAATTTAAATACCCATAATAAGTTTAATGAAATAGAGATATTCAAAATAAAATTTTAAAAATAATAATAAATAATTTTGAAAATTACAATAAATATTTGACTATTTAAAATACCTTTTTAATAAATTAAAATAATTACTAAAATAATTTTGAAAATTTAAAATATATACATGAATTGAATTTTATGTACTTGCATGCAATTAGTATTTTACATAAAACATATTTTTCCAGTATAGTACATAAAAAGAGAAAAAAATCATTTCATAAATCATTACCTATACTTGTATAAATAAAAAGCATTTTTACGGTAATGAAAATAAAACATTTGACTAAATTTTTGCGAAAGAATATTTATATACAAACTATTCACTCTTTATGTATTTCGAAAATAAAACTATTTACTATATTAACGAAACCTAAAATAAACTATTTATGTAAAATAACTAAATAAATAAATATCACGTATGTACGTACTCGCACTTGTCGTATAAATATACGCATAAAACAAATATATATAAAATATATATATATAGTAAAATTTTAGGGGGTTTACACCCGTCAGCACCATGTGCTCCATTTGGATGTACCCAATGGAGCACAGACCCATGCGCCTAGTGGGGCATAATTCGATGTGTCCACACGTAGCTCGCCACCCGTCAAAGCATTTAATACTGAAGTGACTGAGACGACAGCAGCCCACGCCTCAATGTCAGAACAGCTGGCAGCTTTTGCAGAAAATGAAGAGCCTCCAACGTCATCTTCATTTTTACGTTCTGTCGGTTACAGCTGTGCTTTGCCACATGGCCAACCGACCACTAACATGTGTTGGCCCATTACCTAATGGTCACACATGATTTTGATAATCAATGACAACTTATGTCGATACGCAAAATATACGAACTGCTACTAATGTTTCAGGTTGCTACTACATTATACTACATTCTGCTACATCTTCGAAAAATGTACTACAAGCATTCAAGTCATCATCCACAAGCTATTCAAATGGAATTCAGATCGAGTTATTTTATATTTTATTCTGTATTTTATCTTTTATTGAGTCTAGGATAATAAATGTAAAGTCGTTTGAAAAATTACTGGCTAAGGTAAATTCTAAGTCCACCTATCCAAATAGCCTTCCTATTTTTCATTAACTCTACTATCCAAACAGCCCGAAATACCCATGCAAGTTTGGACCCAAACTTCTAGTTCTAAACTGGCAGAACTCAGACAGAACTCAGGCCGAGTTCGGTCAACCCAAATTTGAATTTTAGTTACCTCCAAAGCTGCATACAACGTTCGTTTGCAAGATATTCACATCCGAACTCTGCCTGAACTCTGCCCGAGTTCGCTCAGGAAAAACACCGATAAATAGAAGAGAATTTTTTATTTCTAATCATACATTCACACTTATATTTATCTATTCTTTAAAGTATTTTTCAGGGATCAAAAGCTTTTACGTTCCACCTATACATCTCTTAGCCAAAGCCTGTAAAGTTATGTTCAATTTAGAGTCGTTGGTTTACAGAGTTGTAAAGAGGTTACAAAAGTCAGAAAAAAAATCTCTGTTATTGGAGTTGTTCGTGCGCTCGTCACCAAGCACGGTATGGTGAAGTCGGTCGTGTACTTGTCACCAAGCACGGTGTTGTAAAGAGACCGCAAGCTCTCAATTAGCTTGTAAATAGTGGATTAACAGTGGGCAAGAGTACCTGCGACTAGATTTGTCCTCTTAGAGGGAAACTAGTATACATCGCGGTGTTCACTGAGTTTTATATCTCTCTTGCTTATTGCATTTATTTATTGTCTCTTTATTTCTGCCATAGTTTATCTATATAATTTTTAATTGGTGATTTTATTCCGCTGCACTCGCACATACTATATTCACCCCCTCTAGAGGTGCTCAACGATCCTATAATTAGTATTAGAGCAGGTTATATTCTAGTATAACAACCCTAGAGAATGTCAGCCGTGAAATCTATATTCAATGGTGAAGGGCAATCCATAAATAGACCTCCACTATTTGATGGAACCAACTACACTTATTGGAAAACACGTATGAGTTTCTTTCTTAAATCTCTTGATTTTGATGTATGGTCTATAGTTGTAGACGGTTATAAAAAACTGTATAGAATTAAAGTTGATGGCCACATGATAGATAAACCTCATGATAAGTACATGGATGTGGAAAAGACTAAAGCTAGTCTAGATGTACGAGCCATCAATGCACTATTTTGTGCAATTGATAAAACCGAGTTCAATCGTGTTTCAACTTGTGCTACGTCCAATGAAATTTAGAAACTTCTTGAAGTAACTCATGAAGGTACTTTCCAGGTGAAGGAATCCAAAATCAGCAGACTTACATAGGAATATGAATCATTCAAGAAGAAATCTAGTGAGTCAATTACACAGATGTTTACTAATTTCCTTGATATTACTAATCCTCTACAATCTCTTGGTAAGGAATACAGTAATCATGAAAAGATCAGGAAGCTACTACGGGCTCTAACCAAGAACTGGAACCCTAAGGCGACCGCGATCGTAGAAGGAAACGATCTCACCACCATGATCTTGGAAACGCTGATGGGCAAACTGATGACTCTTGAGCTAGACTTACAAGACTTTAAAGAAGCAACTCCTAGGGAGAAATCTATAGACGTCAAAGCTCAAGCCAAGAGAGCTGCACATGATGATTCAGACGAAGAATCCTCCAGTGGTGATGAGCAAGCCTTGTTGGTAAGAAATTTTAGGAAATTCTTAAAGTTTGAAAGGTCAAACAGGAGTAAGAAAGACGTCCACGAAAGCAATAAAGAAGAAACAATATGCTTCGGATGCAAAAAGTCAGGGCATATCAAGAAGGACTGTCCATTGTCAAAGAAGAGCAGTCCATATGACAGATCAAGATCTAGCAAAAAGGCTACAACAGGTCAAAAGTATGCAAATACAAGCATCTGGCACGAAAGTGAGGCCAGTGGGTCAGAGGAAGAGGACAAATCCTGCAGTACTGCTAATGTCTATCTTATGACCTTTGATAATGTAACATCTAACCCTCTGTATGATGATTTACTTTCGATGAATTAGAAAATGCCTTTAGCAAACTACTTGAAGAACACAGAAATGTGATAGACAAGTACAAGCAATCTCGTAAAGAGGTAAAGGCTTGCACAACTGAAGTAGCTATATTGTCTAAACTTCTCGAAGATATTAAAGTGACATCTACTACTAGTGACACGAATGAGATAGCCAAGCTCAAAGTAGACTATCATGAGGCTATCCTCACCATTAAAAAGAAAGAAAGAGACTATGTCAAAGTTCAAGAATATGACATAGAGAAGAAGTGACAAGTTATCACAGAACATAGACTCATTGATATGACTTCCAAATACGAAGATTCTTGTGCGGTCTATAAAAAGTTAGAGAACAAATTAGGCAAACAGGCTATTCTTGTGACACAGCCTAAGGGTATTCCTAATGTTAAGCATACACCTAAGAGGACTAAACCACAGAAAGCATGTAAGCAACACGTTAATCATAATCATGCTTTCACTTATAGGTTTTCAAAGAAATCATAAGTATATGTCAACACAGAAACAAAGAGCATGTTTTCAATGTTTACTTGCACGTACTGTGGTACTCACGGGTAAATAACACAGTATTATATAGCAAGAAAGCTTGCTGACAATCATACACTTGTTTGGAGACCTAAAGCAAATTAGGACGGATCCTTCAAAAAATGGGTACCAAGGGATTTATCTACTCATTTTGTAGGTGGACCCTCAACCCTCTCATACTAGAAGCAAGTGGATCCTCGATAGCGGATGTTCGTGGCACATGACTGGTGATGCATCTTTGTTCGCTATGCTATCGATGAAAAGAGAAGGATATGTTGTAACGCCCCAGTCCCAAAATACATAGGACAAGGAACGTAGACATGCCAGCCGTATAATAAATATACGTAAGCTGTAAAATTCAGTAGAACCATAACTAATCTCATCCACACAAAAATAAATGAATAAAAGATGTCATATAATGAGAGTAAATCGTCTTGATACAATATGTTGGACGGAGACAAATCCACTACCAACAAAATAAAGAAAAATAAATGGAAAATAAAATGAGTTTGGCGAGCGAAGCGAAGACGATCCAAGTGCAATCATCCTCAAAAAAATAGAGAAGATCATGGCTAAAGCTAGAATACCTGCGAAAGATAAGAGCACACACCTGGCGAGATAACCAGGTCCTCAGAGGGACACAAGACACATAATATCATGCCATATAAACTGAATAAATATTGCTCAAATAAATAAGTCAATTGAAGTATAACATGGTGCAATACACACCTATTGAACTAGCTTACCATCTCCCCAACCAAACAAGGACATGAGATGGTAAACTAATTCACGGTGACGTATCTTTCCATGCTATGAATCCAATATGGTATCCGGACTCTAACATGGTTCAATACCTTCTCATCGAAGTAGTAAGCCACACCTACAACCAAATAAGGACAAGATGTGACAAACTAATCCGTGACAAGTTATTGTTCCAAGTTACGGTCATATACAAGCACCCAAACCAAAAGTACTCGTACCTAACGGATAAAGGTGCCTAACCGTTCTAAGTGAAATGTAGTTAAGAACAATCCTTCCTACGCATGGGCCCTGGCTAAATAGGATCGGTATAGTTCCACCTTGGGACACCAGAGGTCCAATCAGTAAGAGCATAACGTTCCGCAGAACGTCAGTGGCCGTCAGTAATCATAGGTCATCAACCCCGTATCTCCAGCGGAGCTTTCGGGTCACAAGGAAAAGTGCATCGAAGCTCATACGCTAAGGAATTATCCTCCCCGCCCAATGCCTACTATATTGTATCCACAACAGAAAACCTCTATAACCGCTAAGTCAAACTAGCATGCAACCTCTATTAGCGGTTATTCCTATCGTACGACTTATACGCACCGGTGGCCAGTCTGTCACGCACGTCCGTGTTCTACATGCGACACACAACTCCGTGTTACAACGTGTCAAGGCCAATGAATGCAACACACAAAGGTGGTCCCTTAAATCTAGGTTTAATGTATAAGAAAATAATACATAGCAAAAAATATAACTGAACAGTAAGTTCTAACAGGTTATGCCATGTATCACAGTTTATTTTGCATAAAGAAAATAATGAATAATGCATGTAATATGAGCTAAAATAAATAAACAGCAAATGGCAAGGTGTCTTGCCTGGTAGGACACCTGGTGTACTGCAATAATCAATGTGGCACGAACTACAACTTCGGGTAAAAACTACACAAGGTGACCTCGGATGGTGGCACGGACAGTTCCATCGGTCCAGAACGGTTAAATTAGTTTGGGTTAACACAAGGTAGTCCAGTTTGGAAGGGGATAGAAAATACGATTAGCAGGGACAAGATGATAATCGAAGAAATTTTTGAAATATAATATATATACGACTTTTGAAATTATATTCATAATACTTGGAAGATAGAGTTTTATTAGTAAAAGTAATTTTACTAAGCACTTGAAAATATGGAAAATTGACTTAGGCTAAAATTCTAAACTTGTACAAATATAGTTTTAAGTAGAAACTATATTTCATTTGAAATATTGTTAGGTAAATACAAATTAATTCTAAAAAATTTTATACGGCATAAAACTCATTTTTGTCAAACGTAATTTCTCTGGTCAAAACTATATATGTATATAAATATATATATTTTAGGCCAAAAGACATAAATAAGATACTATAAAAATATGACTGTATAGTTAGAAATATTTCAATATATTGAGAACCAAATAACAATATTGGTACAAATGGAAAGAATAGTAATTATTAATAACAAAATACTATTATAAAAATATATATTAATAATAGTAAATAAAAATCTACCTTTAACTTACTAATATTCAAATCCACCTGTATATATATAAAACATATACCTTTTTTATTATAAAATAATAATAATAATGCTAATAACATTACTCTGGTAAAAAAGCAAGTAAAACAAAATAATAATAATAAAAACAATTTCATAATAATAATAATAATAATAATAATATGTTAACAAAAAATGGATCTTTCTACTAATAACAGTAGCTGTAAAGTAACAGAAGAATATACTAAAGACATATTTAAAGAAATATTTGCTCTCATTCTTCTCGAAGAGAGAGATGGGAAAGGTGAGAAAAATATTTGGGCAAGGGCGAGAGGAGCGGGGAATCGGAGTCGCCGACGGCGGCTGCTCCGACGGAGAGAAGGGGAGCTAGGGCGGCACCGCGTGGAAGAAGGCGAAGGTTGGCGTTGGGGTCTCCGCGTCGTGCGAACGGTGGACGCGGCGGAAAGGAATCGGAAAGGGGAGGAAAGGGCGACCGGTCGGAGCTCGGGAAGATGCAGATCCGGCGGAGGATGGCGTATGCACACTGTAGGGGGCGGTCAAGCCGGCGCGGACGGCTGTGGATTTGGCCGCCTTGGGCGGCGCTGGGGTTTGGTGGCGGCGCGCTGCTCCGGGCACAATCTCGTGGTGGCGTCGAGCTCGCCGGCGGAGGAAGCCGGTGGTAAGACGGGCGGAAGGCTATGTAATGCCTGTGGTCCGTATTACGTATTTCTGGAATACGTGTACGTATTTTATTCTGTATTGCATGATTCCTTGTTTAGCTTGCATCTTGGCTTGGTTATTTCTTGGCTTGGTTCGGCTTGGCTCGGTTTTTCTTTGGTTCAATATGAACCAATGTGAACCCCCTACCTACCACCACCATTGTATTTATTAATCCATTCTCTCTATTCTCTCTCTTCATTAATCATCTTCTTTTTCCCCATTACTTCCTTACCTACCAGAGAGAGAAGAGAGAGGTCTAGGCAAGTGCAACTTGCTTCATGGAGGAACTCTGATTTTGTTGCTCCATTCTCTTCTTTACTACATTCTAAAGCACTTTAGTATTTGACATTTCTCATTTCCATGGCTGGATTCTTGTAGATCTAAGTTTATTTTATTTTCGGATTTCTTGGGTTTTGATCTATTTAATCCTGCTATTTCTGAGTTTTGATGGTTCCATGTTGTAGAGAATTTTGTTCTACCCTATTTTGACCTATGGAAGTTCGGATTTGGGCTCCAGATGAAGATTTTATGGAGCTTGGAAGCTTGGGTTCATGGTGTTCTTCTTCTCTGAAAATTGGGGAAGAAGAACAGTGCTTGACTTGACCGCATGACAATTCATGCGGCAAGTGATTTAGCCGCATGACACTTTCAGCCGCAGGGACTGAGTCTCATTCTTAAACCGCATGAGGCCCTTGCTTCCCAGCCACATAAGTCTGCCTTCATCTTTGGCCGCCTGAATATGAATTGAACCTGACCGCATGAGTCCTCAGTTCCTTCTTGCCGCATGGAGTCCCACTTGCCTTCAGTCGCACATGCGCCTATCTCCTCGAGCCGCATGAACTCTAGTACTTGCGGACCGCTTAGGCTTGGTTCCCCGCTAGCCGCATGTGCCCCTATCCCGAGAGCCGCATGAGTCCAATCCATCCTGGCCGCATGGAGCCTTCCTTCCTGCTTGTCGCATGGGAGCTAGTCCTACTTCTAGCCGCATAGGTTCCTGTCCCTTCAGCCGCATATGCAACTGTTTCACCCCCCAGCCGCATGCGCCTCCTTCTATACCCAGTCGCATGAACTCCACACTTTCGCTGGCCGCATGAGGCCCAACGTGTTGGAGCCGCATGCGTCCTTGCACTTCCAGCTGCATGCGCCCCCCTTGTCTTGGCCGCATGTGATTCAGTGACCCTGGCCGCATGCGCCCTCCTAATTGGGCTGCATGATTCTACCCTTTCCTGACCGCATATGTTTTGGCCGCATGGCTCTTCTATAGCCCTGAATATTGATATTTTATTAGATATTTTACGTCCATTTTATATCCTTACGCCTTTTATCATGAACTTGATAATCATGGATTTGTTTAATATGTTTGAAAATGGTACCTGAGCATGACATAATAGTGACCCGTAGTGGTGCACTCTTGACAAGAAAACCTGACATGACCTGATAGTGGCCCGTCGTGGCGCACTCCTGACAAGAATACTTGACATGATAACCTGACATGATATATCTGATAAGTTGTTGCGACGGCTACCTGACATGGCATGACCTGTATAAATTATATGGACACCGTGGGCGATTGTGCTTGTACAAATAAATCAGTCTTATCTTGCATCATGTCTAGGGAGGGAGCTCCTGAGTACCACGGTCAGGAGTACCTATTGAAATGGACTAAGGTTAATAACTAGATTAACACATTAGTCATGAAGAGATTTCCCAGCTACAGGCAATCCCGTTACCTGGGCGCGCCTGGGATCTGTAGCCTGCCGTCGAGTAGGGCACATTTCCAGCACACTGTCATGTGTTGCACCTTTCAAGCTACTTAAGGGTACATGCATTTCCTGGACGGTGTACCCACCTGAATTCAACCCCTAATTTCGACCTGGGTAACCTGGATGGTCTGCAGGGCTTGTGGCTGTGGAATAATCTCACTGCATCTTGTTAGTAATTAGGCTTGTGACAACCCTAGTTAGTTAAAGTATCAAGCCGTAGTTCTTGCTTGGCCGTGAAATGATTGGATGGAGTCTAACCAGTCTAGTCTTGTCCTGATCCTGTTCCAGATTATTGAATGACCAGAATGCTTGTATTTATTTTACCGATAAATGGTGAGAATTCCAAGTTCTGTTCAGACGAAGGGTTACAACCCGGGTCCTTGTTTGGTTTACGGGTTGTAACCTGGTTATCTGAATAGTTCCATGGTTATCTCGTCGTATATCATCATGATGTATTTTCTTTATTTATTTCCAGTTCTTACTTTTATTTATATCTTGTGCTGATTGCTGGTTTTAGTTCCTAAGTGAAGCTTCCTTTGTGGCACTTGCTCTTTCTGGGATCTGACCCAACTAGTTTTGTATGGCCAGATTTCGGAGTAGCTCCAGAGGATCTATCGGCCTTCCAGCCAGATGGTGACCACTAGACGGAACCCTGGCAACGAGTGGGTTTATTTTGATCTCCCACTTATTATAAAAATATTCTTTTGAGGCGTTTAGCCGACGAGCACCTGTTTAGCTCGGTTGTACTTTACTTACTGTCTGCCTACAGGCTGTAACATGATTAACAGATCCTAGGGTTGATCATGTATGACTAAACTCTTGCTAGTCCTTATATTTTGTAACGACTAGCTTCGTGATCAGCTGAATATATAATATTTGGGACGCCTTATTATTGTATATTTAATGATCATACATCTTGTGACATTTACTTACTTGCTTGTGATTGAGACAATAGGCTTGTGCATGACCTTAGGAGACTGTTGGCTTGTAGAAAACCCTCATGTATCTAGACAGCCGTGACCGTATAGCGAGGTGGAATCCATTTCAATATACGTAGCTGGCTATGTCTGCCCCCGCTCTCCAGTATTCTGGTTCTGGGGCGTGACATGGTTTAAGTAGTGGCCCATGCAGGTCTTGTAAATCAAGATATGTAAGGGTTTACCGAATAGATGTCTCAATCAGTATTCGTCCTTGATCTCTGCTCGTATCTTCTGAATCCCTGGATTCTTGTCCTGATCATATGTTTGTATCGTTGATCTGTCCTGGTCCTTCCTTATTGTCCCCATGTCGTCTTCTTCAGCAGCATTGTTCGCGGTCCTACCGACCAGCAAGGTGGAGCACCTCCCGCGGACCAGCAGCAACCTGGAGATCAAGCCCAGCACTCCGGAGTAGCCTCCAGAGTCGAGCCTATTAGAGAAGAGCCCCCAGTTCAGCCAGTTCAGCCTGCCGAACTTGATGATGGCACATTAGTAGGACTCGTCAGGACCTTGATAGCTTCTCAAGATCGTCGTGGAGATGCCTTGCAACAGGCAGTGGCGGATGCTTTGACCCGGGGTGGTCATCAGGGTAACAGCATGGCCAACAGCTTCAAGCGCTTGAACCCTCCATTCTTTGACGGAAGTGAAGATGCTATCGCGGCAGATGCATGGCTTCAGGACACAGAAGTGATTCTCGAGGCAGCCAGGACTCCAGAGAACGAGAAGGTGGCCGTTGTGCGCCTGCAGTTGTTAGATCTTGCCCGCAGCTGGTGGGCGGTTCAGGCCATTGTATTAGAAGCACCCATTGCTTGGGCAGTATTCAGAGAGAGATTCCAGACCAAGTATTTCGATACCGTGGCTCGGTATGATCTATAGATGAGATTTACCAATCTGAAGCAAGGAGACAGGACGGTCGATGGATATGCGACCGAGTTTTCGAGACTCAGTCGGTTTGCTCCCACCTTGGTGGCAACCGAGTATGATAGAGCCCAGCGATTCCAGCAAGGGCTTCACCTAGAAATTCTTTTGACAGTTGACCAGTTTGAGCATCAGACTTTTGATGCGGTCTTGAGAGCAGCCCGGAGGCACGAGTATACCTCCCAGAGGATTGTGGATAGGACCGGAGGTCGGAAGAGATCTCACGGCCAGATGAATCAGTCTTCAGCACCAGCCCCGGCAGCCAGGGCCTTGACTATTGGAGCTCCGAGGCGAGCGACCTCAGTAATGTCGGTTCAGCATTCCACCCCGACGTACCCTCAGCAGCAGCAGAAGCAGAAGCAGTTTTCCGCAGTGGGATGTTCTCATTGTGGGAAGCCAGGCTATGTAGTGGCAGAATGTCGCAGGGCGCAGGGATTGTGTCTGGCCTGTGGAGCACCAGACCATAGGGTTGGATCCTGCCCGAATAGGGGTGGTTCATCATCGTCCAACCTTTCTAGCTCTTCGGTGAGAGGACCAGCACCGGTCCAGCAGCAGCAGCAGTATCCATTGCCGAGGCCCTTGCCGCCTCAGTCCCAGATGTTCCAGCAGCAGAACCCCCAGCAGCATGTTCAAGCCCAAGCCTTGAGTCAGAATAGGCAGCGAGGATTCCAGCAGAGGGGACCAGCACCCCGAGGGCACGGTCAGGCTATGGTGATGACCGCAGAGGAAGAATTGGCACCAGGAGAGGTAGTGGCAGGTACTATTCTCGTCAACTCATTTCCAGCTTCAGCTTTATTTGATTCTGGTGCATCGCATTCTTTTATGTCTGCACGATTCGCGACACGGATAGGATTGGAGCCCGAGTCATTATCAGTAAGGCTCAATATACTTACTAGTAACGGACTTGTGGGAGTAGATAGGGTGTTTTCCTCGTGTCGGATCGTAGTTAGCGGTAGAGAGTTCCCCGCTAGATTGATAGAATTCTCGATGGCCGATTATGATGTGGTCCTAGGGATGGATTGGTTGAGGAACCAGTATGCTAGGATAGACTGCCGCATTGGTAGGGTTGTTTTTAGCATTCCAGGCGAGCCAGAGTTTTCATTTTCCAGGGGCGCAGTTGAGCCTTCTCCTCCAGTATTGCGGATGGCAGTAGCAGCAGTACAGTTGCCCAGGATAGTGGATGAATTCCCAGATGTTTTCCCAGAAGAGCTACCAGGTATGCCTCCAGAGCGGGAGATCGAGTTCACTATAGACTTGATTCCCGGGACAGCCCCAGTATCAGAGAGAGTCTACAGGATGGCGCCTTCAGAGTTGGAGATCTTGTACAAGATGATTAAAGAACTTCGAGCCAAGGGATTCATTCGTGCTAGTGGATCGCCTTGGGGAGCCCCGATGCTTCTTGTGAAAAAGAAGGATGGTACGTCCAGGTTATGTGTTGATTATTGTACCTTGAACTCCGTGACAATCAAGAACAGATACCCTCTTTCGAGGATAGATGACTTATTTGATCAACTCAAGGGGGCTTCAGTATTCTCGAAGATTGATTTGCACTCAGGATATCACCAGATCAGAGTCAGAGAGCAGGACATCCCGAAGACAGCTTTTAGATCGAGATATGGGCATTGGGAGTTCCTTGTTATGCCTTTTGGAGCAACCAATGCGCCAGCCGTATTCATGGATCTCATGAATCGCATTTTCATGCCTTACTTGGATCAGTTTGTGATTGTGTTCTTGGATGACATCCTGGTCTACAGCAAGAGTGAGGCGGAGCATGAGCAGCATCTCCGTATAGTTCTTCAGATCCTCAGAGAGCACCGGTTATATGCCAAGTTCAGTAAATGGGAGTTCTGGCACGATCGTATTTCGTACTTGGGTCATATCATCACTAGAGGAGGAGTAGAAGTGGATCCCCAGAAGATTGTGGCCATTGAGTCTTGGCCGGTGCCCAGCACAGTTGCAGAAGTTCGCAGTTTCCTTGGATTGGCCGACTACTACCGGCGGTTTGTTTCGGATTTTGCTCGGATTTCAGCGCCATTGACCCAATTGACCCGCAAGGATGCACAGTTTGCTTGGACAGCAGAGTGTCAGAGTTCTTTTGAGCAGTTGAAGCGAGGCCTGATAACAGCTCCTATTCTTACGCTTCCAGATGAGACCGGAGGATTCTCAGTATATTGTGATGCTTCAGGCAGAGGCTTAGGATGTGTTCTGATGCAGCATGGGAAGGTAATAGCTTATGCTTTACGACAACTTCGTGACCATGAGAGGAATTACCCAACCCACGACTTGGAGCTGGCAGCAGTGGTGTTTGCACTTAAGTTGTGGAGGCACTATTTGTATGGAGACAGGGTGGAGATTTTCACCGATCATAAGAGCCTGAAGTATGTTTTCACCCAGAAGGATCTTAACATGCGTCAGAGGAGATGGCTGGAGCTTCTTGTGGATTATGATGTCAACTTGCAGTATCATCCCGGGAAGGCCAATGTTGTTGCAGATGCCTTGAGCAGGAGAGCCGGAGTTTATTTTCTAACAGCGCAACCAGAGCTGTTAGCAGATCTTCAGAAGATGGGTATAGAAATTGTTCTCCCTTCCAGTGTGGCATTGATGGCCAGTATGCAAGTTCAGTCAACTATAGTCGAGAGGATCCGGATGGCGCAGTCAGCAGATTCCAAGCTTCAGCGACTCAGAGCAGAGTGTGAGGCAGGACGAAGACCAGAGTTATGCATTCATGAGGACGGTACACTTCGATATGGGAAGCATCTTTGTGTACCCAGTGGAGATATCAGGCAGGAGATCATGTCAGAGGCGCACAGTTCTCAGTATTCCATCCATCCTGGCAGTACGAAGATGTACCGTGATATCCGGCAGCATTTCTGGTGGAATGGCATGAAGCGGGAGATTGCTCGGTTTGTCTCTCGGTGTTTGGTTTGCCAACAAGTCAAGGCTGAACATCAGAGACCGGCTGGACTTCTTCAGCCCTTGCCGATTCCAGAATAGAAGTGGGAGCATGTGACCATGGATTTTGTGACCGGATTACCTAGATCCCCAGCTGGTAGAGATGCTATTTGGGTTATAGTTGATCGGCTCACGAAGGTGGCTCACTTTCTTCCATTCCGAGTTGGTCAGTCGACGGCTCAGCTAGCGGAGATGTACCTCAGGCAGATTGTCAGATTGCACGGTGTGCCAGTCAGTATTACCTCGGACAGAGATTCAAGGTTTACGTCGCACTTTTGGCGTAGCTTGTAAGAGAGTTTGGGGACTCGCCTCCAGTTCAGTTCAGCGTATCATCCGCAGACAGATGGTCAGTCGGAGCGTACGATCCAGACTCTTGAAGACATGTTACGGTCCTGTACACTTGACTTCGGTGGTTCATGGGAAGATCACTTGCACCTGGTGGAATTCTCGTACAACAACAGTTTCTAGGCCAGTATCCAGATGGCACCGTTCGGGGCACTGTATGGTAGGAAGTGCAGATCCCCGCTAGCCTGGAATGATGTTGGAGAGAGACAGATGCTCGATCCAGAAATAATCGCTCAGACAGTTGAGGTGGTCAGGAGAGTCCGAGATCATCTTAGAGTTGCCCAAGATCGCCAGCGCCATTGGGCCGATTCTCATCGGCGCCCTCTAGAGTTTTCGGTCGGCGATCATGTATTCCTGAGGATTTCGCCTAACCGTGGCGTCATTCGTTTCGGCGTACGGGGAAATCTTAGTCCTAGGTATATAGGACCGTTTGACATTCTGGAGCGAGTAGGAGATGTATCCTATCGTCTCGCTCTTCCGCCGTCGTTAAACGAGGTACATGACGTGTTCCATGTATCCCAATTACGACGGTATATCCCGGACCTGAGCCATATCCTGGATCATTCAGAATTGGTTGTTGGTACCAACCTTTCGTATGAGGAGAGGCCCGTGTCTATATTGGACCGGAGAGAGAAGATCCTCAAGAACAAGACTATCAAGTTAGTCCGAGTTGCTTGGGGTCATCACTCTTTGGAGGAGTCAACGTGGGAGCGTGAGGATGATATCCGATCGCGATATCCCGACTTGTTTGACTCGTGAGGTATAATTTCTTTCTTATGTCTCATGCCTTCGATTCTTTGCTTGAATAAGTGATTGTCTGCTTGCATGTGATTAATGTAGCTTGTCATTGCTCCTCTAGCCTCTTGATTAAATTCCGAGGACGGAATTCTTTTAAGGTAGGTAGAGTTGTAATGCCTGTGGTCCGTTACGTATTTCTGGAATACGTGTACGTATTTTATTCTGTATTGCATGATTCCTTATTTAGCTTGCATCTTGGCTTGGTTATTTCTTGTCTTGGTTCGGCTTGGCTCGGTTTTTCTTTGGTTCAATATGAACCAATGTGAACCCCCTACCTACCACCACCATTGTATTTATTAATCCATTCTCTCTATTCTCTCTCTTCATTAATCATCTTCTTCTTTCCTATTACTTCCTTACCTACCAGAGAGAGAAGAGAGAGGTCTAGGCAAGTGCAACTTGCTTCATGGAGGAACTCTGATTTTGTTGCTCCATTTTCTTCTTTACTACATTCTAAAGCACTTTAGTATTTGACATTTCTCATTTCCATGGCTGGATTCTTGTAGATCTAAGTTTATTTCATTTTCGGATTTCTTGGGTTTTGATCTATTTAATCCTGCTATTTCTGAGTTTTGATGGTTCCATGTTGTAGAGAATTTCGTTCTACCCTATTTTGACCTATGGAAGTTCGGATTTGGGCTCCAGATGAAGATTTTATGGAGCTTGGAAGCTTGGGTTCATGGTGTTCTTCTTCTCTGAAAATTGGGGAAGAAGAACAGTGCTTGACTTGACCGCATGACAATTCATGCGGCAAGTGATTTAGCCGCATGACACTTTCAGCCGCAGGGACTGAGTCTCATTCTTAAACCGCATGAGGCCCTTGCTTCCCAGCCGCATAAGTCTGTCTTCATCTATGGCCACCTGAATATGAATTGAACCTGACCGCATGAGTCCTCAGTTCCTTCTTGCCGCATGGAGTCCCACTTGCCTTCAGTCGCACATGCGCCTATCTCCTCGAGCCGCATGAACTCTAGTACTTGCGGACCGCTTAGGCTTGGTTCCCCGCTAGCCGCATGTGCCCCTACCCCGAGAGCCGCATGAGTCCAATCCATCCGGGCCGCATGGAGCCTTCCTTCCTGCTTGCCGCATGGGAGCTAGTCCTACTTCCAGCCGCATAGGTTCTTGTCCCTTCAGCCGCATATGCAACTGTTTCACCCCCCAGCCGCATGCGCCTCCTTCTATACCCAGTCGCATGAACTCCACACTTCCGCTGGCCGCATGAGGCCCAACGTCTTGGAGCCGCATGCGCCCTTGCACTTCCAGCTGCATGCGCCCCCCCTTGTCTTGGCCGCATGTGATTCAGTGACCCTGGCCGCATGCGCCCTCCTAATTGGGCCGCATGATTCTACCCTTTCCTGACCGCATATGTTTTGGCCGCATGGCTCTTCTATAGCCCTGCAGGGCTTGTGGCTGTGGAATAATCTCACTGCATCTTGTTAGTAATTAGGCTTGTGACAACCCTAGTTAGTTAAAGTATCAAGCCGTAGTTCTTGCTTGGCCGTGAAATGATTGGATGGAGTCTAACCAGTCTAGTCTTGTCCTGATCCTGTTCCAGATTATTGAATGACCAGAATGCTTGTATTTATTTTACCGATAAATGGTGAGAATTCCAAGTTCTGTTCAGACGAAGGGTTACAACCCCGGTCCTTGTTTGGTTTACGGGTTGTAACCTGGTTATCTGAATAGTTCCATGGTTATCTCGTCGTATATCATCATGATATATTTTCTTTATTTATTTCCAGTTCTTACTTTTATTTATATCTTGTGCTGATTGCTGGTTTTAGTTCCTAAGTGAAGCTTCCTTTGTGGTACTTGCTCTTTCTGGGATCTGACCCAGCTGGTTTTGTATGGACAGATTTCGGAGCAGCTCCAGAGGATCTACCGGCCTTCCAGCCAGATGGTGACCACTAGACGGAACCCTGGCAACGAGTGGGTTTATTTTGATCTCCCACTTATTGTAAAAATATTCTTTTGAGGCGTTTAGCCGACGAGCACCTGTTTAGCTCGGTTGTACTTTACTTACTGTCTGCCTACGGGCTGTAACATGATTAACAGATCCTAGGGTTGATCATGTATGACTAAACACTTGCTAGTCCTTATATTTTGTAACGACTAGCTTCGTGATCAGCTGAATATGTAATATTTAGGACGCCTTTTTATTGTATATTTAATGATCATACATCTTGTGACATTTACTTACTTGCTTGTGATTGAGACAATAGGCTTGTGCATGACCTTAGGAGACTGTTGGCTTGTAGAAAACCCTCATGTATCTAGACAGCCGTGATCGTATACCGAGGTGGAATCCATTTCAATATACGTAGCTGGTTATGTCTGCCCCCGCTCTCCAGTATTCTGGTTCTGGGGCGTGACAGGCTACGACGGTGATGGCGGGAAGCAGCGGTGCGCGCGCGGAGGGAGGCGGCGCACACGCGGGCAGCGGGCGGATCTGACGGGAGGCGGTACGGTGGTGCGGCGGCGAGAAGTCGGAGGTGAGTCTATGGTTAGGATTTTAGTTTCTTCCTTCTTTGTTGGTGGTGGTGATTTTGACGGTGGTCCTGTGGTGGTTCTGCTGGCGATGGCTGTCGGGGTCTAGTTTTGGCCGGGAAAGGCCGAAAAGGCTTAGGGTTCCGGTGGTGTTGATGGCTGGTGGTTGGTGGTGTCTTGGCAGCGATTAAAAATTGGGCAAAGGGTGGTGGTGCACGGGTTAGGGGCGATCGGCTGGAGTGGGTGCTCGATTAGTTGGGCGGGTGCTGTGGTCGTGGTGGCGAGGAGCTGTTTTGGTGGAGTGGATGGTGGTGGTGAGCCTATAGTAGTCGAGGCGGATCGGGTGGCCGAGGGGAGTCGGGCTGGTCGGCTATATTGGAGTCGGGCGAAGGCTGGTTGCCGCGGCATGGGTCTGGCTGGACGGGGATGTCGGGATGGCTGGATGGAAAGAGGCTATGGCGGTCGTAGGTGCCCTGGTCGGGTGTGGCTATACAAAAGTGTGATGGTGGCGTTGTAGGCAGTGATGGTGGTGATCGGCCACTGTCCGGGATGGCGTGGTGGCGGTGAATAGGGCCAGGAGCCGGGGTACTATGGTTAGGGTTAGCTTTTGGAATTTATTAGTGTCGGGGTTGTGTCCGACACAAAAAGATGAACTTGTATATGTAATTGTGGAATAAGAATTGGACCGGGAAGGGACACGGACACGATGCACGAATTTGATGGAAATTATTTGTGGAGTAATTTGGCTTGTAGAATTTATGGAGGAGTACCTGCCTATTTATAGGATGTGGGAATTCCCAGTTGGATAAGAATTTGGGAGGATTTAAATCCCCATTAGATAATTACATAATTATTCAAATCGATTTAAAATAAATTATCGAATCCAAATCAATCTAGATAAAGCTTATTTTTAATTTAAAGATATTTTAAAATAAAGCCAATATAATCTTTTCTAATTTAAATCATCATAATAAATTAAATATTAAATTAAACAATTTCTAAAATAACTTTTATTAATAATAAAAATATATTAATAAATAATTTCAAAATTCACAATAAACTTTAAATAATTGGAATACATTTTTATAAATAAACAAAACAATTAGTTTTCGAAAAAAATATCAAAGTGGACAATTAAATAAATTTCATGTCACTCGCACACAAATAATCTATTTTGACATAAAGCAATAGTTTTTCTAAATTATTACTTATATTTGTTTCATAAAATAAATTGTCTTCTTTATAAATAAATAAAAATAAAGGTATGGCAATCTCGACGCGACACAATAAATAAAAATAAAATACATATTTTCTATATGAAGAATTCTCTTAATAAAATATTTGTATATAAAAATATATACCATCTCGCAATTTCGCACGCTACGTACAAATACGAAAAATGTGAACTTGTACGCGACGTACAATTACGAAAAACAAAAAATAAATCGATACCAAATTTATATAATAAAAAAATCGTAGTAAAATTTTAGGAGATTTACATCCTACCCAACTTAAAAAAAATTTGTCCTCGAAATTAAGAATTTGTAGGGGGTGAGAAGGCGCAAAGGGGTAGTAATGAGAAAAAAAATCAATTCACAACGTTCAACCCAAAAGATGCATTAGGAGATAGTGATTTAGATCAATACGAAAATAATCGTGGATATGGCTAATTAATGCAAGAATGAAAATGATCAAGGGTTTTAATCGAGATAACTTGCAATAGGGAATAATATGGTATCAAAATGAGAGACCTAAAAGATAGGTTTTAAGAGTGGGTTGAGAGCATGATTTAAGAGAGCGAATTAGGTTTACCTCTAAGTTGAGCGATTAGCGGGTCATGATAGTAAGTATAGGGCCGATAAAGAGGACGAGGAGTTTAGGATGAAGATATAGCAACATTGAGTGACAATGGTCATAATTGATAGGAAGGCTAGAGGAAGTTCTAGTACAACGCCTTCGTTCTTCTAAAATAGGTGAAGGCGAAAGCAACAAGGAGTTCAAAGACGTTATTATCGAATACGAACACGTGGTTCAAAGACGACCGAATAATGTCAAAGGAATTGTCAAGGCAGTAGTGGATGAGATTCTAAGGGGTAAGTTTAACTACATCCCATCCACGTAAATTGATATATGAAAAAGGCAAACCAAAGTGCACTAGGTTGATCAGACCATCATGCACCAGTTCTGAGTAGACAATACGTTAGTGGAGGCCTCCAATAACATACGTCATGAACAAGCTTGATAAATAATTGAGCTTACAAAAACTAGGCTACATTAGCATCATTAGTCTAGATAGTAAAAAATATAGGCACGTGAGATTAAGATTAAAATAAAGTAGAATTAGTTCAAACGATTCTAAGTCATATCCTGTGTTGGTCTACATACAGTCGTCCTACAGTCTGCTTGTCCAAGTCCTTGGTTGACTAGATGGGTTAGGGCCCTCTAAATTCTAGAATCTAAGTAAACATGTGAATATAGGTCACAAGTACAAAGGGATTGCTAGGTCACAAGGCATTCTACCCAACTTAAAATAATTAACTAATAGCGTTTTGGGACACTAGAAACATGTCTAACGAGTAGGGGCCACCTGTCTAACCTCTAGCAAGCACGAATGAAAGATAACAACTATGATAGAAGGAATCAAGCAAGATGCAATCGATGAGTCAAACGGTAGATAAAATCTAGGAAAGAGGTCAAGTATGTGGATGAGATCCTAGACTTCTAATCCTATTCACAGGCTTGCTTGGTACGGCAAAGTAACCAAACAATTTATCTTGACCTGCATAGGCCACCATAAAAACATGTAATGCCCCAGTCCCAAAATACTTAGGACTAGGAACGTAAACATGCCAGCCGTATAATAAATATACGTAAGCTGTAAAATACAGTAGAACCATAACTAATCTCATCCAAACAAAAATAAATGAATAAAAGATATCATATAATGAGAATAAATTGTCTTGATACAATATATTGGGCGGAGACAAATCCACTACCAACAAAATAAGAAAAAATACATGGAAAATAAAATGAGTTTGGCGAGCGAAACGAAGACGATCCAAGTGCAATCATTCTCGAAGAAATAGAGAGGATCATGGCTAAAGCTAGAATACCTGCAAAAGACAAGAGCACACACCTGGCGAGATAACCAGGTCCTCAGATGGACGTAACAAGACACATAATATCATGCCATATAAACTGAATAAATATTGCTCAAATAAATAAGTCAATTGAATTATAACACGGTCCAATACACACCTATTGAACTAGCTTACCATCCCTCCAACCAAACAAGGACAGGAGACGGTAAACTAATTTACGGTGACGTATCTTTCCATGCTATGAATCCAATATGGTATCCGGACCCCAACAATGTTCATTACCTTCTCATCGAAGTAGTAAGCCACACCTACAACCAAACAAGGACAAGATCTGACGAACTAATCCATGACAAGTTATTGTTCCAAGTCACGGTCAGATACAAGCACCCAAACCAAAAGTACTCGTACCTGACGGATAAAGGTGCCTAACCATTCAAAGTAAAATGTAGTTAAGAAAAATCCTTCCTACGCATGGGCCCTGGCTAAATAGGATCGTCATAGATCTCCCTTGGGGCACCAGCGGCCCAATCAGTAAGAGCATAACGTTTCGCAGAACGTCAGTGGCCGTCAGTAATCATAGGTCATCAACCCCGTATCTCCAGCGGAGCTTCCGGGTCATAAGAGAAAGTTCATCGAAGCCCATACGCTAAAGAATTGTCCTCCCCGCCCAATGCCAACTATGTTGTATCCACAATAGAAAACCTCTATAACCGCTAAGTCAAACTAGCATGCAACCTCTATTAGAGGTTATTCCTATCGCACGGCTTATACGCACCGGTGGCCAGCCAGTCACGCATGTCCATATTCTACATGCGACACACAACTCCGTGTTACAACGTGTCAAGGCCAATGAATACAACACACAAAGGTGGTCCCTTAAATCTAGGTTTAATATGTAAGAAAATAATACATAACAAGAAATATAACTGAACAGTAAGTTCTAACAGGTTATGCCATGTATCACAGTTTATTTTGCAAAAAAAATAATGAATAATGTATGTAATATGAGCTAAAAAAATAAACAGCAAATGGCAAGGTGTCTTGCCTGGTAGGACACCTGGTGTACTGCAATGATCAATGTGGCACGAACTGCAACTTCGGGTAACAACTATACAAGGTGACCTCGGATGGTGGCACGGACAGTTCCATTTGTCCTGTAGTGCCCCGCTCCTCGCGGTCCACTATGTAATACCTACGGCTTGCTGACTCGGTCTTGAACTGAGTATTTGGGGAAACCTTTGCCGGTATCGATTGATCACGGATGAAATATAATGAACATTTCCAATTGATGGATTGGCTTCTATTGAAATAAATCCAAGAGTTTTGTTGGATGTTTTCTTTCGCTGCTTCATTTTGATGAATGCATTTTCGTGTTGGTTTTCGATTATTGGTTTTCATTGTTCGCTTTCATCGCATTTCGCATTCATTTCGAATCTTGAGATAAAGAGACGAAGTATGCTAATCAACTGTTGGTGCCAATGTAGGACGCGTGAACGGTTCGTTAACGGCACGTGAAGTCCCTCCTTCTCTCAACTAAGATTCATCTCGGTGAGTTGCTTTAATCGGGCTTATATTTATTTGTACGCTCTAATAAAAATGATCTCTAGTCCACTCTTTTGTTGCGTCCCTCTGATCAACGATACCAAAACAACAAAAGATAAGAATAAGAAAGTATGCTAACGAATGACTGCAAGGAAATGAAATGCTATTGAATGTTATCGAATGACCGAATGAGAACTGAATGCAAATGAATGACCGAACGATTAAGGCTAGTTATGAACTGGTCGCTATCTGTTGCACTGCTAAGTTTTATCTGATAGAAAGAACAAGTCATGCATTTGTCTCGGATAACTTGTTAACAAGGTAATAGTCTCTCGACGATACTGGGGGCACCCGGGATCGATCGGCGTAGGAGAGATTGTAATAGCACCCCGGGGTAAATGCTACACCTTGGGAATGTTGTGTCCTTAGCAATGAGCTGAACCATTGAGTCACAGCGGCTAATCATGGGGGACGGGCCCATGGACCACCATGTAGTTAGGACATGCATGTGAACAAATCCTTAATGCAAAACCTAACAATGAACGATGATGGTATAGTATGCTTCTTGTATTCATTGCAAATTGTGCTAACCTGTTTTGTGCAGGGATGACTGTCGACGATGGGTAAGTTGGTTATGAATATTTCTACTGTCATGTTTCTTATGAATTGTTAAAAAGAACCTTGACAAGTAGAAAGATCACTTGTAAATATGTAGCTTCACATATTGAATTAGTGCAGATATTTGTGAGTTTCGGCGAAGAGCCGCTCGCCAGTACATGATGTGTGCTGACCCACGTTGTGGGCATCCTTTTTAGAGAGCAAAAGAAGACAGGGGAATTTCAAGGAGGCACTAAAGCTCGTCTAGCCCAGTAGAGCTGTGGACTGCCTCGAAGATTCATTTTCTTTCCAGTTAAGTTTCCAGTTTTCTTTTCCTTTGAAGGTGTCAGCATATAATAAAGGGATATGATGTATGGGCATTGCAAATATTTTTAAATGAGAGTTTTCAAAGAGAATCATGTAGCCAAGATAAGGCAAATCTGAGTTGCAAAGCTTTGTACTTGTATTCCTATCAAGTTTATTAATAAAAAGAAGTATTTCCATTCCAAATCTCTGTGTCCAATATTTGGTTTTCTGTAATTAATGGGTGCGTGCATGTGTTTTGCTTAACAAGTGGGTGCGTGCGTGTGTTTTTGCTTGACTAGTTGTTTTGTGCAGGTACATGGCCTTGTTCAAGCGCAACTTAGGCTTGCACGGCATCATGCCTTAGCGAGGACGATCGATCCCGCAGGGATCTAGGCAAGACGGACGACCCTACCGGGATCGGGGCATGACAAACTGGTATCAGAGCCAGGTTTTACGTCCTTGGCCTCTTGTAAATATCGTTTTCGAAAAAGTATATAAAGTATTTTGATGGCTTTCAAAAGAGTCCCGATTTTAAGTTATGAAGTCCAATGCCCCATACAATAAGGCCATAATATTTTATGAGACTGACAAAAGTTATACTCTTTTGTAGAGAAATGGCCCCTACTCGACCTGCTGCCTCGACCGATCCGGTAGAATGGATCATGACCTTGTTGGAATTACAAAGACAGGACAATGAGAAACGTAACCAAATACAGCAAGCTCGAATGGAGGCCCAACAAAAGCAGTTGGATGCCTTGACCCAACTGGTAACTGCGCTTACGGCAAATCGAAATACCACCGCAGCGACCAAACCAACGAAAATGCCCGAGATTGAACCCATGGAGGGTAAAGAACCCCAGCCAGCACAAAGGCACTCTTCCTTTAGGCCAAAGGACTTCTTAGACGCAAAACCTCCAGAATTTGAAGGCAGAACGTCACCCAACAAGGTGATGGACTGGATTGATAAAATGGAGAGTCTATTCGCATTCGTAGGAGTTCCGAGTAGCAAGAAGGTAGTTTGTGCCGTTCTGCTTCTACGGCTGCGGACAAAGGATTGGTGGAAGACGAAGAAGCCGGCGCTGCTCACAACGGCTCAAAATGGGAAGATCTCATGGGCCTCGTTCAAGAAGGCGTTTCTGGATCAATATCTGTCTCCAGCCATGAGCAAGAGGATGGAGGATGACTTCATCACACTAAAATAGGGAGATATGTCCGTGGAGGACTATGAGTCTGAATTTGCTAAGCTGGTAAATTTTGCTGCTGTGATGCTACCCACAGAGCAGACTCGCATAAATCGATTCGTTGGAGGTCTGAATGATGACATTCAATTAAGTGTGTTGAATCGAGAATGTGGGTCGTATTCTCAGGCCTTTGAGGCGGCGCTGTAGGTGGAACAGTTCTACCTGAAGAAGGCGTCTAATAAAATGTAGTACAGTCGAAATCAGCCCGCTAAGAGGTACCATAATGGGGAAAAAGATTGAAAGAGAAAATAAGACCGATAGTGATCAGCACAGGAGAACTGAGTGTACCTACTGCGGTCGCCACGGGCACACCAAAGAAGTCTGTCGTTTCGCAAACAGATCATGCTTCAGCTGTGGAAGTCCAGACCATACTATCAGGAATTGCCCGAAAAAGAATAGAACGGCTCAAAATCGTAATGACACTGAAGAGCGTGGGCAGCTGCCAAGCCTACCGCCGCTTCGAGACCATCCGTACAATCACCAGTTGCGGAATGCCAACACCGCGACAATGTGCGTCTATAATCTCTCCACATTGCTTGATCCAGAATGCAATAATAGTGGATGTGAGTTTGTTTCTTAAGTTTTGAGGATAAAACTTTTTCTCAGTGTGTTATTATGTAGTGCCCCGCTCCTCGCGGTCCACTATGTAATACTTACGGCTTGTTGATTCAGTCTTGAACTGAGTATTTGGAGAAACCTTTGCTGGTATCGATTGATCAAGGATGAAATACAATGAACCTTTCCAATTGATGGATTGGCTTCTATTGAAATGAATCCAAGGGTTTTGTTTGATGTTTTCTTTCGCTGCTTAGTTTTGATGAATGCGTTTTCGTGTTGGTTTTCGATGATTGGTTTTCATTGTTCGCTTTCATCGCATTTCGCATTCATTTTGAATCTTGAAAGAAAAAGACGAAGTATGCTAATCAACTGTTGGTGCTAATATAGGACGCGTGAATGGTTCATGAAAGGCGCGTGAAGTTCCTCCTTCTCTCAACTAAGATTCATCTCGGTGGGTTGCTTTAACCGGGCTTGCATTTATTTGTATGTCCTAATAAAAATGATCTCTAGTCCACTCTTTTGTTGCGTCACTCTGATCAACGATACCAAAACAACAAAAGATAAGAATAAGAAAGTATGCTAACAAATGACTGCAAAGAAATAAAATGCTATTGAATGTTATCGAATGACTGAATGAGAACTGAATGCAAATAAATGACCGAACGATTAGGGCTAGTTATGAACTGGTCGCTATCTGTTGCACTGCTAAGTTTTATCTGATAGAAATAACAAGTCATGCATTGGTCTCGGACAACTTGTTAACAAGGTAATAGTCTCTCGACGATACTGGGGGCACCCGGGATCGATCGGCCTAGGAGAGATTGTAATAGCAACCCGGGGTAAATGCTATACCTCGGAAATGTTGTGTACTTAGCGACGAGCTGAACCATTGAGTCACAGTGGCTAATCAAGGGGGACGGGCCCATGGACCACCATGTAGTTAGGACATGCATGTGAACAAATCCTTAATGCAAAACCTAACAATGAACGATGATGGTATAGTATGCTTCTTATATTCATTGCAAATTGTGCTAACATGTTTTGTGCAGGGATGACTGTCGTCGATGGGTAAGTTGTTTATGAATATTTCTACTGTCATATTTCTTATGAATTGTTAAAAAGAACCTAGACAAGTAGAAAGATCACTAGTAAATATGTAGCTTCACATATTGAATTAGTGCAGATATTTGTGAGTTTCGACAAAGAGCCGCTCGCCAGTACATGATGTGTGCTGACCCACGTTGTGGGCATCCTTTTCAGAAAGCAAAAGGAGAGGGGGATTTCAAGGAGACACTAAAGCTCGTCTAGCCCAGTAGAGCTGTGGACTGCCTCGAAGCTTCATTTTCTTTCCAGTCAAGTTTCCAGTTTTTTTCCCTTTGAAGGTGTCTTTTATTTCCAGCATGTAATAAAGGGATATAATGTATGGGCATTGTGACTATTTTCAAATGAGAGTTTTAAAAGAGAATCATGTAGCCAAGATAAGGCAAATCTGAGTTGCAAAGCTTTGTACTTGTATTTCTACCAAGTTTATCAATAAAAAGAAGTATTTCCATTCCAAATCTCTGTGTCCAATATTTGGTTTTCTGCAATGAATGGGTGTGTGCGTGTGTTTTGCTAAGCTAGTGGGTGCGTGCGTGTGTTTTTGCTTGACTAGTTGTTTTGTACAAGTACATGGCCTTGTGTAAGCGCAACTTAGGCTTGTACGGCATCACGCCTTAGCGAGGACGATCGATCCCGCAGGGATCTAGGCAAGACGGACGACCCTAGCGGGATCGGGGTATGACAGGTCCAGAACGGTTAGATTAGTTTGGGTTAACACAAGGTAGTCCAGTTTGGAAGGGGATAGAAAATACGATTAGCAGGGACAAGATGATAATCGAAGAAATCTTTGAAATATAATATATATACGACTTTTGAAATTGTATTCATAATACTTGGAAGATAGAGTAAAAGTATTTTTGCTAAGCACTTGAAAATATGAAAAATTGACTTAGGCTAAAATTCTAAGCTTGTACAAATATAGTTTTAAGTAGAAACTATATTTCGTTTAAAATATTGTTAGGTAAATACAAATTAATTCTAGAAAATTTTATAGGACACAAAACTCATTTTTGTCAAATGTAATTTGTCTGGTCAAAACTATATTTGTATATAAATATATATATTTTAGGCCAAAAGACATAAATAAGATACTACAAAAATATGACTATATAGTTAGAAATATTTCAATATATTGAGAACCAAATAACAATATTGGTATGAATGGAAATAATAGTGATTATTAATAACAAAATACTATTATAAAAAATATATATTAATAATAGTAAATAAAAATCTACCTTTAACTTACTAATATTCAAATCCACCTGTATATATATAAAACATATACCCTTTTTATTATAAAATAATAATAATAATGTTAATTACATTACTGTGGCAAAGAAACAAGTGAAACAAAATAATAATAATAAAAATAATTTCATAATAATAATAATAATAATAATAATAATAATAATATGTTAACAAAATAATGGATCTTTCTACTAATAACAGTAGCTGTAAAGTAACAGAAGAATATACTAAAGACATATTTAAAGAAATATTTGCTCCCATTCTTCTCGAAAAGAGAGAAGGGAAAGGTGAGAAATTTTTTTGGGCAAGAGCGAGAGGACCGGGGAATCGGAGTCGCCGGCGGCGGCTGCTCCGGCGGAGAGAGGGGGAGCTAGGGCGGTGCCGCGCGGAAGAAGGAGGAGGTTGGCGTCGGGGTCTCCGCATCGTGCGACCGGTGGACGCGACAGAAAGGAATCGGGAAGGGAAGGAAAGGGCGGCATGTCGGAACTCGGGAAGATACAGATCCGGTGGAGGATGGCGCATGCGCGCTGTAGAGGGTGGTCAAGCCGGCGCGGGCGGCTGTGGATTTGGCCGTCGTGGGTGGGCTGGGGTTTGGTGGTGGCACGCTGCTCCGGGCACGTTCAAGTAGTGGCGTCGAGCTCGCCGACGGAGGAATCCGGTGGTGACACGGGCGGAAGGCTACGACGGTGATGGCGAGAAGCAGCGGTGCGCACGCGGAGGAAGGCGGCGCACACGCGGGCAGCGGGCGGATCTGACGTGCGGCGGTGCGGCAGTACGGCGGCGAGAAGTCGGAGGTAAGTCTAGGGTTAGGGTTTTAATTTCTTCCTTCTTTGTTGGTGGTGGTGATTTTGACGGTGGTCCGGTGGTGGTTCTGCTGGCGATGGCTGTCGGTGTCTGGTTTTGGCCCGGAAAGGTCGGAGAGGCTTAGGGTTCCGGTGGTGTTGATGGCTGGTGGTTGGTAGTGTCTTAGTGGTGGTAGAAAATTGGGCAGAGGGTGGTGGTGCACAGGTTAGGGGCGATAGGGTGGAGTGGGTGCTGGATTAGTTGGGCGGGTGCTGTGGTCGTGGTGGCGAGGAGCAGTTTTGGTGGCGTGGATGGTGGTGGTGAGCCTATAGTAGTCAGGGCGGATCGGGTGGCCGAGGGGAGTCGGGCTGGTCGGCTATATTGGAGTCGGGCGAAGGCTGGTTGCCGCGACAGGGGTCTGGCTGGACGGGGATGTCGGGATGGCTGGATGGGAAGAGGCTCTGGCGGTCGTAGGTGCCCTGGTCGGGTGTGGCTATACAAAAAGCGTGATGGTGGTGCTGTAGGCAGTGGTGGTGATCGACAACTGGCCGGGATGGCGTGGTGGCGGTGAATAGGGCCAGGAGGCGAGGAACTATGGTTAGGGTTAGGTTTTAGAATTTATTAGTGTCGGGGGTGTGTCCGACACAAAAAGATGAACTTGTATATGTAATTGTGGAATAAAAATTGGACCGGGAAGAGACACTAACACGATGCACGGATTTGATGGAAATTATTTGTGGAGTAATTTGGTTTGTAGAATTTATGGAGGAGTACCTGCCTATTTATAGGATGTGGAAATTCCCAGTTGGATAAGGATTTTGGACGATTTAAATCCCCATTAGATAATTACATAATTATTCAAATCGATTTAAAATAAATTACCGAATCCAAATCAATCTAGATAAAGCTTATTTTTAATTTAAAGATATTTTAAAATAAAGCCAATATAATCTTTTCCAATTTAAATCATCATAATAAATTAAATATTAAATTAAACAATTTCCAAAATAACTTTTTATAAATAATAAAAATATATTAATAAATAATTTTGAAATTCACAATAAACTTTAAATAATTGGAATACATTTTTATAAATAAACAAAACAATTAGTTTTCGAAAAAATATCAAAGTGGACAATTAAATAAATTTCATGTCACTCGCACTCAAATAATCTATTTTGACATAAAGCAATAGTTTTTCTAAATTATTACTTATATTTGTATCATAAAATAAATTGTCTTCTTTATAAATAAATAAAAATAAAGGTTTGGCAATCTCGACGCGACACAATAAATAAAAATAAAATACATATTTTCCATACGAAGAATTCTCTTAATAAAATATTTGTATATAAAAATATATACCATCTCGCAATTTCGCACGCTACGTACAAATACGAAAAATGTGAACTTGTACGCGACGTACAATTACGAAAAACAAAAAATAAATCGATACCAAATTTATATAATAAAAAAATCGTAGTAAAATTTTAGGGGGTTTACATATGTCTCCTTCGAAAATAATTTGAGAGGTGATATCATTGCAAACGACACTGTTGGTATGTCTTCCTATCCAGTAATAAAATATGTTTGTCTAGTTACATAATTGAAATATAACCTACTTAGCATAAGTCATTTGGCAGATAATGGTTATGGCATCAATTTTGTAAAGGACAAATGTTTTATATATGAATTGTCAACTAGTAATCCCATATATGAAGGGATTAGAGAAGATAATATTTATATTTTCTTTTTAGAAAGTACTAACAATGTATGAAGGTGCCTAGTAGCCAATCAAGATGAAAGCTGGTAAAAGGACTTTCTTTTTAGAAAGTACTAACAATTAAAAAGATAGTGCTTTCCTTTTAGAAAGTGTTATCGTACGACCAAGCTCCAAGAAGTTAGTAAAAGCACTCCCTGAAATCACATACAAGAGAGACATGGTATGTGCAGACTATGAAAAGAACAAAGCAACTAGGTTAACATTTAAATCCATCAACACTGTTAGTACTTCTAGACCCTTGCACCTGATACATCTAGATTTGTTTGGCCCTAGTAGAGTTGCTAGTCTTGGCGGCAAGCTTTACACTTTTGTTATTGTTGTTCACTTCTCTCGTTATACTTGGGTTTTCTTTTTATCAAATAAAAGTGATACAATTTTTGAATTTCAAATTTTTTGCAAAAATTACAAAACAAAAAACGCTTCATGATTACTCGAATCCAAAGTGATCATGGTGGCGAATTCGAAAATTCTGATTTCAAAAAGTTTTAGGATAATAGTAGATATTACCACGAATTTTCTTATCCTATAACTCCTCAACAGAATGGAGTTGTGGAGCGGAAGAATCGTACTCTCAGCGAAATGGCTAGAGTTATGCTGAATTACTATAATCTTCCTAAATATTTTTGGACAGAAGCTGTTGGTACAGCCTGTCATGATTTGAATAGGGTATTGATTCGTCCAATCTCGAAAAAAACACCATATGAGCTTTGGTTTGGAAGATTTCTTAATATTTTATATTTTAAAGTTTTTGAATGTCGTTGTTTTATCCTAAACACCAAGGACAACTTGGGTAAGTTCGACTCGAAAGGAGATGAAGGGATATTTCTCGGATACGCTGGTAAGAGTAAAGGATTTAGAATTTTTAATAAAAGATCTATGATTGTTGAAGAATATATTAATGTTACTTTTGATGAGAAATAGTCACAGATCTAGCGAGAGTGATGATGACGAAACACCTGCTAACAAAGAAAGTTATGTGGATAGTCTGATAAAAAGATTCAAGACATTAAAATTCTCGGCAGACCATCCAGAGACACTCGTCATAGGTGATGTATCAAGAGGTGTAAGTACACGTTCTTCTGTTAGAAATACTGATATAGCAGCCAATGTAGCTTTTATATCACAAGTAGAACCTAAGACTATAGCAGAAGCTTTTGCTGATGAATTTTGGATTGATGACATACAAAAGGAACTTAATCAATTTGAGAGAAACCAAGTTTGAAAACTCGTTCCTGAACCTATTGGTCAATCGATAATTGATACCATATGGGTGTTCTAAAATAAATTAAGTGAGGATAGACAAGTTCTACGCAACAAAGCATGTCTAGTGGCACAAGGTTATAATCAAGAAGAGGGTATTGATTATGATGAGACATATGCCCCTGTTGCTAGACTAGAAGCTATCCTCATGTTTTATGCATTTGCAAGTTTTCATGATTTCAAATTAATTCAAATGACGTAAAAAGTGCATTTTTAAATGGATATTTGAAAGATGAAGTTTTTGTGAAACAACCCCCTTGTTTTAAAGATTTTCAAAAAACTGATCACGTCCTCAAACTTAAGAAAGCACTATATGGACTCAAACAAGCAACTCGTGCTTGGTATGAACGCCTAAGTGCCTTCTTACTTGAAAATAGTTTTTCAAAAGAAAGAGTTGATACTACTTTATTTATCAAGTCTTCAGATGATGATATTTTGCTTGTTCAAATTTATGTGGATGACATCATATTCGGGTCTACAAATGAAAAACTGTGTCAAGATTTTCCTAAGTATATGCAGAGTGAATTTGAGATGAGTACGATGGGAGAGCTGAACTTCTTCTTAGGACTCCACATCAAACAACACTCACATGAAACATTCATCAATCAAGCCAAGTACACGAAGGATTTAATGAAAAAGTATGACTTCGACAACGTGAAGCCAATCGGAACTCCAATGGCTATATATACAAAGCTTGACATTAATGAAAGTGGCAAACCAGTCGACCACCATAAGTATCAAGGTATGATTGGTAGTTTATTATATTTAACTGCTAGTCGTCCTAAAATTATGTTTAGTGTTTGCATCTGTGCACGATATCATGCTAATCCTAAGGAATCACACTTATGTGTCGTTAAGCATATCTTTCGATACCTTAAGGAAACTTAACAGTCAGCTTATGGTATCCCAAAACCAAATCTTTTGACCTAATTGGTTATTCAGATGCAGATTTTGTAAGATACAAAGTAGACCGTAAAAGTACCAGCGGTATGTGTCATTTCCTAGGAAAAGCCTTATTCTTCTGGTTTAGCAAGAAGCAGAATTCTTTAGCACTTTCAACTACTAAGGCTGAGTATACCGTCGCAGGACGTTGTTGTGCTCAAATTTTGTGGATGTAGCAAACTCTAGAAGACTACAATCTGCACTACACGATGGTTCATATATATTGTGACAACACTAGCACGATCAACTTGACTAAGAACTCTGTCTGTCACTCACGCACAAAACACATAGAGATTCGTTATCACTTTTTACGTGATCACCAGCAACATGGGGATATTTTCTTAGAGTTTATTGACACAGATCATCAACTAGCAGATATTTTCACAAAACCACTGGCTGAAGACTGCTTCAACTATCTTCGTCGTTAGCTAGGCATACATGAATTTTTAGGTTCATGATGCAATATGATTAATAAAAACTCTTATGACTTTGACATTTATTAATTGAAGTCATTTAGATACAAGCTGAAAGGGCCCTCCTGTCAAAAAGACGTAAAAGTCTAAGCGATACGGTACCAAGTGTCTTCAGACTACCGCTAGCTGGGATCTGATCCCTACAGTTAACCCAAGGTGATAAAAATTATTAAATGGTGAAGTTCAAAGGTTATTAAGTGTATTTATAATTTATTATGTATTAATGAAAAGTTAATACAAGTAGGCCGAATTCAGACAGAACTCGGACCGAGTTCGGGCCGAGTTCGGTTGACGCTGTTGCGGATTTCCAAAACAGAACAGCCGGTCCTAGCCTGTATAAATACTCGTTTTTTCTTTATTTTCATCTCATCTCCCACCAAAAACTTCTTCTAAAAATCAAATCCTCGGCTCTACTCCTCCTTCAAGCTTATATCTTCAAGGCTCAGAAGTTGTTTTCATCTTCTCCTTCCTTTCTCTTAAGGTATATCTTCCTTTTCTCTTGTTTTTCATGGCTTCTAAATCTAACAAGAGGAAGAAAGATGCATCCTAAGCCGGTTCATCCTCCTCAAAATATGAACCTACAAATGTTTTTAGTCCCCCTCATCTAACTGATAGAGAGGACTATGATCCTACTCTTTTTCCTGATAAGGAATTTTCTGACTCTTGGTTTAATTCTTTTTCTGGAAGAAATATTTGTGCTGGTAGCTCTGTCAGTTTTACTATTTTTTATGAATATGCTCCCACCTTTTATATACTTGGTATTAGGGACTTCTTTGAGGTTTATGATAATATTATGATAATGTTGTATGCATATTTTATTGCAATATGCAAATAAAAGAAGACGACATTATTTATTCTTGTATCACTAGACAAGAACTGGAGTTTAATATAACTGATGTTAGTGAATTCTTTCACATGCCAGATATAGGCGACGCATTAGTTGACATTAACCATGTCCAATTTCCTGAAGGTGTCACCCTTAACTCCTTCAAACTTTGATGTGTCACCCTCGTCCTGTTCCTCGTAGGGTGCACTCAAAACAACTCAACCAAAATTTCTATGAGTTACATCATTTCATATTCTCTGTCTTACTTCCAAAAAGGGGATCTTCTGACGAGATCATCTTTATAGAAATGTCTACGATGTACCACATTTATTTCGGTATTCCATTCTATGTCCCTAAGACCTTTATGGCTTGGTTGATCGGTTGTAGGAGAGTGGGGCATAACCTTGTCTACCCCATACACCTGGCAGCTATTCTTCGGAGGTTTGAAATCAACCTTCAACTCTGTCCCTACTCTTCGATAGCTTCTGAGCTGAGTATATCTAGGTTGTATCCCAACCCTCCTCCTTCACCTAGTGTTGAGCCTGCTCCCGTTGATCCCGATGAAACTGCTCTTGCTCCAGGATTCGATCCGCAGTTCTATCAACGGTTCGATGCCTTCGTTGCTCTATCCGATCAACACTATCAGCGCTTTGATGCATTTGTTACTGCTTCAGAACAACGTCATCAAGGTTACGTTAATGCGGAGTTTTGGCACACCTCACAGGCTTAGGTCTTGAGGAGCAATATTGCCAATATTCATAGGAGTCTGGCTCATGATCCATCACATCCCTTCCCGATGACTCATCATCCCTCTTTTGTTGGATCGAGGTTCGACGATGAAACTATTTTTCAGTACTTTGATCCTACCACTGTTTATGTTGATCCTCAGCCACATGCTGCTCCTGGAGATGATGACACGCAGATGTGATATGGGGTTTGAGGCTTAGTTGTTTTGAGCTGTATTTGCTAGTGGTGATGATCTTTTAGTTTTTCTTTGTCTTATTTGCATCCGAACTTTTGAGTTGGATATTGCTAATAGTTTTTATTTTGTCATAAACTTTTCAGTTATGACTATATGCAGTTATGATGTATTTCTTTCATATCAGTTTTATGCATTACTAGTTTCATTTTGACTTGTGCATTCTGGATACTCTCTTGTCTTTTGTCTTGGTTTATTATTGGCTACACACATTGCAGGGGAGCTACACATTTTGCGTACTTGACAAAGGGGGAGAAGAGCTACACATTTTGCTGATACAAGTCAGGTATATTATTTCAAGTTAAATTTTTGTTATATTTTGGTATAGACTCAAGTTTGTCAATTATCAAAATGGGAAAGATTCTTGGCCCATTATCTATTGGTCACACCTGATTTTGATAATTAACGACAACTTATGTCGAAACGTAAAATATACGAACTGTTACTAATGTTTCAGGTTGCTGCTACATTCTACTACATTCTGCTACATCATAGAAAAATGTACTACAAGCATTCAAGTCATATCCACAAGCTATTCAAATGGAATTCATATCAAGTTATTTTATATTTTATTTTGTATTTTATCTTTTATTGAGTCTAGGATAATAAATGTAAAATCGTTCGAAAAATTACTGGCTAAGGTTAATTCCAAGTCCGCCTATCCAAATAGCCTTCCTATTTTTCATTAACTCTACTATCCAAACAGCCTAAAATACCCATGCAAATTTGGACCCAAATATCTAGTTCTGAACTGGCAGAACTTAGACCGAATTTAGGCCGAGTTCGGTCCGAGTTTGGTCAACCCAAATTTGAATTTCACTTACCTCCAAATCTGCATACAATGTTCATTTGCGATATATTCGCATCTGAACACTGCCTGAACTCTGCAGGAGTTCGGTCAAGAAACACATCTATAAATAGAAGAGAATTTTTCATTTCTAATCACTCGTTCACTCTTCTCTCTATCTATTCTTTAAAGTATTTTTCAGTGATCAAAAACTTTCACATTCCACCTATACATCCCTTAGCCAAAGCCAGTAAAGTTCTGTTCAATTTAGAGTCTTTGGTTTATATAGTTGTAAAGAGGTTGCAAAAGTCAGAAAAACTCTTTGTTATTGGAGTTGGTCGTGCGTTTGTCACCAAGCACGGTATGGTGAAGTAAGTCGTGTACTTGTCACCAAGCACGGTGTTGTAAAGAGACCTCAAGCTCTCAGTTAGCTTGCAAATAGTGGATTAACAGCGGGCAAGAGTACCTCCGACTAGATTAGTCCTCTCAAAGGGAAACCAGTATACATCGCGGTGTTCACTGAGTTTGATTCTCTCTCTCTTACTTATTGTATTTATTTATTATCTCTTTATTTCTGCCATAGTTTATCTATCTAATTTTTAATTGGTGATTTTATTTCGTTGTACTCGTATATACTCTATTCATGCCCTCTAGAGGTTCTCAACGCTCCAACAACATGCGCCACCATGGCCATGCGCCCAAAAATCTGCAGGCGCCTCAAAAGCCATGCGCCTTCGACTTACTCCTGATCCCAAAATACAGAGAGCAAGTCCTTGCATGCGCCTCCAGGGCCATGCGCCCAAAATCTTTACATGTGCCTGAAAATCCATGAGCCCAGACTTGTTTGTGACTCCTAAAAAATTATGAGCCAAGTCTCCTCATGTGCCGAATTCTAGCCGCATCCTGACAAATCACTCTTCACTAAATTCGAGATCTTCGAGCCATGAACATACGCCACATGCTATTTGACTCAGTTCTACCTACGAATGTGTGCTAACCACCCAAGACCTCAGCAACAATAGAATCTCAACAACTGCCACATGTCAGCTCCACTGCAGTCCAACAGCGCTGTTCAGAACGGATTCGGCGTCAACTTCAGGGCACATCATCCATGCATCCAACACATCAGCCACGTGGCGTCCCTACGTTCATGCTCTCCAGGCGCATAACGTATATGAGCGCATAAGCAGATCATTCTAATGCCTATAAATAGAAGGATCATTCCTTCATCAAAGGAAGAACGTCCAATTTTGTAAGTGAAAAGGCCCAGAGCCTCCACTTGTTGAATACTTCTCAAACGCTCTGGCATCCAGAGCAATCCAGACTTTCAAGAAATTCAAGATCTTCGTCAGATCGTCAACGGAGTCAACATATTACCACTCGCCCCATCGACACAGTTCTCAGATAAAAACAAAAGTGTACTCCCAAGACTACATCTAAGTCATACATTGTACTCTATTTTGTTTATAATTAAATACAAAGATTGTACTCTTTATTTTTTTAATGACAAACAAGCTGGCGACTCTGTTGGGGATGACTCTCTCCTCCAACGAGAAAGTTGTATCGCAATCTAACGACATCAAGCTCGGCTCCTCCCATAAGACACTCGTGGTGTACCTCAATCAGCAGGCATTTGAGAATTCTTCTCTGAAGGCAGCGTGAGTCATTCGAAGCTGCTGCCAAAGCCGAAGAAGACTCGCTAAGTCTGGGTGCGCTAAGGCGATACGTCGAGCACCACCACTGAAGGGGATATGCCACTGCAGCCTACCCTTTCTGCTGACGTTCTCAGAAAACAAGATGCGCCTACTGGTGCAGCACATCTTCAAGGGAAACATAGTGTTGACTGCAATTCCCAACCTTCTTCTTCCAATCGAAGAAGATGTGCCGACGGAGCAAGGGCTCATACAGCCTCCCACTCATGGGTTCTGGCGTACAGAAGAGAACTTCCGTATTTGATAGAATCACTCGCTGTCATGGAGAGGATGAATTGGATTCTAAATACTATACGCCTTTACGGGCTAGTACGAAGAAATCCAAGACAGCACGGGCTATGCGCCCTGAACGTGCTATGCCAACAGTAAACAAGAGATACACACTGAAAGTCATGCACGCAATCGATGGTAAACTGTATAGAGTTGACTCGGGTGCCTTGGCACCAGCCACGAGCCGACTCTCAAAGTCCCCTTCTCGTTTGGGCGTATCTTTTGCGTTTGGAACCAAGTCATACGGGGCAAATGTTATGACTTTGAACCCATGCATCCACGTGGACTGTGCGTATGAAGTGGATTCAAGTCACAATACATGTTGCACTCCCACCAACGATCTGGACGCATCTCATGCGCTGGAACTAGATCAGGAGGCACAACATTCACATGACCACCCCGGCGCTTGGCCTTGTCATACGCCTAAAAGGGGTGTAAAAGTGAAACTCTCCCATCATGATCTGCATAATGTGATTACTCACAAACGTGGATCGGAAGAACCGACCATTACGCAAGATGCGTTCCTCACGGTGTGAGACTCATCTCACGGTATCTGTTTACATATGAATACATATTTTATGTTATATTTAGTATTTTCTTGATTTTCAGAATGCTTTGAAATTTTTTCGAAAATTGTATATATTTTTTATTGATCGGCATGCCACCGATGTATCGGTGTATATCGACGGTTGACATTCTCATTATACGAATTCCTGACAATTGTCAGGTGGCCCATATTTTGACTTGTCTTTTTTGTTTTGGTTTAAATCTTGACTTGGTTTAATTGGTTTGGTTCAACTTGGATTGGCTTGGTTTGGTTTAGTTTGATTTGAGATGAGAGGGTTGACATAAAACCCAACTCCTCTCTCTCCTCCTACATTATTTCATTTCTCTTCATCTTCTTCCTCTTTATTTTTCTCCTCCAACCACAGGCAAGTACATCTTGCCAAAACCTTGAACAAAGTTATTTTTGTTTGTTCCATTCTCTTCTTTGTATGATTCTAAGTCTCTTTAGAACTTAGAATTTTTTATTTTGATGGCTATATTTTTGTAGATCTAAGTTTTGATATTTTTTTTATTTTTCTTGGCTTTGATCTATTAAGGAAATCTCGATCTATTAAGGAAATCTCGTCCCAGGCTGTGGGAAATCTCGTTCTATGCAGTTCAGACCCTTGGAAGTCTCAATTCAGACTTGTTTTAGCAAGTTATGCTCTGTTGAAGTTTTCGGGTTCCATATAGCTTTGGCTGCTGTGTTGAAGAAAAAGCACAGTGCCATGCGCACAGTCTGGCTCCGGCATCTCTTCTGGCCCAGGCACCCAGATTGGATCAGGCGCCCAAATCGGCCCATGCGCCTTGCGTGTCCTGGCGCCTCTTGACCCTAGCGTTAACGGGTGCTTAGGCGTCCAATGTGATGCACCGACCCTTACTCTCATTGGTTCTTAGGTGCCCACTATGATGCGCCTCTTCAGCGCTCACGCCCATGCATGCCTAAGCGATACTTTGGCCCTAGTACTCATTGGTGCCCAGGAGCCTCTTTGGCTATGTGCCTACTTCGGCCATGCGCCTTCTTGGCCCCAGCATCTATCAGTGCCTAGGCGACACTTTGGCCCTAGCGCTCCTACGAGTCTAGGTGCCATATTGGTCTAGCGCCCAAGCTTACTTAGGCGCCATCCTGACCCTGTTGCCCATTCATGCCTAGGCGCCCTTTAGGCCCTGGCGCCGAGCTTACCTAGGCGTCCAGCTTGCCTAGGCGCCCTTGGGGTTCACCTACTCCCATGCATCTCCTTTCTTGCAATGGTTTATATGTCTCATTATATGCATGTACCCTGAGCTTTGACCCTATCAAAGTAGGGCTGTTTTGACCGTTTTTGACTGTTTAAGCTGTTTGTAGTTAGAATTTTGAAAAACTCAGAACATAAAAGTTTTAGATCTTTGTCTTGGCTTCAATAATCTTCTTGTTTTACTTTAATTGGATTTTATATGCAACTGATAATTTTAATTACAGTTTTTGATCTTTTTTGTATGTTTTCTATATTTGACCTAACTTGCGACGATCCGACTTGATAACTTGTTAATATCGAACATAACTTGAACATGACAACATGATCTCTTCTTGATGTTCTTGTATAGTTAGATAATGATTGTACACCCTATATACACTATGACACTAGCACATGTTCAATTATTGTCACCCCCCACTTTTCAGGAACAGGGGTAATTATTATTTTGTATTTTTGAATATTTTTGAAATTTATTTTATTATTTATGATATTGTTTTGGGGTTATTTGAGTCGGGTTCGAATTTTAGCTCATTTCGACTTATATCGGGGACCCGGGGTAGCTTAGACTCTGATCGGGACCCAACTGGAACTGACCAACTTGTCATGACCAAACCCAGATATTTATATTTGACTAATCCCATTTGATTTTAGTGGGATTAGGGATTAGAATTAGATTTAGAACGTGAAATTTGGAGTTTTCAAGTTACCATTTTGACCCCAACTCAAAACTGCTCATTTCTTTGACTTGGAGGGCATTTTGGTAAATTGCCAAATGACCCCAACCCTCTAAAATGTGGCCGGCCAGCAACAACACTCCCTCTCTTCTTCACATTTCAAGAAAAACTCTCTCTCTTCTCCTTTCTCTCATTCTACAAAGATCCCTTTCTTTTCCCTTTGGATTTTAAGCTCCAAAGTAAGTCAAATCTCTTCTAATTCTCTTCCATACTCTAGATCTCTCTCTAATCTTGGTGCTAACCCTAGTTTATCTTTTATTTGTGATTTTTATCTAGGTAAAACCTAGCACGGAGGGATTGGAAGCTTAGATTTGGCTCTTGACCCAAAAAGAACCAATTTTGGGGCTTTTCCTTGGGATTCCAACTCCTAAGAGATAAACTCTAACTCTAACTCTTGTAATTACTCCTAATTAATGTTATTTGCATATTAGAGGATACCCGAGACGTAGGACAACGCATTAGAAGAGGTTTGGAACCCATTGGACTTAATTCGGGACTTTCGGGCTAGGTTTAGTGCCAATTTTGGGGAAAACCCTACATTGACATGTTTGGGTGTTATCCCTAGCCTAATTAGACCTAACTAGGTTAGTTTGGGTGAGATGAGGCTAGGTACATGTCCATATTTGGATACGTGGGGTCGTTTTGCGAGAAATCATAAAAATAGGCTTTTTCGGAGTTTTCGGGTTCCAACACACGGGTGACTTTTTGCACCGACACTAGAATTGACAAGTTAGTACTTAGAATAGGTTCTAATAATTATTTAGAACTCATGGGTAGAGTTTGGGTCGAATACGGATAGGTTTGGTGTCCGTATCACGCGGTATCGCGAATCGGACACCCCGGAGTCGCCAAAATGGCCATTTGGCCGTTCGGGCATCGTTTCTAATTTTTGCTCGCATGCGCGAGTTAGATTGATTGTGTGGGGTACATGTCTAAGCCCTAGAGGGTAGAATTGAGAGGATTTTGGTACTCGGATAGGTTTTGAAATATTTTGTATATATATAAATGTTAGTGTATGTGTATATATAGAGAGCGAGATAGAAATATTTATATATATGTATGTGTGTGTATGTGTGTGTGTGTGGTTTTTGGTTGAGAGTATTAGAGAGTTTTAGAGTGTTAGAGAGTGGTGGACTTGGTAGATGAATTAGTTTGTGTGTGTGTTGTATTGAGAAGGTTAGAGGGGATTTGAGAGAGTGATAGAGGGATAGAGAGAGTGGGATTGAGGGAGTGAATGGGGATGTATAGAGGGGTGGGGAGGCTACTGATTTCAGCAGTAGGAGCAGCCCATTGACAGGCCATTCCAGTCCCCATGTTCAGCCATGTATAGCCCATGAGCAGTCCATAAATTTAGCCTACACTTGACAGCCATATTGCCACTAAATCAGTCCCAAACTTAGCCTAAACCTGTCCCATTTTCTTCCCCATATCAGCCCTACATGACAGCCCTTAAGCACCCCCAAACCAGCCTACAAAGCAGCCTTAGCAGCCCTTAATCCAGTCCACATGGACAGCCATGTTAGCCCCCAAATAAGTCCTTAACACCCTACATTTCAGCCCATAAAACACCCCCAAATCAACCCTACATTTCAGCCTATAAGCTGTCCATGTTCACCGTATTTAGCAGCCACTTAGCAGTCCTAAAACCAGTCCTATTCAGCCCCTACATTGGCCCCTTTAACCCCACATATAAGCCCCTATATTCAGCCACTTTAGCCCCCAAAATAGCCCCGATTTCACCTATAATTCTGCCATGTTATCCCCCTATCTTCCACCCAATTCAGCCACCATTTCACCCTCCATTGGCAGCCCCACTTGACACCCAAAACAGCCCATGGATTGCCCCATGTTTGCACATCCATTTAACCCACATAGGACAGCCCAAATCAGCCTACATCAGCCCATATTTCAGCCCATAAATCAGCCTCCAATTCTTCCATATATTCACTTATGCATTCCATTCATACTTTTCATTCAATTCAATCCTCCAAACATTCATTCATTCATATATTAATCACTTCAAACATTCATCCCTCCATCCATACATCCTTCCATTCACTTATGCATTTTATTTATTCAATCTACAAATTCATCCACTCATCCCACCATCCTATCACCCATTCATTTATACTTTCCATCCCCATTCCATTTCATCTCCATTTTACTTCATTCGCACATTCATTCATACATCCCACTTTCCATTACATACTATAAAGTCCCTTGGCCCTATAGGTCTTGAGTTTGTTTTGTGATGTGAGGATTATTAGAGGGTAAGGTATTGTGGTAGGCTTGTTAGATTTAGTATTAGATATTAGTTAGTGTTGGTGTTAGTACTGTGTTAGAAATGGTTAGTTAAGTTAGTATCCTAGTTGACTAGTTAGAGGACTAACCTCGACACTAGGAGAGTGTGGGAGAGTGAACTAGGAAGGTTGGTAGAGAGTAGGGTGTGGTATCTCAAGATACCATAGCGTATCATGACGATACCCTAAGGTAATGTTGGAATGACCAACATAAAAGATAAGATGGATTAGATGCCCAAGAACCCTAGATTTCTTAGTTGGTAAACCCTAGATAGGATAGTATCTAGCTACCCTAAGAAGCCTAGGCTAGTATGCTGAGATCTAGAGGGGTTTCCTTTGTAATGGGCAAGGTATCGGGAATACCTTGTAAGGGTAAATTATGGGGTATAGGGTAATGTAAGGTATTGGGTTACTGATTGCTAGATGGGCTTAGAAATAGGTTGTCTTGGTAGGTAATGACTAGATGAGGGTAGTTTAGACTAGTCTTGATCCCCGTTGACCAAGAGTTGACTTTTTGACTGAAAGTCAACTTCAAGTCAACACTTGACTTAGAATTGACCGAAACCAAACCAGAGTTGACCAGTTGATTGAAAATCAACTGTTAGTCAACATTTGACTTGTTTGACATAGGGTTGACTCAGTGTTGACTAGAGTTGACCAGAGTTGACTTTTTGACCAAAAGTCACCTATAAGTCAACCTTTGACCCAAATTGACCTATTTTGACTTGAATTGACTTCTTGTGACCTTGTTTGACCTTAGTTGGCCTAGTGTGACCTATTTTAGCTTGGTGTGACTTAGTTTGACCTTGTTTTGACTTAGACTTGCATATCATGACTCGATTAGCTTTCCTTTCATTATTAAACCATGTTTTGACTTGTATCTCATCTTTAGGTCTGTGATTACTCTGAGCGTCTGTTCACCTTATCAGCTTAGGACCACAGGCGAGTACATTCTCTGATAATATTTCTGTTTTATGATATCGTCTTTGTTTCTAGTATTTAGTGTAGATATCCTTGTTCTCTTGACACATGGTGCACACGGATTGGTATTGTCTGGATCCCGTCATAAGATGTTATTCCTCTTATATATGGTATACACTGGGCAAGTCTTTATTGTTTATTGTTCATTGTATAGATACGATTCCTGCGTAGGCTCGCGACCTCCTCAGAGAATACGTGTCATGACGTGTCATGACTGGATCCACTATATTAGTCAGGGATGGGGGTGTTAGCGTAGATATGTAATCAATACCCCATAATATTATATTGTATCATCATTGTATCAATATAGTATCCTCATTGTATAGTGTTAATCATACACTCACGTATGATTAGCCAGTCCAAACATTGTATCAAGTTCTAAGCCGATCACATGTTGAAACTAGCACTAAACTCACATAGATAGCAGTTCTAGATTTCGTACATGTCATACATTGTTTTCTTGCCTTATCTCATTACAGTTTTGATATACTCTGCCAGGATACATGTAGGCTCTACTTTACCTAGTATATTCTCTCTATCTACTGCTACATTTTCAATATCGTATAACTAGAACTGTTGTTTAAAATTTTGTACTCGTTCCTGTCCTGACTGGACCTGTTGAAAATATTACAGATGATGATGGTGACTGCCCTACCTTCTACGGGGCACATGAGGGTGACACTCAGGAGCTCGAGGAGCATCTAGCTTAGTAGAGGGTGCTTACTCTAGTCTAGTATTTTTTTAGTTTTCAGTTTGTATCGGATTGTTCTGATTGTTAGTTGAGACTTGGTTATATTTCAGGACTTGTATTTATTTGTGTTAAACATCTACTTTGTGTGGTGTGATAACTCTATTTATATTCAGTTTCTTCCTTTTATCTGATTTTATATCGTGCTCTATCTTCCCTAGACTTGTGATTGAGATATAGAGTTGAGATGTTATATTATACCTCAGTACGGAGATGACTGGTTTATATATCTTATTGTTAGATGTTAGATGTTATAGAGGACCTATACAGCGTTCTACCGCCGACACTGCGGCGTAGGCTGGACGTACCCACGTTTTCGTGCTCCTAAATAGGGTGCGGGTCATGACACGTTTTTGTGGCGGCCCATGTAGGTCAGTGTCGCAATTAGTGCGATCTCGTAATGGTGCTCGACTTAGAGTACTAATTACGAGCCTGCGACTAGGACATAGGATCTAGAATATGATAGGAGTTACTCAATCACATTTTAGGAAAATTCTGATCTTTTGATTTCTATGACAACTCTTCTTGCATTTGAATTCAATTGTCCTCCTTTGATAATATATTATCTTGTGCCATATTGATCTCTTGGGTTCAATTCGTCCTCAGGATGGCAATTACTCGCAGTCAGGCAGCAGCAGGGCAGAGTGCAGGTTCCAATCTTTCGATCTTATTTTCGTATTTGCCTCCTTATAACTGTTTGAAATTCGATTCCATCTCCTTGATTGGTTGATGAAAATTTTATTTATGTGATGTGATTTTCTCCTAAGATAAGTCGTATGGGCTAGGTCGCCTTGATTATGAGATTTAGAATCCTCTAGGGTCATGCTAGCAGGCATAGTGAGGACATATAGTCGGATTACGAATGTATTTCTAGGGTGTGGGAATTTAAGGTTTTCGCTGCCAAGTATGCGGCAATGCGAAAATTTTAAATACCATAATTCTAGAGGTATGTACCTTAGTCAAGGACTCTGTGATTATCGTAGCCTTGCTCACTAGCATGACGAAGATTCTGAGTATCATGATTCTGGACAGATGCATATGATTGTCGAACTGCATGATTTTTTCTGTGTTTATTTTGTTTTAATTTTTGTGGATGAATTCTTTTAAGGTGGATAGACTTGTAGCACCAGGTTTCTAATTGAGAGTGATTTTAAATTTTCTAGTTTTAGTCATTTAATTATTGTCATTTAAATTCATGGTTTGATTTTGGAGATTTTAATCATTTTAAATTTTTAAGTCATGACTTAAGATTTTTGATGTTTTACTAGTGAAACCCTAGGGATTGTTTGACCTAGAGCCTAACCATTTGATTAGGATATTTTCAGTATCATTTCTGGCCCAAGGGTATTTTGGTCATTGGACCTCTTTGAATTATTTTTGATATTTTGTATTGGTGATTGTTGATTTGGCTTTTGATATGTGAGATTTTGTGATGGTTTCGTGTCCGTGTCGGACACGTAACAGTTTTTATTGGTAAGTGTTGTTGTGTCTTAAGAGATTTATATTTTGCTGAAATTTTTTTCTTTGGAAGTATTCGAGAGGGATTGTTTTCTGCGTGTGTTTTTCTGTGATTGCTTTGTTTTAATTTCGAGGATGAAATTTTTTAAGGTGGATAGATTTGTCACCCCCACTTTTCAGGAACAGTGGTATTCTTGTTATTTTGTATTTTTGAATATTTTTTGAAATTTATTTTATTATTTATGATATTGTTTTGGGGTTATTTGAGCCGGGTTCAAATTTCAGCTCATTCCGACTTGTATCGGGGACCCGGGGAAGCTTAGACTCTGATCGGGACCCAACTGGAACTGACCAACTTGTCATGACCAAACCCAGATATTTATATTTGACTAATCCCATTTGATTTTAGTGGGATTAGGGATTAGAATTAGATTTAGAACTTGAAATTTGGAGTTTTCAAGTTACCATTTTGACCCCAACTCAAAACCACTCATTTCTTTGACTTGGAGGGCATTTTAGTAAATTGCCAAATGCCCCCAACCCTCTAAAATGGGGCTGGCCAGCAGCAACACTCCCTATCTTCTTCCCATTTCAAGAAAAACTCTCTCTTTTCTCCTTTCTCTCATTCTACAAAGACCCCTTTCTTTTTCCTTTGGATTTTAAGCTCCAAAGTAAGTCAAATCTCTTCTAATTCTCTTCCATACTCTAGATCTCTCTCTAATCTTGGTGCTAACGCTTGTTTATCTATTATTTGTGATTTTTATCTACGTAGAACCTAGCATGGAGGGGTTGGAAGCTTAGATTTGGCTTTTGACCCAAAAAGAACCAATTTTGGGGCTTTTCCTTGGGATTCCAACTCCCAAGAGGTAAACCCTAACTCTAACTCTTGTAATTGCTCCTAATTAATGTCATTTACATATTAGAGGATACCCGAGACGTAGGACAATGTATTAGAAGAGGTTTGGAACCCATTGGACTCAATTCGGAACTTTCGGGCTAGGTTTAGTGCCAATTTTGGGGAAAACCCTAAATTGACATGTTTGGATGTTATCCCTAGCCTAATTAGACCTAATTAGGTTAGTTTGGGTGAGATGAGGCTAGATACGTGTCTATATTTGGATACGTGGGGTCGTTTTGCGAGAAATCATAAAAATAGACTTTTTTCGGGGTTTTCGGGTTCCAACACACGAGTGACTTTTTGCACCGACACTAGAATTGACAAGTTAGTACTTAGAATAGGTTCTAATCATTATTTAGAACTCGTGGGTAGAGTTTGGGTCGAATCCGGATAGGTTTGGTGTCCGTATCACGCGGTATCGCAAATCGGACACCCCGAGTCGCCAGAATGGCCATTTGGCCATTCGGGCCTCGTTTCTCATTTTTTTCTTGCGTGCACGAGTTAGATTGATTGTGTGGGGTACGTGTCTAAGCCCTAGAGGGTAGAATTGAGAGGATTTGGGTATTCGGATAGGTTTCGGGATATTTTGTATATATATAAATGTTAGTGTATGTGTATATATATATAGAGTGAGATAGATATATGTATATATATGTATGTGTGTGTGTGTGTGTGTGGTTTTTGGTTGAGAGTATTAGAGAGTTTGAGAGTGTTAGAGAGTGGTGGACTTGGTAGATGAATTAGTGTGTGTGTGTTGTATTGAGAAGGTTAGAGGGGATTTGAGAGAGTGATAGAGGGATAGAGAGAGTAGGATTGAGAGAGTGAATGGGGATGTATAGAGGGGTGGGGAGGCTACTGATTTCAGCAGTGGGAGCAACCCATTGACAGGCCATTCCAGCCCCCATGTTCAGCCATGTATAGCCCATGAGCAGTCCACAAATTCAGCCTACACTTGACAGCCATATAGCCACTAAATCAGTCCCAAACTTAGCCTAAACCTGTCCCATTTTCTTCCCCATATCAGCCCTACATGACAGCCCTTAAGCACCCCCAAACCAGACTAAAAGGCAGCCTACAAAGCAGCCTTAGCAGCCCCAAATCCAGTCTACATGGACAGCCATGTTAGCCCCCAAACCAGTCCTTAACACCCTACATTTCAGCCCATAAAACACCCCCAAATCAACCCTACATTTCAGCCTATAAGCTGTCCCATGTTTACCGTAATTAGCAGCCACTTAGCAGTCCTAAAACCAGTCTATTCAGCCCCTACATTGGCCCCTTTAACGACACATATAAGCCCCTCTATTCAGCCACTTCAGCCCCCAAAACAGCCCCCATTTCACCTATAATTCAGCCATGTTATCCCCCTATCTTCCACACAATTTAGCCACCATTTTACCCTCCTTTGATAGCCCCACTTGACACCAAAAATAACCCAAGGATAGCCCTATGTTTGCACATCCATTTAACCCACATAGGACAGCCCAAATTTGCCTACATCAGCCCATACTTCAGCCCATAAATCAGCCTCAAATTCTTCCATATATTCACTTATGCATTCCATTCATACTTTTTATTCAATTCAATCCTCCAAACATTCATTCATTCATGTATTAATCACTTCAAACATTCATCCCTCCATCCATACATCCTTCCATTCACTTATGCATTTTATTCATTCACTCTACAAATTCATCCACTCATCCCACCATCCTATCACCCATTCATTTATACTTTCCATCCCCATTCCATTTTATCTCAATTTCACTTCATTCGCACATTCATTCATCCATCCCACTTTCCATTACATACTACAAAGTCCCTTGGCCCTATAGGTCTTGAGTTTGTTTTGTGATGTGAGGATTATTAGAGGGTAAGGTATTGTGGTAGGCTTGTTAGATTTAGTATTAGATATTAGTTAGTGTTGGTGTTAGTGTCGTGTTAGAAATGGTTAGTTAAGTTAGTATCCTAGTAGACTAGTTAGAGGACTAACATAGAGACTATGAGAGTGTGGGAGAGTGAACTAGGAAGTTTGGTAGAGAGTAGGGTGTGGTATCTCAAGATACCATAGCGTATCATGACGATACCTTAAGGTAATGTTGGGATGACCAACATGGAAGATAAGATGGATTAGATGCCCAAGAACCCTAGATTTCTTAGTTGGTAAACCCTAGATAGGATAGTATCTTGCTACCCAAAGAATCCTAGGCTAGTATCCTGAAATCTAGAGGGGTTTCCTTTGTAATGGGCAAGGTATCGGGAATACCTTGTAAGGGTAAATTATGGGGTATAGGGTAATGTAAGGTATTGGATTTCTGATTGCTAGATGGGCTTAGAAATAGATTGTCTTGGTAGGTAATGACTAGACGAGGGTAGTTTAGACTAGTCGTGATCCCCGTTGACCAAGAGTTGACTTTTTGACCGAAAGTCAACTTCAAGTCAACACTTGACTTAGAATTGACCGAAACTAAACCAGAGTTGACCAGTTGACTAAAAATCAACTGTTAGTCAACATTTGACTTGTTTGACCTAGGGTTGACCCAGGGTTGACTCAGTGTTGACCAGAGTTGACCAGAGTTGACTTTTTGACCAAAAGTCAACTGTAAGTCAACCTTTGACCCAGATTGACCTAGTTTGACTTGGATTGACTTCCTGTGACCTTGTTTGACCTTGGTTGACCTAGTTTGACCTAGTTTAGCTTGGTGTGACTTAGTTTGACCTAGTTTTGACTTAGACTTGCATATCATGACTCGATTAGCTTTCCTTTCATTATTAAACCATGTTTTGACTTGTAGTATCTCATCTTTAGGTCTGTGATTACTCTGAGAGTCTATTCCCCTTATCAGCTCAGGACCACAGGCGAGTACATTCTCTGATAATATTTTTGTTTTATGATATCGTCTTTGTTTCTAGTATTTAGTGTAGATATCCTTGTTCTCTTGAAACATGGTGCACACAGATTGGTGTTGTCTGGATCCCGTCATAAGATGTTATTCCTCTTATATATGGTATACACTGGGCAAGTCTTTATTGTTTATTGTTCATTGTATAGATACGATTCCTACGTAGGCTCGCGACCTCCTTAGAGAATACGTGTCATGACGTGTCATGACTGGATCTACTATATTAGTCAGGGATGGGAGTATTAGCGTAGATATGTGATTAGTACCCCATAGTATTATATTGTATCATTATTGTATCCTCATTGTATAGTGTTAATCATACACTCACGTATGATTAGCCAGGCCAAACATTGTATCAAGTTCTAAGCCGATCACATGTTGAAACTAGCGCTAAACTCAAATAGATAGCAGTTCCAGATTTCGTACATGTTATACATTATTTTCTTGCCTTATCTCATTACAGTTTTGATATACTCTGTCAGGATACATGTACTCTCTACTTTACCTAGTATATTCTCTCTATCTACTGCTACATTTTCAATATCGTATAACTAGAACTATTGTTTAAGATTTTATACTCGTTCCTGTCCTGACTGGACCTGTTAAAAATATTACAGATGATGATGGTGACTGCCCTACCTTCTATGAGGCACATAAGGGTGACACTCAGGAGCCCGAGGAGCATCTAGCTCAGTAGAGGGTGCTTACTCTAGTCTAGTATTTTTTAGTTTTTAGTTTGTATCAGATTGTTCCGATTGTTAGTTGAGACTTAGTTATATTTCAGGACTTGTATTTATTTGTGTTAAATATATACTTTGTGTGGTGTGATAACTCTATTTATATTCAGTTTCTTCCTTTTATCTGATTTAATATCGTGCTCTATCTTCCCTAGACTTGTGATTGAGATATAGAGTTGAGATGTTATATTATACCTCCGTGCGGAGATGACAGGTTTATATATCTTGTTGTTAGATGTTAGATGTTATAGAGGACCTATATAGCGTTTTACCGTCGACACTGTGGCGTAGGCTGGACGTACCCACGTTCTCGTGCCCCTAAATAGGGTGCAGGCCATGACAATTATTATTTTATGTCATGTACTTACTTTTATTTATTTCTTCTCACATGTCATGATATGTCTTTTCTTTTCATTCTTTCTTATGTGCTTTGATATGTATTACCATGCCTTTCCGAATTTATTATACTTTGCAGTCTATGCCATGTCTAGAATTTCTTTATTGTGGTCTGTCGTGGCGCACTCTTGTTGCATGTCTTCTTTGCTTAATAGATAGTGACCCATCGTGGTGCACTCTTGTACATATCTTTTCTTGCTTACATGTTAGTGGTCTGTCATGGCACACTCTCTATTTTCTTTATAGTGGCTCATCGTAGTGCACTCCCAGCTTCCAGCTTATTATATTTTCTTGTTGTGGCTTGCTATAGTATACTTTCTTGTATTATCCAGTCTTGCATATCATGTCTAGGATGGATTCTACGGAATGCCACACCCAGAATCCAACAAGAAAACGTTAAAGACTAAACAACTAGATTGGTTACCTAGATGCATTGGGAGGGAAAAATTTCTGGTTGCCTGCAAGCCCTTTCTCCCGGCCCCAACCTGAATGGATTTGGAGCTATCTGTCATGATGAGCACACTTCCAAAGCACCGTCGAGTGTTGCACCTTTTATATGTTTTAGGGTACATTTGTCTCCTGAGAGATGTACCCACTATTAGATCTTAGGATACATTTGTCTCCCGGGCGATGTCTCCACCATTACTTTCTTTTCCTTTTGGCCTGGATAAGTTGGGTTCTGTAGGGCAGGTAACTGGATTGGATTTCTCAAAACTGCATATGTTAGTAATTAGGATTGTGATAACCCTAGTTAGCTAATGTATAAAGCCGTACTCATTGCTTGTCCGTGATTGTTGTATGGAGTCTAGTCTAGTCTAGTTTTGTCTTGCCAGTGTTCGTATTTCTTTATTTCATTATATTATTGTTTATGCTTTACTTTTGTCGATAAAGGATTAGAAACTAACTTCTGTTCCGGAGAAGGGTTACAACCGCGGTCCTTGTTTGGTTTACGGGTTGTAACTTGGGTTTCGGAGCAGTTTCTTAGTCATCTTGTCATTTTTCGTCCTATTTAGTACTCACACGCTATACGTGATTCCTATGTTATACATTGATTAGAGACTAAGTTCTATTCGGAAGAAGGGTTACAGCCCCGGACCATGTTTGGTTTACGGGTTGTAACTTGGGTACCAGAATAGTTTCTAAGTCATCTTATCATTTGTCATTCTATATAGTTCTAACATGCTCACATGTCCCATTTATCTAACATGCTCACATCTCTCAGTTATCTAACATGCTCACATGTACCATTTCTCTTACATGCTCACATGTTCAGTTTATCTCACATGTTCACAAGTTTTCTTTTATCTTACATGCCGACAGTTTATATTATATCACATGTTATTTACCCTATGTTCCATGTTGTTTTATTTATTGTCTTTTCTATTATCGGGATAAGTGCATTGGTAGTGCACGAGTCTCGATCCGTATTTACTTATTTCTATCTCTATACATTGCTATATTAGTTATTGCTTGGTTTAGTTCATAGTTCGGCTTTCTTTGTGGTACTTGCTATTAGTCTGACCCCACTGGTTTTGTCTAGCCATATTGATAGAGGAGCTCGAAGGATCTTCCGTACCATCTACTCGACGGTGACTACCCGGAGCACCGGAGTACCTTAGTGGGTTTTCTATTTTATTCCACTAGTTATGTACATTATTCTTTTGTCGCGTTTAGCCTCCAAGCACGTATTTAGCTCGTGTTTTGGATCTTGACGTTTAGCCTACGGGCCTAAACATGATGTGCGTATTCTATATTATAGCTATGGCTTATCATGTATGACTATTACTCTAGCTAGTTCTTCACTTTGTATTACTAGCTTCATGATCATCCATGTATATATAGTTTGGGATGCTTTACTATTTTATGTCTGATGATCATACTTCTTGTACTTTACATATTTGCCTGTGATTGAGATACCTAGGATCGTTCAACCTAGGATTGACTGTTGGCTTGTAGTAGTAACCCCCATGTCTTGACAGCTTATGTCACGCCCCGATTTCGAAGAATCGATAGTTGTCCCCCCGGGCGTGATGTCGTGCGAACCTAAGTTACGATCGCACAAGGCATGGTCATAAGGATATCCGAAACACAACATCAAATGGAGTATACAGAGAAATTGAACACATTAAAATGAGAGAAACTTTTGTTTTCATTAATAATAAAACTTTATTTATAAGACTCCAATACAATCATTGCCGTACGGGCTACAACAAGACTTGATTACAAAATGAACACTGATGAGATTGTTGTTCCATACATTATATCCACCTTTACAAACAAAACATTCCCAAGGACCTGGAATAGTCGGGTTTCGAGACGCCATTTCTTCTGGACTGAATACGGAGTCTTCAAAAGGATTCAAAAGCAAGCCTTCAACACACGGACGAGGCTTCAATGTACTTGCATTGCCTTGAGATTAAGTGGCACGCCCTTCTTGGTTTGGGGTACCTGTGTGGATAGCGATGATCAGTACATTACACTTTGTAGTGGTGCGTAGCAAATTAAGTTCCATGCTCTCATTTGGTTAAAGATTTTATATGACTTAGTTGGTGAATCTTTCTAACCATCCTAATGAATTTCAGACAAGCATATGACAAGCATAATGTGAACTACTCAAGAACTTACCCACGGCAGAGCGTGCCGTGCAATGTGAGACTTACCATATTCTTTTCTGTCAATTGTTATCGCTAGCATAGCGTGTGCAATTTACGGGTGATTGGTCACCGATATCACAAGCCATCTTAGACTTATAGCTTTGTTAGTCGGGGCCCTTTCAACGCAAGTAGCGAGCCCCATTGCAAGTCTCCGCCTAACCCGTGCTATCATCCAGCACAGCTATACCCTGTTTCCTCCTAGGCCAAAACGGTCCCGTGCCCCGGGTTAACGCTCGAGGATACTTTTACCTTGTCGACAAGTTGTCGATGACCGTGCTTAGAACAATTTAGTTATTAAGGCATAGTCGACATTTCTTTTGAGAGCTTGACCATTATATCGTGTCCCACCTTGTCATGGCATCACCTTAATTGAGTCAATCTTTTGTTAACACAGTTCTATAAATTTATAATGTGTCCGTGGCTTTGTATCTATTATTTCATTCGCAATAAGGTTATCGATTGCACTAAGAAAGGGGAGGTCAAGAAGAGAAACGTTAGCCACACACCTTGAGGTTGCTTGAAGAGAGAGACTAGCTTGGTTGCGCTAGACATCGCCTACGCGATTACCAGAAATCGTACAAGCAACCGATTAGAACACTGTACTACTCAAGGAGTTCGATATGAAATTTGAGTTCGAAATGCAAGCCATGAAAACAATCAAAAACATTCACAAAAACGTATTCAGAAAACCAAAGCCAAAACCAACACAAGTGCGGCATAAAAAATAGAGCAACGAGAGGTCTCTCCCGACTCAGTCGCAGAGTCTGTCCTTGAGGCGCAATCCGCTGAATATGGGACTTGGTTCCGAAGAAGCCATTCCATAACGGGGAATAGATCTTAATTCAACCGTTCTCATTCGACCGATTCGATCGATCCCGACCTATCGGTTCCGATCGAATCGATGGTGACAGTGTTCCTTTCTCGTGCACCCCGTAGATAGAGAACAGGCATGATATAGGGACGAGGCACTACACCATAACCAACTAAGAAAAAGGTTCGTCTTAGAAACTTAAGAAAAGAACCTACCGCTAGGAAAAATAGGAAAGGAAACTTTTCTCTCATCTCCGACTTTAGTTACCAGGTCGATTCCTCGACCGCATGGTTCTTCCAAAACACTCGAATGAGAGGAATGGAATGATTTTGAAGCAGTTTATCCTTGTGCTCTACGATTTGCATAGGCGCTTCAACATACGATAAGTCTGCCTGCGGATTTAGCTGACCAAAGTCTACCACGTGGCTCGAATCGTGCACGTACTACCGCAACTGAGTGACGTAGAAGACATTGTGCACGTTTGATGGTGCTGGTGGCAATGCGATCTAGTAAGCTACTGGGGCGACTCGCTTCAATATCTTGAAAGGACCGACAAATCTTGGACTTAACTTTCCCTTAGCTCCAAATCTCTTGACTCAACGCATAGGTGTGACTTTCAGAAACACATGATCGCCCTCCAGGAATTCAAGGGGTCGTCGCTGGGTTTCAGCGTAGATCTTCTGCCGACTCTGTGCTATCTTTAATCTCTCCCGTATTAGTTTAACTTTTTGTACGGTCTGTTCCACCAGTTCTGGGCCAAGCATCTGTCGTTCCCTGACTTTATCTCAGCAAATAAGCGATCTGCACTTCCGACCGTACAAAACTTCATACGACGCCATTTGGATGCCGGACTGGTAGTTGTTGTTATATGCAAATTCGGCCAACAGTAGATGAACGTCCCAGCTTGACTTCAAGTCGATCGCAGAGAGTCGTAACATGTCTTCAAGAATCTGGTTCACCCGCTCTGTTTGGCCATCGGTCTAAGGATGATAAGCTGAGCTAAACTTTAACTTGGTCCACAATGCTGAGTGAAGGCTACTCCAGAAGCGTGATACGAACCGTCCATCCCGATCTGAGACAATAGATATTAGGACCCCCTACAGCCGAACTATTTTATCAAAATATATCTGAGCAAGGCGGTCGACGCTCCAAGTGACTTTAATGGCAATAAAGTGCGCTGACTTGGTTAATCGATCGATGATGACCCAGACGACATCGTTCCCCCGTAGCGTCTTCGGCAGGCCAACAACAAAGTCTATAGTGACATGATCCCACTTCCACTCTGGAATGGCAAGGTTCTGCATCTCCCCGCCCGGTCGCTGGTGCTCAGCTTTAACTTGCGGACAGGCCATACACTGTGACACAAAGAGCGTCACATCCCTCTTCATATCGTGCCACCAAAAGATAATACGAATGTCCTTATACATCTTGGTGCTACCAGGATGTAAGGAATATTTTGCATAATGCGCCTCCAATATTATCTTCTTTCTAAGTTTTGCGTCATCTGGAACACATAGCCGACCTTTCACTCGCAACACTCCTGACTCGTCCTCTGCAAAGTCAGACGTCTTTTCCGTGGATATCAGCTTCCGCATCTTCTCCAGGTATGGATCGTCCTTCTAAGAAGACTTGATTTTCTCCAATAGGCTCGGTTCTAGCTACAGTTGCGCCAGTTCCACATCCCTAAATCGAACTCGGAGTTCAATGCCCATTTCTTCCAAATCATGCAGCAGTTGACTATTGATGGATAGTGAAGCTAGGTACTTCCGGCTCAGCACATCTGCCACAACATTTCCCTTACCCGGCGCATAGTCGATCGACAAGTCGTAGTCTTTAATCAGTTCCAGCCATGGCCTCTGTCACAAATTTAGTTCTTTCTGGGTAAAGAAATACTTGAGGCTCTTGTGGTCCATATAAATCCTGCATGCCATGCCATAAAGATAGTGACGCCATAGCTTCAACGCAAACACAATCGCCGCTAGTTCTAGGTCGTGCGTGGGGTAGTTCTTCTCTTGTCGCTTCAGCTATCGGGAAGCAAAAGATATCACCTTATCCTGCTGCATGAGCACACACCCCAATCCTTGGCCAAAAGCATCGCTGAAGATTTAAAATCCCTCGGTCCCTTCAGGAAGAGTGAGTATCGGGGACGAAACGAGCCATTATTTTAGCTCCTGTAACGAAGCTTCACAGTCGTCTGACCAACGAACGCGACTCCCTTTTGGGTGAGGCGAGTCAAGGGCAATGCAATCTTTGTGAAGTCCTTTACGAAGCGTCTAGAGTATCCCGCCAAACCGAGGAAGCTTCAAATTCCACTGACAGACGTGGGCAGTTTACAATCAACAACTGCCTCAAATTTCTTTGGATCGACGGAAATGCCTTCAGCAGAGATGATGTGCCCAAGAAAAGATACGTTGTTCAGCTAAAACTCACACTTGCTCCTCTTCGCAAACAACTGATTCTTCGAACGGTCTAGAGCACGGTTCATAGATGTTCTGCGTGTTGCGCTTGATCCTTCGAGTAAACAAGGATATCGTCTATGAAGACTACTACAAATTTATCGAGGAACGGACGGAACCCCGATTCATTAGATCCATAAAGGTGGCAGGAGCATTCGCCAGGTCAAATGGCATCACCTAGAACTCATAGTGGCCGTAACGAGTACGGAAGGCAGACTTTGGCGCGTCCTCTGGCCTGACCTTTAGCTGGTGATAACCTGATCGAAGATCAATCTTCGAAAACACTGTGGCATCTTGGAGCTGATCAAACAATCGTCGATACGGGGCAGGGGGTATTTGTTCCAGACGGTGGCCTTATTTAATTCATGATAGTCGATACAGAGCTGCATCGATCCATCTTTCTTTTTGACAAATAGCACAGACGTACCCCACGGCGAGACACTTGGACGGATGAATCCACTGTCAAGTAATTCATGTAGTTTTACTTTGAGTTTTTTTAATTCTGCTGGGGCCATTCTGTACGAAGCTTTTAAGATCGGCCGGGTGTCGGGGAATGTTTCGAGGGTGAATTCAATTTTTTGATCGGGTGGCATTCCAGATAGCTCGACCGGGAACACGTCGGGAAATTCTGCCACAACGTCGGCCTGACCCACGTTTTTACTATCTAGTCGCGTGTCGCGAACGGACGCCAAGTAGCCTTCGTATCCTGAATGCAGCATCCTCCAAGCAGAAATTGCAAAAATCACCATACACGTCGACGATGCTTCACCACACGAGTAGTAGAATTCGGGCACTCCAGGTATGCGAAAGGTGACCTTCTTTCCTGTGCAATCAATGGTGGCATTACAAGTACCGAGCCAATCCATTCCCAGAATGATGTCATAGTGCTTCATATCCAGAACTATCACGTCAAGACCGACCTTTTGACCCCCTATACAGATGACTCCACCACTGCAGGCTAAGTTCGTGAGTAGTGGCACATCCAAAGGTACACTTATGCTAAGGTCGAGGTCTAACAATATTATAGGAAATTTGTGCTCGACGGCGAAGTCCGCGATATGAAACTATGTGAAGCACCTAAATCAAGTAGTATATGAGCAGGCACATTATTGAAATTTAATATACCTATCACTACCATGTCTGAGGCGAACGCTTCGTCCAGCGTCATGGCATATACGCGCCCTTGATCATTAGAACGTCGGTCTTGGTTGTTGGGTTAGGTGGGTTGAGGTGGTCGGGGCGCCTGTCCTCGATTTTTTTGATGGTTTTGTTGGGGCGAAGCATTGAGATATCGTCTACGGGCCATGGAGTCTCGCTTTTGGTGACCCTTCTGTCCACAAAAGAAGCATCGTCCTTCGAGGATAAAGCACTTGCTGGTGTCGTGCCCAAAGGAATGGCACAACGAGATGATAGGTTATGTCCCTGGTAGCCGCCATGGTTTGGATGTATCGACGCGTGATTGTTGCCTCAAGTATAGCTCGGACGTTTGTGATTGGAATTGTGCACAAAGTCTGCAGCAACAGGAGGGTACTGGCTCTCAAGGCGGAGAGCATAATTTAAAGCATCGCCCATGGTCTTGTACTGCGGAACTGCTACATGAGTACCGATAGAGCGTCGTAGACTCGCTTCGAATCGTCGCACACGACACTCCTCTGTAGGAAGAAACGCACCAGCAAATTTGGACAATTTATTGAATTCTGCGGCATACTATTCTACTGTCCGATTTCCTTGCCTCAACTGCATGAATTCATTTTCCTTTTATTGGCGAACAGCGGAAGGAAGGTACTCGACTTCAACGGCTTTGCGGAACGTGGCCCAAGAGATCATCGCTGAGTTGTTATCGCGTCAGATCACTCGTTTGTGCACGTTCCACCAGTCGTGTACGTTCAAAGGTAGTCGAAGTTGTGTACAGGCGACTTGCTTGGATTCTTCAATGCCGAGGAGCTCGAAGTGATCTTCCATCTCTTCCAACCAGTCGATTTCCATAGAAGGGCCTTCGGTACCGCTGAAGGAAGTGGGGCACGCTTTTTTGAATTCTGACACTTCAAAGTTGTATTTTTTCGGTGCCGTCGGTTGACGCTCGGGCTCCTCTCGGTCGACTTCGGTGGGTTGACCCGTCGGCTCGGTGACAGTAGGCACAGTTGCGGAGTTTTCATTGGCCACAATCGTCTGGACGATCTGTTGTAGAGTATCAAGCTGCTTTTGCTGTATCATGGTTTGAGCTTCGAAGCGAGCTTCAAATTGGGCCTGTCGTATCTTCGCCCGTTGTTGTCGGTTCTCAGACTATTTTTGATGTGCCTCCATCATGCGCAACATCCTCTCGATGGCATTGTTAGAAGGTCCGGCCCGCGAGCTGCTCGAACCGTTCAAAGCACTTTGTTCTTGCTCGATCGCAATTTCTGCCACGGGTTCCGTCAATTCTGCAATACGTAGACACACACTTTAGTCTCAAGATATTTCAGACTCATTGTATGGAACAACTTATCTCATTGATACGAGGTCAAATGTTTTGAGACTCTAGACAGAAGGCCAAAGGATATAAAGCAGTGCTCTGATACCATTATGTCACGTCCTGAATCTGAAGAATCGATAGTCGTCCCCCCGGGTGTGATGTCGTATGAACCTAAGTTGCGATGCACATGGCATGGTCATAAGGTTATCCGAAATACAACATCAAATAGAGTACGCAGAGAAATTGAACACATTGAAATGAGAGAAACTTTTACTTTCATTGATAATAAAACTTCATTTACAAGACTCCATTACAATCATTACTGCGCGGGCTATAACATGACTCGACTACAAAATGAACACTGTTGAGATAGTCGTTCCATACATTACATCCCCCTTTACAAACAAAACATTCCTAAGGACCTGGAATAGTGGGGAGTCGAGACGCCATTTCTTCTGAACTGAATACGGAGTCTTCAAAAGGATTCAGAAACAAGCCTTCAACACACGGACAAGGCTTCAATGTACTTGCGACACCTTGAGCTTAATTGGCATGCCCTTCTTGGTTCGAGGTACCTATGTGGAGAGCGAGGATCAGTACATTACACTTTGTACTAGTGCGTGGCAAATTAAGTTCAATGCTCTCATTTGGTTAAAGAGTTTATATGACATAGTTGGTGAATCTTTCTAACCATCCTAATGAATTTCAGATAAGCATATAACAAGCATAATATAAACTACTCTAGAACTTACCCACGGCAGAGCGTGCCGTGCAACGTGAGACTTACCATGTTCTTCCATGTCAATTGTTATCGCTAGCATAGCGTGTGCAATCTATGTGTGATTGGTCACTGACATCACAAGCCATCCTGGACTTATAGCTTTGTTAGTCGGTGTGAGACTCGTCTCACAGTATCGGTATTTATATACGGATACGTATTTTGTAGTGTATTTCGTATTTTTTTGGTTTTCAGAATGCTTTAAAAAAATTTCCTAACTTATAGATTTTCTTCTTGGCCGGCATACCGCCAGTATACTGGAGTATACCGACGGCATACTGTCCATACAGATTTTCTACATTTTAGATATTTTTGATTTCAGATATTTTTATGAATAGTGTTTTCGATATTTTGATGAATAGTGTTTTAGATATTTTGATGAATAGTGTTTAGATATTTTCGTGAATAGTGTAGATGTACCCTATTACCATTGGATATTTGGTTTTGTTTGGATGGTTAGGATTTACTTAGATCTTCACATGGATCACCATCCAACGGTTAAGATTAATTTCTCCTTCTATATATACCATTTCACTTTCTCTCTCCTCTCTCTTTTCATTCTCTTTACTCTCTCTTCATTTTCTCTTCCCTTCTCTCCCCCTTGGAGCTTGCCAAGAGCTTGGCCTTGAGGCCTTGGGTGTGGTGTCTACCCCCCTAGAAGGAGTAGAAGATTAGGCTTGGAGCTTAACCTAGGCAAGTACTTCTTGCCAAACCTTGAACAAAAATATTTTTGTTGTCATTTTATTTTCCTTGGTGGTAAATACTTAGAATTTTTCCTAAACACGTTTTGTTAAATATGTTTTCCGTATGATTCTCGTATATATGCATGTTTCCAAAATTTGTTTAAGCAAGGTTTTGATTTTCTGTTAAAATCCAATATGGACTTAGTAGAAAACTTGGTATCAAGAGTGATACTAGTGTTACCAACATTGATCTTGGTCACATATACATATATGAGGCCCCCACATAGTTTTTATATCATAGATTTTGAGTTTGGTGGTAATCGGAACCCGTTTCGGTGCCCCGAAAACCTATTTTTAGGAGTATTTTGAGATATTGATCTATCAAATCTTTTATATTTTGAAATCTAATAGTTCCATGTTGTAGGAAATCCAATTCTATGCAATTTTGACTTTTGAAAATCCGAATTTCGATTTAAAACGAAGTTTTTATGGCCGAAACAAGTTTTGGCGAAAATCTGGATTTTATTGCTATTTGGAAAACCGGTATACCGACGGTATGCCGGTGTATACCGCCGGTATGCCGATTTTTGCACCAGAAACTTTCTGTCTTTAGGCTGGTATACCGCCGGAATGCCGTCGAATACCGCTGGTATGCCGTTTTATGCCGCTTTAGTCTGTTTTTGTCCATTTTTGTCCGTTTTTGTCCGTTTTTGATATTTTCTTCGATTGTAATGATTTCTTAACACGATTAGATGATCTTATATAGTTAGAAAATGATTGTACACCCTATATACACTTGATACTAGCGCATGTTCAATCATTTTGCTATAAAATTTACTTAGTTTTAATTATTCTTCCCCACATGCTGTGATATGTATTTTTGATAGATTCATTCTTACAAGCTATGATAATTGTTGTCATGCCTTCTTTGCTTACATGATAGTGGCCTGTCGTGGCGCACTCTTCTTATATGTCTCCTTTGCTTACTAGATAGTGACCCGTCGTGGTACACTCTTGTACATGTTCTTCTTTGCTTACATGATAGTGGCATGCCATGGCGCACTCCCTATAGTGGCTCGTCGTAGCGCACTCCTAGCTTCCAGTTTATGATATTTTCTTGTTGTGGCTTGTTATGGTGCACATTCTCGCTTTTGTCCAGTCTTGCATGTCACATGTCTAGGATGGATTCTGCGGAATGCCACACCCAGAATCCAACAAGAAATGTTAAGGACTAAACAACTAGCTTGATTACTTAGATCATTGAGAATTTTCCAGTTACCTGTTGACCCTTTGGTCTTGGCATTATATATATATAACCTTGAGATTTGGAGCTATCTGTCATGATGAGCACACTTCCAGCACACCGTCGAGTGTTGCACCGGGTATATTTGTTTCCTGGACGATGTACCCATTATTATATGTCTTAGTGGTACATTTGTCTCCAGGGCGATGTACCACTACTATAGGATACATTTGTCTCCTGGGCGATGTATCCACTATTACCATTGCTGCTTTGGTTTGGACCATTCAGGTAGTAACAGGCAGGTGCTGGACTTGGAATTCTCAAACTTGCATTTGTTAGTAATTAGGATTGTGACAACCCTAGTTAGCTAATGTATAAAGCCGTACTCATTGCTTGGCCGTGACTATTGTATATAGTCCAGTCTAGTCTAGTTTGTCTAGGCAGTGTCCGAATTTGTTTATTTTCAGTACATCTTTGTTTATGCTTTACTTTTGCCGGTAAATGATTAGATACTAAAGTTCTTTTCAGGAGAAGGGTTACAACCCCGGTCCTTGTTTGGTTTATGGGTTGTAACTTGGGTTCCTGATTACTTCCTAAGTCATCTTATCATTTGTCGTTCTATATAGATCTAATATGCTCACATGCTCCAGTTACCTAACATGCTCACATGCTCCAGTTATCTAACATGCTCACATGCTCCAGTAACCTAACATGCTTACATGCTCCAGTTATCTAACATGCTCACAGGCTCCAGTTACCTAACATGCTCACATGCTCCAGTTATCTAACATGCTCACATGCTCCAGTTACCTAACATGCTCACATGTTCCAGTTACCTAACATGCTCACATGTCCCGACTACTTAACATGCTCACATGTATAGTTTATCTTTCATGTTCACATGATTCTTTTTTCTTACATGTACACAGTTTACATTATGTCACATGTCCTTTACCTTATGCTACATGTTGCTTTACTTATTGTCTTTTCTATTCTCGGGATAAGTGTATTGGTAGCGCACGAGTCTCGATTTTCTTTTACTTATTTCTGTCTCTATCCGTTGCTATGATTGGTTTTAGTTCATAGTTTGGCTTCCTTTGTGGTACTTGCTATTGGGGGTCTGACCCCACTGGTTTTGTTTGGCCAGATCTGATAGAGGAGCCCGGAGGATCTTCCGTACCTTCAACTCGTTGGTGATTACCCAGAGCACCAAAGTACCTTAGTGGGTTCTCTATTTCATTCTTCCACTAGTTATGTACATTATTCTTTTGTGGCGTTTAGCCTCCGAGCACGTGTTTAGCTCATGTTTTGGACTTGACATTTAGCCTACGGGCCAGAACATGATTTGCGTATTCTAGACTATAGCTAGAGCTTATCATGTATGACTATTACTCTTGCTAGTCTTCACTCTGTATTACTAGCTTCATGATCATTGATATATGATAGTTTGGGATGCTTTACTATTTTAAATTCCAGTTGATCTTACTTCTTGTACATTGTTTACTACATGTGATTGAGATACCTAGGATTGCTTGACCTAGGATCGACTGTTGGATTGTAGTAGTAACCCCCATGTCTATATAGCTTATACGTTATTTCGGAGTACTGGAGTACTTTGGTATACGTAGCTGGCCTGGTCCGTCCCTACTTGCCAGTATTTTGGTTCTCGGGCGTGACAATCGGGGCCCTTTCAACGCAAGTAGCGAGCCCCGTTGCAAGTTCCCGCCTAACCCGTGCTATCATCTAGCACAGCTATACCCTGTTTCCTCCTAGGCCGAAACGATCCCGTGGCCCCGGGTTGCTGCTCGATGAAACTTTTACCTTGTCGACAAGTTGTCCATGACCGTGCTTAGAACAATTTAGTTATTAAGGCATAGTCTACATTTCTTTTGAGAACTTGACCATTACATCGTGTCCCACCTTGTCATGGCATCACCTTATTTGAGTCAATCTTTTGTTATCACAGTTCTATAAATTTACAGTGTGTCAGTGGCTTTACATCTATTATTTTATTCGCGATAAGGTTATCGATTGCACTAAGAAATGGGAGGTCAAGAAGAGAAAGGTCAGCCACTTACCTTGAGTTTGCTTGAGGTGAGAGACTTGCTTGGTCGTGCTAGACGTCGCCTACACGATTACCTAAAATCGCTCAAGCAACCGATTAGAACATTGTATTATTCAAGGAGTTCGATATGAAATGAGAATTCGAAATGCAAGCCATGATAACCATCGAAAACATTCACGAAAACGCATTCAGAAAACCAAAGCCAAAACCAACACAAGTGCGGCATGAAAAACATAGCAATGGGAGGTCTCTCTCGACTCAGCCGCAGAGTCTATCCTTGAGGCGCAACCCACTGAATATAGAACTTGGTTCCGAAGAAGCCATTCCATAACGGGGAATGGATCTTAATTCAATCGTTCCCGTTCGACCGATTCGATCGATCCCGACCTATCGATTCTGACCGAATCGATGGCGACAATGTTCCTTTCTCGCGCACCCCATGGACGGAGAACAGGGAACGTTGTAGGAACGGGGCACTACAGCTTATATGTTATTTCAGAGTACTGGAGTAATCTGGTATACGTAGCTGGCATGTTCCGTCCCTACTTACCAGTATTCTGGTTCTTGGACGTGACACACAGGACACACATGTGCCATGGTCTCCATCAACTGCTGCTATTGTAAAATAATGGCTACATCATCCAGGCAGTCTGTGTTCCAGCGACTGTAATCCACTGCATCAATCCGAAGTCGTCTCGGGGTGAGGGTGCTAATTGAAGAAGGGATGGAACCCATGGTCGCCTTTTGTCATGTTGTCTCTAACTCCCACTCATCAGGGAGAAAGCAACCACCAACTCTGCAGCCTCGGCGGCATTATCAAAAAGTCAGCCGAGGAAAAGCAAAACGATATTCCCGTCCTCTGGGGTGTTTGAGAGCACCCGGTCAAGGAAGAAGAATCATACGAAGGTACTAGCCGTGGGTCATCAAACCCCTGCTATCCATGACAACCCTCCTCTCAAAGATGAGGATATCCACCAAAAAAAGTCACCCCGAGGTAGCTGGGGGTAGCCAATACGAGGCCTCAGAAGAAGAAGCTCTTCCACACCAGAGCGAGGTCGAGAACGAAGCCTCGACCGACCATCCACTTCCACCCATGTCATGCCCGTCCACGCGGCGGGGGTAGTGATGAAGAACAACCAGACACTCCAGCTCCGGACATTATGCAGCATATGGATACCTTGAAGGAGGTCTCAAAATCCTCTCTGCCACCATACAATCCTTAACTCAAATGGTATTTGAGATTTGGACCACTTTGGCATCTCAACCATTAATAAGGGCACATGCCTTTACCAATCCCGATCCAGGGGCTTATGGAGAATCCAGTATACCTGCTCAACGGGTATCTTCGGGTGCAGATCATCACACCGTACCTCGGACGTCGGTTCCTTCAAATGTCGAGCTTCACACCATACCGCCCTCTCCTTCTTCCAGTTCTATAAAGGATTTGGTTGACATGATTAGAGATCTGCACGAGCGCTTTGAAGCGCGAAACAAGCAGAAAGAGAGTCAGAAGATGGGAATCCCGCAACCTTATCCTTTCGAGTGGAACAAGGTGGTTTATCCTTCCAAGTATAAACCAAAAATGCTAACGCCATACCACGAAAAGGATTCTCCTCGCCGGTACCTGACCTACTTCCAGTCTCAAACGAGACATCTTCCGAAGGAAGACACCCTAATCACCAGCCTATTCGTCGGGGCAATAAAGGTAGTCGCTTACGACTGGTACTACAGTCTTCCTGACAACTCCATATCATCTTTCGAAGACTTGACGCGCCTCTTTCTCGACTGATTCTACGACGGTGGGAGAGACATGACCATGTCATCTCTTATAGAAGTGCGACAGACAGAGAAGGAGACTGTTCGAGCCTTCATCGAAAGTTTTCGACAAACATGTTTAAGGTTGCCCCTGGGTATGCCAGAAAATGTACTGATCGATGCCTGCAGCATGAACATAACTCCTGCAATCAAGCTCAGGCTCGACTCCACCCAGCCTCCCTATTGGAGTTTGTTGATCATCGGGGCCAAAGCTGCTGAGAAGAAGACACATAATGCTCGCCTTCTGGAGGTTATCTTCCCCGTATTTGACGATAAAGGGAAACATGCCGCTACCAACAACAGTAGGCGCGAGGCGAAAAGAAAACATGCATTAACTATCAATGCCTCGAAGAGCACACAGGGGCCCGCTCAGAAACCTCTACCTGCACCAAGGCCAAAGCAGATCTACTCCTTCAATGATGAGGACACCTTACAACTCTTCGAGATGCTGAAACAGAGCAACAAGATCAAGTTGCCTGATCCAAAGCATCCTGATAAGGTGGACAGAGTGGACGACCCGTGGTACTGTCACTACCATCGGTTCGTTGGATATCCAACTCGAGACTGCTACATCCTCATAAACTACATACAATGAATGATCAATGTGAATGTCATCATGGTCGATTATAAAGAGAAGACAGTCTCGCCCAACATGGTGTCGCTCCAGTTCGGCACCTTGTCGCCTACTACAGCTCAAGATGGCGTCGTTCCCATCCCAAAGGTGACAATAGAAGTGATCAACCTTCCACCAACTCGTGACAACGTGAGTGTATTGATACCACTCACCACATCTCGGGAGAGATCATGTGGGTCCATTCGGATCTCGCTCTAGAACTGACTCAACCGGGGGTACATTCTACCTCCAAAGCCAAAGGCAAGAAGACCAAGTCTTGCCAAATGGTGATTTCCTCTCCTGAGGAAGCACTTCTTGTACAAATGCATTCACAGCAGAACGCTCAACCAGAGGAGGCCCCTGTCGAAGTGGCACCTTCTGTCACCACCTCAGTTGTCCAAGGGGAAGGTCATTTCCAACCTCTAGTGATCGATAAACAAAAATAGAAGGAGGCCCGCTTCGATAGACCTCTACGAAGAGACAATGCTCCGGGGTTAACCAAACCCCACAACTTCAACATACTAGCACAACTCGCCAGTACTCCAGTTTGGCTGTCCCTGTTCGAGCTTCTCCGTCTATCCAAATATACTCGGGACGCTCTATATGAAGCCTTGAAGGACGCTGAACCTTTCATCAGCCAGGTCAAGCAGCCTGAAGACGACCTAACAGCATGTCCGTACTGTCATAGTATAGAGGAAATCATCCCCAACATCATATTCACCCAACAAGACATGTTGCTCAAGAATAACTGACACAACAGACCGTTGTATTACACAGGGTACGTCGGTGCCATCAAAGTGGATCGAATACAGATCGACCATGGGTCTTCTCTCAGCATCATTCCCCGAACTTTGCTCCAGACCTTAGGGATCCTAATGCATCGTCTGACAGCCTCCCATACTATAATTAGTGGCTTCAAAGCCAGCAAGAGTGAACCACTAGGCAAGATTCGACTGAAGTGTCATATCAGTGATCTCCAGACCGAGGTAACTTGCTAGGTTGTGGATACGGACGTCAACTGCAACATCCTATTAGGGTACCCGTGGCTACACGAATATATGGTGGTGCCATCTACTCTCTACCAATATATGAAATACGTATCCACCAATGGCATAGTCAGAACGGAGTTTGCTGATGTCGATCCCTTCAGAGGGATTGAAGCCTTCTTCATCGACTATGATCTTTAGAAATCAATCCACTTGGATGATGAAGCAAACGACGACAACGATGAAGCAAAAACCGATGCTAAGGCTGATACTAAGGCAGAAATGATAATCAGTGCTCCTTTGAAAGTATGACTTAAGGGGAAACTGTCTTAGACACCGTCCCCAATCATAGTCAAGCTTCGCGGAAGGGCACCAACCTCTCTGGGCGGAACTACCACTGAAGCCCCTCTGAAGATACGACTCAAGAGGAAACCTCCCCGAATGTCGGCACCTCTCGTGGCAAAACTCTGCGGGAAAGCACCAGTCCCGAAAGCGCCATCTGAGGCACCTCTCAAGGTACGACTTAAGTCAGACCTCCTCAGTCGTCAACCCCTCCCGCTGCCAAGCTACAAAAGAAATCCACAGTATCTCTTTCAGCAGAGACTCAAGAGCCTGCACGGGACAAGATCTCCACAGATTTTCCCGATCCGCCCAAGGCAGCTCTAGTGCTCACCGACGAGGAACTGGGAGAGTATGTATCTGCTAAAGTCGATGCCCCGTCCCTTGATGATGTAATTCCTCGGGACAAGATCCCGTATTTTATCAATAAAATGGTATCTTTCAATTATTCTAGTCTTCCACATTGGAATGCTATGTATACTCTAGATAATGCCCTACAGTCGTTGCGACTGTCTATTATATAAATCGAGTGGTCTTGTACCAAGGAGTGTGTCATATAGTCCCACCCCAGAACCAGGACGAAAAACCTATTATCTTCGACAAAGTCGAGCGTCATCAAGACCTTCCACCGGCAGAGCCAGAGCCTGACACTGGTAGAATGCAAATATATCAGTACAACGATCGAGCCAAGTATCTCATCCAAAAGATGGGTTACAACCTGAAAAATGGCTAGGGTCTGAAATATGGCAAAGGTCGACGTCTTCCTTTGTGATTCCATGTTCCGAGAGGAAAGCCACAAGACTATTACCATCGTACTCGATGGAGGTAGGCTACACCACACCTCCGACAACCCCAGAGAATTTAGAAGCAGAAGAGGTCGTACACTCTCACTCATCTGAAGCTTCAACTTGGGACTGCGACACCAGCATCGACCCAATCTTTAGGAAGGTATTGTCAGCCAATATGACATCCGTACGTCCTTCGAAAGACAAAGATGACGATCAAACAGTAGAGTTCTTCGAAGAGGAACCCTAGGCTCAATGCCTAGGTGTACAATAGAAATCTCGTTGCGAACTATGAGAACCCCCTATCGAAGACGAAGTCGTGCAGATCGACCTCAGGGATGGATCTTCGTCCAAACCTAACTTCATCAGCAAAAGCCTGGCAGGAGAGGTCCGAGAATCTTCGGTCCAAGTGCTCAAAAAATACATCGCCATGATTCGCCTGGAGCTATGTAGATATGCCCGATCTCGACCCACAAGTTGCAATGCACAAGCTCAACATCTTACCCAATATTAAGCCGGTTAAGCAGCAACAGTGACACTTTCGTCCTACCATCATGGACTCTATTGACAAAGGACAGTGGGTTTATTCGCGAAGAACAACATCCAGATTGGGTAGCTAATATCGTTCCCATCATTAAAAAGAATAGAAAGATCCGAGTCTGCATCGACTTCCGGGATCTCAACTCTGCTTGCCCGAAGGACAATTTCTCGTACCCGATCACCGATGCCATGATTGACAATACATGCGGCTTTGAACGAATGTCCTTCATGGACGAATATTCCGTCTACAACCAAATCAAGATGTTCCTAGACGACGAGAAGCACACGTCGTTCAGGACTCCGAAAGGGGTTTACTGCTACACAGTAATGCCCTTTGGCTTGAAGAATACAAGTGCTGTCACGCACCGATCCCGCAGAGTCCCTTTCGTCCTCGCTTCGGGCTCTTTGGGACCGTTCGTCCTCGCTAAGGCGTAATGCCGTGCAAGCCTAAGTTGCGCTTGCACAAGGCCAAGACCTGAAGCAAGACAAGTTTGACAATACGCAGCGGAACGTATCGCAGATAATTGAAGCAGCAGCGGACATATTTCAGAATACAAGCATTGAACACAATGGTAACAAGAACATTTCTCTTTATTGATTTCGTTTGAACAGATTACAAGCTCTCATTTCTCACTGATACAATGTTACATTCTCTCAGAACATTACAGATTACAATGATCCCGTTCCTATACATTACATCCTTTTATATACAAAACCAAACTCTTGCAACAAATGTCATCTCTTGGCATCTCTTCTGATTTCTGGCTCCTGAGGATGAGGCACAAGCTATCGCTTCGGACTATCCTTCTCGATGCATTGTATACCTGCATGCAGACTGATGGTGGGTCAGTATATCAGCATACTGGTGAATGTGTGAACAAAGAGCTACATTTGACTGAAACGATCACTGTTCATTTAGTGAGAAAACATTGCTTGTGATGTGATCTTGCTACTCTTACCTATGTTCATTTCATGCATACAGAGTCAGTTTACATCTCTTTTGAAAACATCTTTGAAAAGCCACAGTTCATATCATTTCAAGCATACAAGGGACTATTCAATTCGAGCACGATGACTATTCAATTCATGTGCAGTGCGCAGCGTGTTTCATAAGTATAACATTTCTTTTGTTCAAGCAACTGTTAGGGTCAATGACAAGCATAATACAATATCTTTTCTTTTGTGGAACATAGCATTTCATGGCATAGATAAATCTCTGCAAGCAATTCATGTCAAAGACTTAAGCAGTTCATATGTATCACTTTTAAGTGATTCTTACCATAGCCGACCGTCCATCCCTACACAAGACAAGGATTAGCATAAACATGATAAAACCATCATTTTCTATATGATCTAAACTCTTGAAGCACATTTGATCTATTAGGCACATTTGATCTATTGGCGATTATTCATTTAAGTCCATCAGATAACAGAGCCGAAGCCCCCAGATAACAGAGCCGAAGCCCCCCATACAATAGAGCCGAAGCCATAACAGAGCCGAAGCCCCCAGATAGTGGAGCCGAAACCCCCAGATAGTGGAGCCATCGCCCCCAGATAATAGATAACAGATAACATACCGACATCCATTTTCACATGGATGCCCTCTGCGTTAGACATACCGACATCCATTTTCACATGGATGCCCTCTGCGTTAGACATACCGACATCCATTTTCACATGGATGCCCTCTGCGTTAGACATACCGACACCCATTTTCACATCGATGCCCTCTGCATTAGACATACATTGCAAGCAAGCAGTTGAGCAGTTCTATTTCTTATACATGCAGATTATCTAGTTTCTTGTACTAGCAAGGCAACAAGTCTTCTTATTAGCATGCAGATTAATTCTTTCTTAGCATACAGGTTCTCTCTTTCCTTGTTCTTAGCATGGCAACATGTAAAATCTCTTACAAGCATACATACTGATTACCATCTTATTATTAGCATGACAAGGTTCTCTTTATCAAGGCAACATTCATTTCTTAGCGAGGCAACATGTAAATTCTCTTATTGCATATTCAATGATTTACCATCTTGTTATTAACAAAAGCATTCAATCAAAACTCAGATTCTTAAGGCACAAGCAAATCAGCAAATGAGACTTCGTCCACTCACCCAGATTAATCGTCTTCTGTTGCAGAGCCAGCAATCCGATCTTTCTGTCTATCTAGTGCCTTCACGAAGCGGGGCACTACAGGTGCCACCTACCAACAAGCTATGAGCACCATCTTCCGCCAACACCTCTACTAGACAGTCGAATGCTATATTGATGACATTGCTGTCAAGAGCCGTCTACGAGGTGATCACCTACAAGATCTGAAGACGGTCTTCGATCTCATGCGGGCACATCAGCTCAAGATGAACCCCGCTAAATCCTTCATTGGGGTTTCCAGCGGCAAATTCCTAGAGTTTATCATCATAGCAAAAGGCATCCAGGTCGACCCCGAGAAGATCAACGCCATCCTTGACATGGACCCCCGAAGAACCTTAGAGAACTTTGAGGTCTACAAGGATGTCTCGCATACATTCACAGGTTTATCGCGAACCTTTCCGGAAAATGCCAGCCCTTCACCAAACTCATGAAGAAGGGAGTGTCCTACTTCTGGACGGAGGAATGTCAGAAGGTATTTGATGACATCAAAGCTTAGCTGACGAGCCCCCCAGTCCTAGTGGCACCCGTCGCAGGCAGACCCTTTCTGCTCTATGTCCGTGCCATGGATTATTCCATCGGCACTTTGTCGGCTCAGAACAATGATGCAGGCCACGAGCAAGCTATCTACTACCTGAGCAGGACAATGATCGGGGCCAAACGCTGGTACAACCCCATCGAAAGGAGTATCTAGCTCTGGTATTTGCCATCCAGAAGACTCGCCATTATATCTCGGGGCAGACAATTCACGTCATCTCCCGAGTCAATCCGCTCAGATTCCTCATGACAAAACCAGGAGCGCTAAACTCTCGACTGGCCACATGGGCGATACTGTTGATGCCATATGACATGGTATTTGTTCCATAAAAAGTTGTCAAGGGCCAAGCATTGGCTGACTTCCTAGTTGCGTATCCAATTCCGAAATCGTCCAAACTCTATGAAGATATTCAAGATGAAGTGCGAGAATCAAACATTACCGAAGAAAACCCCGTCTGGCGAATGTTCTTCGACGATGCTTCAAGAACATGCCCTAAAGGCCAAATCATCGTCGGAGTGGGGGTAGTCTTGATCTCTGCCGACAAGTTGGTCACCAGCGTGCCTATTCCCTTTCAGAATCGTGCTCCAAAAATGTTGCAGAGTATAATGCCCTCATCACGGGACTCCTGTTAGCTAAATAGCTGGGGGTAGTATACCTCGAGTCTTACGGCGACTCTAAGCTCATCGTCAATCAGGTTCGAGGACAATATGAAGTCTGTCACGAGGACCTGATCCCCTATCACAAAGCAGCATTGGACATCATCTCAATCTTCACTAAGTTTTTTATAGAACATGTGCCTCGGCTACAAAACTTAGAGGCTGATGCCGTAGCTGGCCTCGCGGCCTCGCTAGCGGCACCCGTCGGGACTCAACACTTTATTAAAGTAGTGGGCCGGGATTTAGCTTTTCCTAGAAAAATTTGTGCATGTGGACAAATCATGCCATGCATGTAGACGCCAGCATCAATGTCAGAGACTAGAGGTTCTTGTTCATCGACTTTGTCATCTACGGAATCCTTCCTGATGACCCAAAGGAAGCAGTCTCCGTCAAAAGATGCTCCCTCCGGTTCTACTACGAAACAGCCACTAAAATGCTGTATCGACGCTCCTACGACGGGCCTCTCCTCCGATGTCTATCAAACAAGGAAGCAGCCGAAGCTCTTTGAGAAGCTCATGACGGAACATACGGAGCTCACCAGCCCAGTCCTAAGCTAGAGGACCGACTCTGACGTATGGGCTATTACGGGCCCACCTTGATGGCCGATGCTGTTGAGTATGCAAAGAAGTGTCGTGCTTGCCAACTTCATGTCGACTTCATCTACAGATCGTCGGAACCTCTACACCCTATGGTCGCCTCCTGGCCATTCGAAGCCTGGAGTATGGACATAGTGGGACCAATTATCCTAAGATCATCCAGAGGACACCGCTTCATTATGGCGATCACTGACTACTTCTCTAAGTGGGTAGAAGCAGTACCACTAACGGAGGTTGTAGAGCCTAAAAATTAAGATGCGCCACCTATTAAAGTGCTCAATCATCTAATGGCGCATAAACATTAAGTTGCGCCCGATTATCAAGTTGTACAGCATCAGACTGCGCTAACGCCAGGTTGCGCTGGAGTCAGGGTGCATGGAGAACCACGTGGCGCACTTCCTCGAGAAGCTGTAACGGCGTCATCATTATCTGACAACTGACAGCACGAAGATTAAGGAAAATCCCTTCGAATCCCACGCAACACGGCGCTCAAAAAGACTTTGTTAGCAGGTAATTAATGCTGACAGCTGGTTGGCACAAGTCGCTGAATGGCACAGGGATTAATTAACACAGAAGACCTAGCCAAAAGGCGCTAGTCGTTAGGTTGCACCTATGCACAGCCTGACAAGGTGGCGCCACTTGATCAACTCTTAGTTTAAAACAAGGTGACGTGGCGCACAAGCCATAAACTTCGCAGAGCGTGCCCACTACACTGTCCATGACCATGTGCATCTCAATCAAACGATACCACGCATCTATAGCAGTAGGTGCAAACCGCTCGTGCATTTTGTTGTATTGCGCCCTCGCGCAACCTGATGAAGCATGCGCAAAGTGTTCAAATGGTGTTCAAGACAGAGTGACATGGCACGCAAGCTACTAACTTTGCAGAACATGCCCACTACACTGTCCACGACCACGCACATCTCAATCAAACGATACTACGCGTCTACAGCAGTTAGTACAACCGTTCGTACAAGTAAAAAAGTGGCGTGCATCCTGAAGTGCGCGCAATCCAGAATAACAACTAAATGGTTATTTCATGAACTCTATAAATTGGGTTTCAAGTCATTCACAAAACATGAAGAGTGATCATAATCTCCTGCTAAAGTGCTGCTGCATTCTCCAGAGGCTCGTGTCTACGATATCATATTGTCCAAGGGATAAAGTGATCTTCTTTTGATCGGATTCCTATAGTTGTACTTCCCCAGAAATCAATTGTACTCCTATACTCTTTTTCTTAGTTTGTAATAAAACTTTTTGTTCTTTGCAAATAAAATGGCGACTCTGCTGGGGACAACTTTCTCCTCCGAAGAGAAAGTGACAACTCAATGTGATACCGTGTCAATCGGCAAGACGCAAAAGACCCTGGTCGTTAAAGTTGACCAGACAACCTACGAGACTATGATCAATGCTGGAGGTACCAAGCGCACTTCTGTCGCTGTTAAGAGCAATACTCGCTCTGTTTGGACTCCTAAGTCCTCGGAGGTGCAATCTCCTACCTCTGCGCAACTCGCGCCCATCAATGTTTCGACGCAACCTAGGGGAAACAGCCTTTTGGCTAATCCCTCCACTTCTCTGATTCTGAAATCGGAGGAGACTGCCTCGACACGCTGCTGTCCAAAATAAGGGAAAGCACCCTTCAGTCCTCTATTCACTAGCGCAGCCTGCACTTACTCCTGCCTCTGCACAACTCGCGCCTATCAATGTTTTGACACAACCTAAGGGAAATAGCCTTTTGGCTAATCCCTCTACTTCTCCGACCATGAAATCAAAAGAGACTTTCTCGACACACTGCTGCCCAAAACAAGGGAAAGCGCCCTTTGGCCTTTTCTTCTTCGGCACAATTTGTACGTGTTCCTACTTCGGCTCAACTTGCGTAGGGTCATGCCTTGGCGCAACCTACAAGAACTTGTGCACTAGCGCAATGTAAAGAGAAGCACTCGTTTCCACCAAATCAGAAGCTTAGTGAAAAATCACTAAATCAAGGAAAAGGTTCTTTAGCTTTTCCTCATTATGCTCGAGTCGTTGACTGGATGGAAAGTCCTACTCTCCTTAACAGAGACAACCAAATCTCAATCGGGAAGATGAGTTCCATTCAGAACAAACCTTCCACACAAAAAGGCATCATGCCTACTCCAAAGAGATCAGGGCAGGATCTACCAACCTTATGTATTTCAAGATCCTGACGAGGCAAACTACTAGTATCTCAAGTAGATACACAAGTAGCTCCCCTGTCAGACTTGCGTACCTATATCAACAGGAGCCAATTAGGCTCAACCACGAGAAATCACAAGATTCATCAAGCGCAACCTGCACCAGTTGCTAACTTACACCAAAGGAAGAATACTGAGGTAAAAGATCCTGTGACTTATGCTAACCAGCTTAGCACGTCCTTGTACACTCAAGGTACAGGACATCTCAGGAACATGAACCATGTCCTGAATATCATCAAGGACTACGTTCCTGCAACTTCTTCGCATCCTGTTAGCAACCTCCGTGAACTCTTAATATAGAAGCGGAAGGTTACAAATCATCCCGTCCAGTGGTCGTCCAACAACAAGAACATCATTGCAACCACCATCATGAAGTTGTCATCAAATGCTGTTGTCAATCAACCAAGAGGTCTGTCTTTGACCGTTTGAATTATGTTCAGACTCCCGAACCAATCCTAGTGGACGAAGATGAACTTCTCTATGCTTCTGCCAACAAGGCATCTTAGAGAACTGGGGGTAGAAAACATCCAAGACGTAATGCGTCCCGCAATCCTAGTCAGTAATACTTAGATCGGAATCATGAATCCAGTGAATGAGTATATCAATATACTAGATCAAGAAGCCGAGACACAATCGGTCAAAGGAATCTTCTTGATTCAAATCAAGATTCCTTCAGTCAAAAAGATGTCCCTATCACTTATTCTGGGGATAGTTCTTTATGTGACTTTGACGCTGACAGTGAAGGTTCTGAAAGGACCATTCTTTCCACTAGCTCGTCTTTAAAGGCTAGAGAAGTGACTGCTTACGCCATCACAGAAGATCAAGACACTTCCACTTCTTCTACTCAAGAGCAGAGAATTGCTGCTTTAGAGGCTAGTTTGAAGAACATGGCTGAGATAATGGCAGGCATGCATACTGTGATTATGGCACAACATACAGTTCCACCAGTCGCAAATCTGATTCTGACTCAAGAACCTGTGACGACATCAATTCCCACCAATATTGATCTGGGGGTACAATCCTCTCACACTGTTTCCATTCCTGCACAGGCTATTCCGAGTCAATCTGGTACAGGGGTGGTACTTATCATGCGATACCCCCTCCTAACACATTGAATCAATCTACTACTCCGCAATCAACAGGAGATACCAATGCGGCCGTAAAACTTTTACGTACTCAATTTGAAGCTTTCAAACAAAAGGATGGCCTGCAGAAGCTTGGGATCAAACAATCCTATCCCATAGAATGGAAAGAGGTCCCATTTCTTCCTAAATACAAACCCCCTACTATTATGTTGTTTGATGGCAGCACGTCTCCAAGTCAATACCTCAACCACTTTGAAGTAATGACTGATCAACTCCAACCAAATGATGCTCTTCTTACCAGAGTATTTGTTGGCTGTTTAGTTGGTGCTGCGTATGACTGGTATCCTAGTTTACCAGATGGGTTTATAACCACATTTGCTGGCTTCAAACAAATGTTCTTGGAATAATTTTATGAGGGAACCAACGACATGACTATGTCTGCTCTCATCAAAATCAAACAACGATATAATGAAACGATTGAACGTTTCATTGAACGGTTCCACCATGAAGCACTCAAAATGCCTCTCAGAACTCCAGATGCTCTGACTATAGACACTTACAAATCAAATATGTTGCCCATAATCAGCATGTGGATAAGATCAACACAGTGCCAGGATTGGCCCTCTTTTATAATGAACGCCAAAGTCGCAGAAGAGAGCGCTGACAAATTCAAACAATTAAGCATTTAAATGCTTAATCTTGATAAAGATGAATGTGCTACACCAAATAATAATGGCCGTCAGAACAATCGTAAGAGCAAAGAGACTTTAGCCATTAAGAGCAAGGAGACTTTAGCCATTAATCTCAAAGACAAAGAAGCCATGGCCATCAATGTAAATCAGCAAATATCTACCTCTTCAGCACAACCACAACGGGAACCTCGTCCAAAAGAAGAATACTCTTTCGATGAAGATGACATCATGAGTATCTTTGATTGCCTCATCAAGAGCAACAAACTCCAACTGCCAGAACCTAAAAGGCCAGATGAAGTTGGTAAGACTGACCATCCTAAATATTGGGTTTACCACAGGTTTATTGGACATCCAACTCGAGCGTGCTTTATGCTCAAGGGTAAAATACAAGAGATGGTCAATTTCGGTGCAATTACTCTCCAGTAAGACGAGAAAACTATAACGGCTAATGTCGTCTCCCACTACCAGAATAAGTCATATTAGCGATGCCAGAAAACGTTGCTAAAATGACAAAAAAATGTCGCTAAAACTGTTTACTGACGTATTTAGCGACATTTTTCCTGTGGTCGCGGAAAGCCATGTCGCTAACAGACAAAACATCGGTAATCGTCGCTCTTACCGACGCTTACCGACGTAATTAAACGTCGATAATCCTGGAACATTTACCGACGTTCACCGATGCCCCGTCGAAAATATGTCAACGTCTCAAACGTCGGCTAACTTCGGTGAATCCTGCAACAGTTAGTGACGTATGTCTAGTTTTTACCGACGTTCACCAACTCCGTAGGTGAGGAAAATACTGGGACGTTTACCGACGCTACCGTACGTCGGTAAGCATCGGTATACCTGGTGATTTACCGTCGGTAAACGTCGCTAAACGTCGCTAAATTACAAAAAAATAATAAATTACAGAATGTCCACAGAATCACATTTTCTACCTGCAGTTTATTAAATAACAAAAAAACAACAAGCACATTTTCTTCCTGGGTTTGCCGACCCCTTCGGTGGAACACTCAACACCAGTACATCACAATAATATAACAATCAACGCAAACAAGAGTAAAAGTCTACAACCATCATATGATGAGATACCAACGAACACTAAAATATCCAAAGACGGTAAACGAAGGTCCAAAGTATACAACCAATATCCACATGAATCCACAACCAATACTGAAAGTCTACACAAACAAATAATCCACAACCAATACTGAATCAACTTAAACAAACACTAAAAAAATATTACAATCTCATAAAACAGTCCAAACTTGGACTACTATGGATCTAGAGGAGGAGGGGCACCGCCGCGCCTCAAGGATAGAAACATCTTGTACTCCTCCCGTGAAATCATCACCGATGAAGAAGGTAGTGACGTCGATAGAGTTGGAGGTAGTGACGCCGACGGAGTCGACGACGATGAAGGTGCACCCGGAGGACAATAATGCTCCAATGCTGCTAGTCGCTGGTGGTAGAAATCCATGGTAGATAACAGCCTCGTACTACTATCAACCATCGAATCCTGCATCAATGTGAGCCTCTCATCCATGGACAGCTGTGATGCCTGCAGATCAGTCATGCTGCGCTCTATCGACGCTCTAAGATCAGTGATACCCCGCTCTGTCCTCTCAGTCATATTCCTGAGCTCCATAATGCTGCGGTCGAACGTATCCAATCGTGCTATGAACGCAGCATCGTCCGTCTGGTGCTGCTCCTGGATCCGTCGTAGTAGCTCATCACGGACAAACTCCACCATCTGTTGGACTCGGACAGACTCCTGGAGGGCTGTGGACTATACACACTAGCAGGGAAGGTCCAAGAGGACTGTGTCGCAACTAGGGTGCCATAGGATCCCATACTGTGATACATGCCCCTGTGAAGACCACCAGCGGCGGTTAGCCATAGCTCATCCTCCGACGGAGCTAGAGCGGGCTACGAGGAAGTATCGGCCTCTCCCGTAGCAGGTGCACTAGCAGCCGCCGCTCCTTAAGCCGTTGAAACTCGGCCTAGAAAGCATGGATACTCTATAACTTCTAATGTCTATTGTACTTATTATTACTAACTACATGAATATATATTTGCATACATATTTACTAAGTCATATCAAAACTAACACGAAGTATTAAAATTAATAAATAGAATTGTAATACTTACATATGCCTGCTCTGCCCTCTCGTCAATAAGCTTTCCGCCCTTCCGATGTGTGTTCAGGAAGACAGTCACCATATTGGCAACATCACCCCTCTTTACCTGTAATTAAATATATCACCTTTTACTAATTTATCGGACTTGTATTAAAATAATATTTCTAAAATAAAAAGACATACCAAACAACGAAAATGTTCTGTCATCGGAATCGACCAACCGCACCACTTTGATCCCTGCTTCCTAGCCGCCTTGGCCTTCTTAGACTTTTCCTTGTACTTTGGCTCGTCGAATCGATCCTTTATTGCAGTCCACTGATCGGGGGTGATCCAACCTTGGATCGGCTTTCCTGCACGATCATGAGTCTTCTGATCATTAATAGCGTCGCGGATCAGCTTAGCAGCGACGGCAGGAAACATCCCCTCGATCATCTCGGCCCGGTGCGGTGGATAGAAAAATATGTCCTAGAAGAGTGCAAACCAAATATTTATCAGTTATATATAATATGCAAAAATTATATGATTTATTTTAAAAGCAAATATATTTTAACCTTGAAGCGCACAAACCAGTAGGCCTTCCTCTCGTCCGGAGCATCAGAGTAGTTTATCCAAGGACCACCATAATTAGTCCTCAATAAATGGCCTAGGCATCTCCGTACCGACGGGGGACGATATCGATACAGACATATTATATTCATGAGAAAAGTTAATTTATGATAAACACAGGAAAAAAATGATAAACCAAAATACTTACTTTGTACCATCAGCCCAGATCTCCGTCCTCGTCTCCTCCGGAGGTGCACATGCATCATCTTCCTGATACTGGTCGGTCGTCGGCGCAGCCTCCTTCATCTGCTCATATGTCTCCATCGTCGTATCAGCAGGAGGAACGCTAGACGACGGAGCAGTCTCAGGCCTGGAACTACTCGTCCCAGGAGATAAGCCACGTAGCGTCGGGGTAGGCGGAGCTACTGTCCAATACACATGAGTACTAGGCGACGAGGATCCAGAGCCGGTACCAGTAGGAGGTACCGAAGGAGTACCCTATCCTCTGCCAGTACCAGTATCCCGTGCCCCATGTCGGGACATGCGAAACGATCTGCGACGACCGGTCGTACCTGATAACAACATATGATGAGATACAACAAATAATAGAGACTAAAAATATGATAATACATTTTACAAGAAATATCTAAGTCCAGATAGTATATTCTATAAGAAACATCTAAATTCACATATTACTTTCTACAAGAAACATCTAAGTCCAAATAATACATTCTAAAAGAAACATCTAAGTTCAAATAGTAACCAAAACTAGATAATAAATAACTCTACAAAATAAGAAAATGAAAGTACATCTCTCTTAATCATCTTCAGAATATTCATCTTATTCGTCTTCCTCGACCTCATCTTCCTCTTCCTCCTCCTTCTCATCTTCACTTTCATCTTCGCCTTCGTCGGCTTCACCTTCCTCTTCAGATAATTCTACATCTTCTACTTTAGTCGTGTAATGCGTAACTTCCGTGGAGTCCATATCAACAATATTGGTTATAAGAGGTAGCTCGTCCTCCTGATGAGCTTTTTCGTCAACATTAAAAGTATCTCTAGCTTTAGTCTTGCATACTGCCCACCAGTCAGACTTCGTTGCTCTCCGTCTCAGATAAGCTGTGTAGTACACGAGCTGAGCCTGAGTTGATAGGACAAATGGTTCGTAGCCTTGATATCTACGCTTGTAGTTTATATCCACAAGACTATACTTGTCAATTTTCCAACCTTGATTTTCAATCGGATCGAACCATTCACACTTGAACAACACAATCTTTGCTGGTTCTCTGCCATAATTATATGTCAACTCCACAATCTCTCGCAAGATGCCAAAGAAATCATTTCCTGGATCGACGTCATTGTAGTTCAAAGATTTGATACACAAACAACTGTTTTTCGTGGAATCAAGATCCAGAAAGCTGTCTCTGATCGAAGCATTTGTCGACTTGAACCTAAAGCCATTGACACGGTAACTTGGCCATATTTTAACAAAAGCAATTGGTCCTTTGGCAAGAGTTCTAATTAATTCAATCTCTAGAGAAATTAGACGATCGACCTGAATACCAAAGAAGAGATAGTAAGTTATTTATTGCGCAGTTGCATTAGAAGAGGCCAGTAATTACCGAGTTGCTTACATATTCGCTCAATCAAGAAGGAAAATGATGTCTTATTCATGTTCTAATGCTTCGTCTGTTAGGTAGGGTCTAACCGACCTCAACTCATCATTATATGTACTGAAAAACAACGAAGCAACCGCCGATTAGTACAATAATATTAGCTTATACTATTACTTTGAGATGATGTAAACTCATCATTAATTACTTATCCCTCTAGCTTCTCCACTTCATCCTCGTCACAATTGAGTAATATATACAACTGAGCAGCCCTTAGCTCTTCGTCATTCAAATATCACTTCTTCATTTTCCCCGAAGGCTTTTCGGACGCAATGAATACTTTCAGTATTCCATCATTAGATTCTTGATATCCGTCATCGTTTCTCGGAGCCCTCGTTCTATTCATAGCAACATGAGGTTTGAAATATGTTTAGCAGAAGTTTGTAATCTCCTAGAGAATATAGGCTTCACAAATAGAACCCTCGACCCGAGCCTTGTTTTTCACCTTCCTCTTTAGGTGGTTCAAATATCGCACAAACGGTACATCCACCGATAACCAATGGGCCCACCAACACGTGCCTCGTAGGAAAGATGAATTGGCAAATGCTCCATGGAGTCGAAGAATCCAGGAGGAAATACCTTCTCGAGCTTGCACAGTCTTACCGCAATATCGTTCTCCTGCTTTTCTAGACGATCGACGAGAAAATTAGTAGAACCAAGATCTCTGAAGAATATGCCAATAGATCCCAAACAACCTGGGGTAAGAATTTCTGAAATGCACTCGGAATTAACCTCTCCATAAATATGTGACAATCATGGCTCTCCAAACCTGTCAGTTTGTCCTCCTTGAGGTCGATGCATCTTCTCAAGTTTGAAACATACCCGTCTGGAAATTTCAGACCTTCAATCCACCTACAAAGTCTAAGTTTATCCTCCTTCTCCAGTGAGAAAATTGCCTTAGGCTGCTTCAACTTCCCATTCCCCTCCTCTATCAAATGCAATACAGGACTTCTACATATTTCTTTCAAGTCCAATCTAGCCTTTGGATTGTCTTTCGTCTTCCCCTTTACGTCCATTACAGTATTAATTATGTTGTCAGACACATTCTTCTCGATATGCATGACATCAAGGTTGTGTCTAATCAAATTGGTGCTCCAATATGGCAGATCCCAGTATATACTCCTCTTCGTCCTGTTATGAGTGCGACCAAATCCGTCACACTTGTAGCCCGCAACAGGCTCTTCAATAGATCTTGGTAAATCTTTTACCTCTTCCCATATCGTGTATCCGGGCCACCTTGGCGGGGGATTAGCCTTCTCCACAACGCCAGCACAAAAAGCATTCATGTTCCTCCGGTACGGATGATCCTTCGACAGGAATTATCGATGGAAATCGAAGAAGCACGGTTTGCCTCCGTGTTTCAAATGAAAAGCCTTAGTGCGGTCCATGCAATACGGACATGAAAGACGACCATGGGTGCTCCATCCAGATAACATACCATAGGCCAAAAAGTTGTTGATGGTCCACATAAGTGTTGTCTGCATCTGAAAATTTTGTTCTCTAGATACATCGTACGTGTTGGAATGTACTTCCCACAGAGCTGATTCAACTCATCAATCAATGGCTATAAATACACATCGATGTTCCTTTTCGGATTGTTCGGACCTGGGATAATAAAGGTGAGGAACATATACGGAATCTTCATGCACATCCAAGGCGGTAGATTATACGGAGTGACGATCACAGGCCAACACGAATACTGGGATCCCGAAAGTCCGAATGGGATAAAACCGTCGGAGCAGAGACCCAATCTAACATTACGCGGATCAGAAGCAAAATCTGGATACTCTCGATCAAAGTTCTTTCATGCTTCTCCATCAGATGGGTGATCCAACACTCCTTCGGTCTGTTTTCGCTTATGCCAACTCATGTTTTCTGCAGTTTCCTTCACCATAAACAACTGCTTCAACCGTGGCGTCAATGGCAAGTAGTGCATCGAATCAGTAGGCTTCCTTTCACCGACAGACTTTTCTCTACCCCTGTCCTTGTAGCGATCAGCACCACAAAATTTACAGACGTCTTCATCCTTGTCGTCTTTGTAGTACAATATGCATCCGTTGCGACATGTATCGATTTTCTCGTATCCCATCCAGAGCGATCTCACCATCCTCTTAGACCGGTAAAAGTCTTTAGGCAACTTAGCACCCTCAGGCAATATTTCTATAATAAACTCCATAACTCGGTTGTAGCCATCTTGCGACATATTAAAATCGGACTTGATGCTCAACAATCTTGTAACTATCTCCAACGGTGAATGATCCTCACAACCAGAATATAATAGAGTCCTTGCATTCTCCAGCAACTCCATGAAATTTGCAGCATCGACGTTCGGTGCCTCCTCAGGTGTATCATGATTTTTCGGATCGAAACTAGGCCCCGCCGCGTCAAAAACCATGTTCACCAACCCATCGTCATAAGCAGTGTGGTTGTGGACATCCACATAAGGCTCATACTCCGATGCTAAAGACAAAAGTTCTCCGTGCACGCTCCACTGATAGTAATTCGGCGTAAAACCCTTCGAGTATAAATGATATGTGACTTCCACTTCTGGATGATATTTCAAATTGTGATATCTCACCTATGGACACTTAATTTTGGTACCATCCATGTACTGAGGGAACGCCTTGGCAAACTGCAGAAACTGTTGTACACCCTCTATGAATTTATCTCGCACACCACACATGTCATTAGGATGACGATTGTATATCCAAGAACGATTCCGTAGATAGTAATTCAGATCCATATCCATTTGAGGATAATTCTGTAAGATGGATACATGCACATCGTTGAAACACTTGTAAAAGTAATAGACACATTAATCATGACATACCCTAAACATTGAAATAGAATCCCAAGTAATCATGATACAACAAATGGTAATAGTGTATCACATGACATAACCATATAACCATAGTGTATCAGAATTGACCACGCAACAGACTTAGCCTAATTAATCTCCATAAAACAAGTGGAAATAAGTCCATAATTAATCTCCAAAAAACAAGTACAGCTGGTAATAAGTCCATAATTAAGTCCATAAACTCATCTCCAAAAAACAAGTACAGCTGGTAATAAGTACTAATAGTTCAATGCAAAATATATCCATAAAACTACACTAATGACGACCATGCAGCTCACGCATACGCTCAATGATACCATCACGCAACATCTTCGAAAAAGTAGGATCGACGGCAGGAAAGTGCCATTCTACTGCAGGTGCTGGATGAATGGAACTCCCGGTCTCACTAGCTACCGGTGTCACTTCCTCTTTAATAGTAGGAGGAGCCACCTCAGCAATCTGTGTTTCCCTCAAATGACGTGTCACTTCTCGGGACATGGGTGCCATCTGGTAAGATCGATATTCATAAAGAATATAATTATAACATAAGCAAGCTAACTAAAGGAACCATCATCTTGTTTCATGTATCAAAACCCAAGTTCCATTATGAAAATGAGTATACCTATGTGTGTTTAGTTCTATTTTTCCTGAGATTGTATACATATGTATATATGTAGATTGATAGATATATATATAGTTATATAAGAGTTTTTCCTGAGATTGAATACATATATATATATGTATATAAAGGAACCATCAATGACTATACATATGTATATATTGTATACATATGTATAAGAGTTTCATGTATACATGTATACATATGTATAAGAGTTTTCTTCAATGAGTATACATATGTATATATTTTATACATATGTATAAGAGTTTTCTTCAATGTATACATATGTATAAGAGTTTTCTTCAATGTATACATATGTATAAGAGTTTTCTTCAAACGAGAGTTTTCTTCAATCTCGTTTTATGTATACATATGTATAAGAGTTATATACTTCCATGTCTACGTATTAGGGTGCGTATGTCTGTATCTATGTGTCTTTGTGTCTGTGTCTGTGTCTGTGTCTCAGTACGTGAATGTTTGTGTCCGTGTTCGTGTTCATGTCGTGGCAGATTGAGGGAGTGTGTCAGTGTCGTGTCAGTGATTGTGTCGGTGTCGTGTTAGTGAGTGTGTTTGTGTCGTGTCCATGGGAGATAGGGTTAGGGTTAGGTATACCTGGACAGGGTCGGGTCAGGGTCGCCGGAGCGGAGCAGGGGACGAGGAGGGTCGGCGATGGAGGAGCGACGACGACGTCACCAGGGGCGAGGGGGGTCGCCGGGGCAGGGGACGAGGGGGAAGGGGCCGGAGGGAGGGGTCGCCGGGGGGAGGCCTCACCGGAGGGGAGGCCTCACCGGAGGGGAGGAGCTTGTCGGGGGGAGCGGTCGCCGGAGACGAGAGGGGGAGGGGGAGAGAGATTTGGGGCTCGAGGCGGGAGATCAAAAATTTGGGTGAAATAAAATGAAATCGATCGGGTTCCCAGAACCCTATATAAAAGTTATTAACGACATCTGAGAGAGACGTCGCTAGACGTCGCTGTTCAGTAATTGGATAGCGATGGACTTGATTAAATGTCATAAAATATCGTTGAATAAAATAAATCAGCGACATTTTGCGACTAAATAGCGACTTGTTCTTTCCAAACCATAATTCTAGTCACCATTAGTCGCTAAACGTCGCTGATAGTGACGTTCAGCGACGTCATTTTCATACGTTGCTAAATACACAAAACATAGCGATGTTTTTAACTGGAGTCGCTAATCTCGTCGCTAATTTGATATATTTTGGTAGTGTTCTTACAGTTTGGAGACTTTCTAGCTCAACTTGTACAAGACAGCGTTGTCCCCATTCCGAGAACTACTCTGGAGATTCTTAATCTTCTACCAGCACGGACAGATGGTCTTGTTCCTCTGTCTACTGATAAAGGGGAGACCATATGGATCCATCCAGATTTAGTGGCGAACTTTGAAACACCATCTTCTTCCACCAAGTCCAAAAAGGCCACAAAAAAAAATCATGTCACATGATTTCATTTGGTGAGCCTTGTCTTCCACCTCTAACTGCTACCTTCATCCCGGTAGCAGATAATCCTTCTTCTTCTTCCTCTGATAAGACAACATTGTCAAAATCAGACGCCAAATATCAACCAGCTTTCCATCTGTACAGTCCATAATCTCGTAAACTCATGATGAAAATGGGTTATGATCTACAAGAGGCCTCTAGTTTGAATCATGGAAAGGGGTCTCATGTACCTCTTTCTCTATGTCTTTCTCACAACCAATCTCGGGTTGGTTTGGGTTACTGGACAAACTCTCCCTCTCGCCGTAAGAAATCTTCCAGAAACAAGATCCAGGCAAAGAACTGCAATATGGCGTACTTTGAGCCGGTATCCGAAGAAGAAGTCTTAACTAGTACCAGGTCTGGGAAACCTTACCTAAGAGACTACTCAGAAGGTCAAGAAGACCCTGCTCCAGCTCTCAAGGCTCCTCAAGCATCATCGTCTCCTGTTATCAATATTCCGTCAGCTTTGTCACCCCAGACAGAGGCAACTCTTTCCAAACCGACGACAGCCGACAAATGAAAACAGCATGTCCATTTTGACAAAGTATTAAAGAAAAATCCAACTTTGGGACTTGAGAAGCCATATAACTTTGATATACTGGCTCAACTGGCCAATACTCCGGCAAGATTGTCAATCTTTGAGTTACTCCGCCTTTCGAGGAAGACTCGAGAAACGTTCAGTGAAGCTTTAACGCAAGCTGATACTTGTCTAGCACTTCTCAAGAAACCAGAGGAAGAGCCTGTAACATGCCTTCATTGTCATAGTATGATGGAACTAATGCCAAACATCACCTTTACATAAGACGATATTCTGTTAGAAGATAATCGTCATGATCGACCCCTCTTCTTCACGGGATATGTAGATACCATGAAGGTTGATCGTATCCTGATTGATCCTGGATCTGCGCTCAGCATCATGGCAAAGACTCTACTAGATGCATTGAAGATTCCCGTACACAATCTTTCGACAACCATCACGACAATCCTGGGATTCAATTCTGGGAGAAGTGAACCTTTGGGAAAGATTCGCCTGAAAGTTCAAATAGGCAATCTTCATACGAAGGTTACTTTCTACGTGATCGACAATCACGGCTCTTACAATGCTTTGCTGGAAAGACCCTTTCTGCATGAGCATAACATTGTATCATCCACTTTACATCAATACTTCAAATATGTGGATGCCAATAGAGAAGTTCAAAAGGAAGTAGCCGACCTGAATCCTTTCAGGGGGTTGAAGCATATTTTACGGACTCTCGGAAGTACAAAGAGGAGTTCATGAAAGTTGTATTACAATGAATAAAGATGAGGATCAGAAGCATACTTCAAATGATGTTCTCGTGATCCCCGTCAAATGACGTGCTATTTGTCCTTCTTCTTCTTAGACATTGACCATACATCTTTTCTCTCATAACAAACAGCCTCCTGCTGTGAAAAAGGAACAAAGGAAGCTTACCTCTTCTGAGCCTCTTGTTATCGACCTTCGTCGTAACAAACCTCCTCCTTCTCGTTCTCCTCATCTGGTTATTAACCTTACTAAACCTTCTGTGAAGGCTAAGAATCATGTTGTAAATGACGATGTACAAATCAATAAAGTAGCATCTCCTTTACAGTATACTGATGTCTTTTATTATACTCGATGTTATTTAAAAATGTTAGATAACTTCGAACCACTTGCCGTAGGAGTAGTTGAAGCTTCTCGAAATGAAGTATTGCTCGAGCCAATGCAGGACTGCTTCTTCTTAGTTCCTTCCAGAAAGAAAGATGAACTTCCTATACTTTTTAGTAAAGGAACAGAACAGAAGATCACGCCCGATAGCGAAGAAGAAAATCAAGATAACGGAAGACTTCAACTACATCATTATAGTCAGCAATCAAAAGATATTATTCAAATGATGGGCTATGATTTTAAAGATGGTCTCAATGGCGGCAAAGGAAGGCGAACTCCTTCGTATTCATGCTCCGAAAGGAAAATCACAACAATACTATAGCAAAACAAAGCGGGAATTAGGTTATACTTCACCAACTCCGACTCCAGAAGCCTCCGAATCCGAGGAAGAAGAACGATCTAACTCTTCTGATTCTATCTCATGAGATTCAGACACGAGTGTAGGACACGTCCATCGCGTGACTCTATCTTGCAATATGATGACTGTCAAGTTCTCGAAAGATGACGAAGACTTTACTGAAGCTTCTGAATCTAATCCTTGGGCACAAAGGATGGACACTCAATGGAAGCTTTGCTTCGAGCAACATGAGCCACGTACTGAAGGTCAGTTGGTTCAAGTCAATATTGGAGACTAAAATTCCCCAAAACCAATTTTTTTCAGCAAAAGCCTCCCTGAAGCGGATAAACAAGAACTAATCTAACTCATTAGGGAATACATTAATATATTCGCTTCGATCTATGCGGATATGCCGGGATTAGATCATCAGATCGCTACTCACAGGCTCAACATTCTGCCAAATACGAAGCCAGTCAAACAGCAACAACGACGGTTTTGACCTGACATGATGGATGCCATAGAAGTTGAGGTCAAGAAACTCATCGCCTACAGTTTCATCAGAGAAGAACAACATCCGAATTGGGTGGCTAATATTATCCCAGTTTTGAAGAAGTCAGGAAAAGTCTAGGTTTGTATTGATTTCAGAGACCTTAATGAAGCCTGTCCCAAAGACGAATTCCCTCTCCCAATCACTGATGTCATGATTGATAATACTTGTGGATTTGAATGCATGTCCTTTATGGATGGATTTTTAGGATATATCAAATCAAGATGCATCCGGAAGATGAGAAACATACATCTTTCCGTACTCCTCTTGGAGTCTATTGCTATATTGTCATGTCATTTGGTCTTAAGAATGATGGTGGAACTTATCAGCGGTCCATGAGTACCATCTTTCGTGATCATTTACGAAAGATTGTTGAATGTTATGTTGACGACATTATTGACAAAAGTCGTTTAAAAGAAGACCATATTCAAGATTTGAGAACTATTTTCAATCTAATGTATCAGCATCAACTCAAGATGAGTGGCAAGTTTCTTGGATACATTATTACCTCTAAAGGTATACACGTTGACCCTGAGAAAATTAAAGCCATTCAAGAGATGCTCCCTCCATGCAACCTAAAAGAGCTACGAGGATTCCAGGGACAGCTTGCATACATCAGGAGATTCATCTCAAATCTCTCTGGACGTTGTAGACTGTTCACTCAACTCATGAAGAAAGGTGTGTCTTTTATTTGGACTAAAGAATGTCAACAAGCATTTGAAGACATAAAGCGGTACTTGATGAACCCTCTAGTTCTAGTGCCTCCAGTGTCAGGAATACCTTTCCTGATGTATATTCGAGCAATGGACCACTCCCTAGGTGCTTTATTAGCTCAGAAGAATAAAAAAGGTCATGAGTAGGCTATCTACTACCTTAGCCGCATGATGATTGGAGCTGAGCACCGATACACTCCAGTAGAAAAAGAATGTCTAGCTTTGATGTTTGCTGTTCAAAAGACGAGACATTATATCACTGGCCAAACTATTCATGTTATTTATAGAGTTAACCCTCTCAGGGTCCTGATGAAGAAACCTAGTACCCTCAATTCTAGACTTGCAACATGGGCCATATTGTTAGCACAATATAATATGGTTTATGTTCCTCAAAAGTCTCTTAAAGGTCAAGCCCTTGCCGACTTTCTAGCAGCTCATCCATTTCCCGAAACATCTAAACTCTATGATGAAATTCCAGATGAAACCTTGGAATCCAACATGATCTCAGAAGAAATTCTTATTTGGCGTCTATTCTTTGATAGTGCATCCAGAATTGGACCAAAAGGTGCTATTATTGCTGGAGTTTGAGTCATTCTCGTCTCACCAGAAGGGTTAGCTATCCAAAGAGCTTATTCTTTAGATGAGTCATGTTCCAACAATGTGGCTGAATACAACGCTCTGCTCATCGGTCTCCAATTGGCTAAACAATTAGATATTGAATATCTTGAAGTTTACGGAGACTCCAAAGTGATTGTCAATCAAGTTAGAGGCACATATGAAGTTCGACATCAAGATTTAGTTCTATATCATGATGCGGCGATCAGGATGGCTACTTCTTCATCGAGCATGTACGCCGAGCATGTAATACAGAAGCTGATGCTCTTGCCAATCTTGCAGCAGTATTAGCAATTCCCGTCAAAAGACAACAAATGATCGTCATCGCTAATAGTGAGTTGTTTTGTGTCCAGAATAACTTAAATATGGAAGTTAACAACCCAAACATGGAATTCAACAATTTGGTTGAAATTTGTACCATCAGTGAAGACTGGAGGACTCCTTTCATAGACTTCGTGGTCCATGATATCCTACCAGAAGACCCTAAGGAGGCCACAACAATTCAGCGACGATCACTCAGATTTTACTACAATCATAATGCAAAGAAACTTTACCGATGAACGTACGACGGCTTACTCCTACGTTGTCTTGCTGGGGAAGAAGCAAAACAAATACTTCGTGAAGCTCATGACGGTGTTTGGGGCGTACATCAACCTGGTCCTAAATTGCAGGATCGTATTCGCCGAATGGGCTATTATTGGCCCTCGATGGTATCTGATGCAATCGAGTATGTAAGAAAGTGCCGAGCATGTCGAATCCACGCTGACTTCATTCATCAACCATCAGAATTTCTTCACCCAATGGCAGCATCCTGGCCCTTTGAAGCTTGGGGAATGGATGTCATCGGTCCTATCAACCCTCCCTCATCTCGAGGACATCGGTTCATATTAGCCATAACTGATTACTTCTCAAAATGGGCTGAAGCTATACCTCTAGCTGAGGTCAAGACAAGCAGCATCATCAACTTTATCAAGCATCATGTGATTTATAGATTCGATGTTCCTCAGCAAATCATTCACGATAATGGGCCATAATTCATCAGTCGGAAGTTCATCAGTCGGAAGTTCCTCAGCAAATCATTTAACAAAACCATCATCAAACTCCTCAAGAAGTTTGTTTCTACCAACAAACAAAACTGGAGTGAAAAGCTTGGAGAATGTTTATGGGCTTACCGTACGACTATACGTACTCCTACAGGCTGCACACCCTTCCCTCTGGTGTATGGATGCGAGGCTGTCTTACCATTGGAAATCCATATCCCTTTCCTAAGGACTGCCATAGCCAATGAACTAACAACTGAAAACAATGATCGCCTGAGACTTCAGGAGCTTGAAGTGCTTGACGAAAAAAGGCTCCTAGCTCAACAACATATTGAGTTATACCAAGCTCGTCTATCAAAAGCCTTCAATCGTAAAGTCAAAGACCGATCATTTCAAAAAGGAGAACTTGTTCTAACCGTCAGACGTCCTATGACTATGACGCACATGAGCAAAGGCAAATTCGAAGCGAAGTGGAAAGGACCTTATGTTGTAAGTAAAGTTTTCTCCAACGGAGCTTATCAATTAACTGGTATGGATGGTCGAGTCGCCATGATGCCCATTAATGGTAAATTTCTTAAGAAATATTATGTTTGAAGAATGTAAATAAAATTCCTTTTTATTTGCATAAATTTAAAATAGAAGGAAATACATAAAATTAACGCGGACCGGAGCCCTCTTGATTAAAAAAATATTTCGTAAGAAGCTTGAAGACATTATTGTCCAATGACACCAGCAATTTTTATGCGGCTTTCCTTAAAGCTTTTTCTTTAGCAGTACTACCAGGCTCCACTAGTTCGGCGAGAATGTCCCGCTTTTGTCCAGGGACAGCCGAACTTTCTCCGACTCCTGGCTGAATAGGCGACGGAGGCTCATTGGAAGGAGTATCGGGGACATTTTTAATCTTTGGGATAATTCTCATCTCCCTAGGAATTTCTTCTGAAGACATTTGTAAAAGAAGGAAAAGGGTGGATGATGCTCTCAGAAAAGTTCCACACTATTTATAGACAAAAGCCAAACATTCTGCCTCGCGAATCGAAACAACCTTTCCTCGAAAAGGCATGTTCGTTCATCTTATGAAGAGATCTTCATTTAATTCTTTAGAATTGAAGCGACCTTTCCTTGAAAAGGCATGGTTATTCATTCATCTTTTTATCTCTACTTCATTGCGGAAATGGGCCTACATTTATAATAAATCCCCGTGAAGTCTATCCAAATCATCAATTCCTTCTTTTGAAACCCAGCTATTTTAAAAGATGTCTTTTCTTTATGATAAATCCAGATATTGTCTTTTTAGACACAATATTCTGTCTTTAAGTCCCAGTGGACACGAAGATCATTTATAGAAAAATGAATTCACGTCCACATTTCCTCTGGATTCTATTTTCTATATCATCACATCAAATCAAATCATAAAGAAGAGAAAATCATTCTTTATTCCTTCTTTAAAAACATAGTTACATCTTAATGGAAATCTATTACATCTCTGATTTTTATTCTAGATACATCTTAATGGAAATCTATTACATCTCGGATTTTCATTCTAACAAATGAAGGTCTATTACATCTTTGGATCTTCTTGTTGAGGCCAGTTCCTTGTTGTCTTGACGTGAAGCAGCGAGCAAGACAACTGAATCAACTATGGTCTTCTCTCTCAGAAAGACAAAAGGAGAACCCCAGAGTACAGCATCTCAAAGATAAGCTGCGGTCAATATAACTGGTGGAGAAGAGACATTCTGTCATAAGAATTAGGAACGAGATCACCCTCGTGATACGATTCCTAATTCTGTCTCTCCACCGTCCAACTCTCATGTATAAAGGCCCTTCCTACTATCTGAGGAAGACCCTTCTAGAACATGGAGAGTCCTAAGCTGTATGATTTGAGCGTCAGAGTCACATAAGCTGTCTGAGGTGAGTGTCAGAAAAATGCCCCCCACAGCATCCAAGTCGCCAATACCAGTTCTGAAGAAGCATGCCAATCAGATTTCTGCAAATATCAACAAAAAAAGAAAAGTTAGCAAATTCTATCAAACTGCGCGCCTTTCAACAGGCACACATTATCAGAGTCAGCCTATAGGTGCACGTCTACAACATGCGCCTCTGGCCGAAGTCAGGCACTGGATTGCAGTGTGCGTTTCTTCTCAGAATTTCAGGCGCACATCTACAACATAAGCCTCCGACCGAAGTCGAGCACTGGATTGCAGTGCGCGCTTCTTCTCAGAATTTCAGGCACACGTCTATAATATACGCCTCACTTCTACAAATCAGCGCCTGTCTTCAAAACAGTCCTAGTATAAAGCGGCGCAAGTTAAACAACAAGTCATGAATGACGCTCATGTATCGAAACCACTGGTTCTTTGTTGGAACTTACCAGCAAAATCAACTATGTTTGTGCGGAAGATCGTCAATGATATAAAGCACGACAATCCAACATCCGAAGACGCGGTGTGCAGAAGAACAGCGTCGAATTTTGGTGGCACAGAAAGGCTCACGAATGTTGAACTCTTGACCGCCGAAGGGTTTCTGCAAAGAACCATTGCCATCAACAGAAATAAGAAATGAAAAGAAAAAACTCATGGAAATTTCTTTTTGATTTCTCCTATCAAGTATTTAAAAAGTTTAGAAGATATGAATGGACGCGTCATTCTTGGAGCCTATTTCGGGAAGGACCTAAACAAAAGGTGCTCAAAACCACACGAAAACTGCCACATATTCTTTGAAAAAATAGCAAACATTTCAGTTGGTCAAAAGGGTGCATTGGCGCGCGCCATTAAACAGATCACATGAAAAGATTTACAGAAAGGCGCCAGAAATAAATTTTTCATTTATTACATAGGAAAAAACAAGCCCCTACAAAATAAGTTACGCAAAAGACAAAAAAAAGTGGCACCCCTACAGAAACCATTACTTCTTTTTGTCTTCTTCACCAGCTTGGCGAAGAGAAGTGCCTAACTCGTGCATATCACGAATCCCTGAATGACACATCAGATGAAGAAATCCTTCTGCATCACCGCGCGCTTCAGAAGAAGTCGAAGGACCACTGTTCGAACGATCGAAGACTGTCGGGGTCAATCCAAAGCATTCTAAGAGATTATTTGCTCGCAGCAATTAGTCAGGACAGGACTGTAGGCGCAGTGTCAGGCCTTGTCTCCCAAAATTTTACTTCGACATTTACGTCGGTCGCCATCTCCTTCTTCTTAGGTGCCATGGAAGTACAAAAGTAAAGGATGAATACAAGGACCTCTCCCTTTATATATGACCAACCAACACTTCATATTCCCCATGGGAAACCGAACATCATCAATGCAACTCGGAAAGACGAAGCGGAGATCAAATGTTTTCGAGAAGAAATTTATTATGACGGTTGAGCATTGACTGGCGCAATCCAAACAAAACTAGTCTAATTCAAAGTATTTCAAAAATTCGAAGTATTTTCAAGTTTCGAAAACTTTGAAGGGGGTCTTGTAGAGCCTAAAAATTAAGATGCGCCTCCTATTAAAGTGTTCAATCATCTAATGGTGCCAAACATTAAGTTGTGCCGAATTATCAAGTTGCGCAGCATCAGACTGCGCCAACGCCAGGTTGCGCTGGAGTCAGGGTGCGCGGAGAACCACGTGGCGCACTTCCTCGAGAAGCTGTAACGGCGGCATCATTATTTGACAACTGACCGCACGGAGCTTAAGAAAAATCCTTTCGAATCTCACACAACAAGGCGTTCGAGAAGACTTTGTCAGCATGTAATTAATGCTGATAGCTGGTTGGCGCAAGTTACTGAATGGCGTAGGGATTAATCAACACAGAAGACCTAGTCAAAAGGTGCTAGTCATTAAGTTGTGCCTATGCGCAGCCTGACAAAGTGGCACCACTTGATCAACTCTTAGTTTCAAACAGGGTGACGTGGCACGCTAGCCATCAAATTTGCAGAGCATGCCCACTACACTGCCCATGACCACGTGCATCTCAATCAAACGATGCCACGTGTCTACGACAGTTAGTAGAAACCGCTCGTGCAGGTTGTTACATTGTGCCCTCGCGCAACCTGATGAAGCATGCACAAATTATTCCAATGGTGTTCAAGACAGAGTGATGTGTCACGCAAGCCACTAACTTCGTAGAACATGCTCACTATACGGTCCATGACCACGTGCATCTTAATCAAATGATGCCATGCGTCTACAGTAGTTAGTACAACCGTTCGCACAAGTGAACAAGAGGTGCGCAACCTGAAGCACGCACAACCGAGAATAACTACTAAATGGTTATTTCATGAACTCTATAAATAGGGTTTCAAGGCATTCGTAAAATATGAAGAGTGATCATAATCTCCTGCTAAAGTGCTGCTACATTCTCCAGAGGCTCGTGTCTTCGATATCACATCGTCCATAGGATAAAGTGATCGTCTTCTGATCAGATTCCTATAGTTGTACTTCTCCAAAAATCAATTGTACTCTTGTACTCTTTTTCTTAGTTTGTAATAAAACTTTTTGTTCTTTGCAAACAAAGATAAAAACCTCAAAACTGATCAGCTTCATCAAACATCACGTCATCTACCATTTTAGGGTAACCCATAGGATCATCTACGATAATGATCTGTAATTTATCATCCATGTGTTTAGCAGATTTTGTAACAAGAATTGCATTCAGAATGTGGCATCAACCTCCTACAATCCGGCAGCAAACGAATTGTCTGAGGCTTTCAACAAAACCATCGTCAAGCTACTTAAAAGGGTCGTGTCATCTAACAAACGCGATTGAGATAAAAAGTTGGGCCAATGCCTTTGGGACTACTGCACAACGGTACGGACCCCGATAGGCAACACACCATTCTCGTTGGTCTACGAAAATGAAGCAGTATTGCCTTCGGAAATCCAAATCTCCTTACTCCAAGTGGCGATCACGAACCAGCTGACGGAGGAGGACAATCATTATCGCCGTCTGCAAGAGTTGGAGGCGCTGGACGAAACATGCCTCTTGGCTCAATAGCGTATCGAACTCTATCAAGCCCACATTTCACAAGCTTTCAATAAAAAAGTTAAACAGAGGACCTTCCAAGTAGTTGACCTGGTTCAGGCAGTCAGAAGACTAATGGTAATGACTCATAAGACACCAGGAAAATTTGAACCTAAATGGGAATGACCCTTCATCATAGAGACGGTGTACTCTAACGGTGCTTATCGCCTCGCTCAACCCAATGGGGACTTGTTTATGATGCCCAACAACGGCAAGTTCCTAAAGAAGTTCTACTCTTAAAACCCTTCAAAATGTACTTCTTTCTCCCCAGCAAGAGAATTTACGAACTCGATAACCGAGTGCTCTCCCCTCCTTTGGCAATCATATGCTTCTGGAGCCCAGTTATTCTGTTGCATTGTCTCCCCGGTAGAAGAACAACCACGTCCATATCACCATTGATTTGTTTCTTTGCACCCTATAAAGTTGAATCTTACACCCCGTAAGTTCACGGTAAGTACTATGTTTACCACGTCCACATTACCTCTTAGTAAACATTTCCTCTAAATAATACCCCCCTCATTGTTTCAATTCAATCATAGAACATCCACGTCCATATCACCTTTGAGTTATTCTATGTATCCCCACCGAGTTCATTCCTACCACGTCCATATTACCCCTGAGTAGGGAAACTCCACCATTAACCTCATTCCTACCACGTCCATATCACCTCTGAGTAGGAAAACTCTACCATTATCCCCATATTTACCACGTCCATATCACCGCTGAGTAAATATGTTGATCCCCCCTCTCAACTTAATATCTGTACCTAGAAACCAAGGTATGCAAAAGATAATAGGTCCACAAAAATCACAAGTTCATCATAAAAGTTGAGCAAACAAAAGTTCTTTATTTCTTCATCCAATAAGAGTAAAAAATTACATCAGCGCTGGAATGAAACAAAAGCAAAGCCACATCTCAAAAAGAAAAATATTAAAAACAAAGACAAGAGATACTAAAAAGGAAATTTTCTTCGACCTTATTCCCCAAGAGCAAACATCATGAGACAGATAATGAATCCCTAAAGCCAGGGATCATCATTACATTGAGGCATGTACCACTCCCTCAGCCATCTAGCATATAAAGGTTTTATCTTATTAAGGTCCTCAGCAGGAGTAGGAGGGTTAAAACTTTCGGTACTGCTACCTTCCGGCATGGACTCCTTCTTAATGGTGACTTCAATTTTTGGAGTTATTTCCTCCTTAACAGTCATCGGTTCTCCTTTGACAAAAAGAGATGCTATCTCCTCCTTCATGACCGCCTCCGCTTTCGAAATAGACATTGCCACACAACAAGAAAAAGAAGCATCAACAACACAAGCTTAGCAATGGTGTCACTACCACATTTTAGTCTTGGAGGTATTTTGGTCATTTAGATTTTTGTGAATTATTTTATTAATTATTGCATTGGTGCTGTGATTTTTGACTTTTGCTAGTTGTGACTTTAAAGACTAGCCTAGAGTTTGACTTTGACTTTAGTGACTTAGTTAGCATGGTGTGGGACCCTAATGTGACTTAAGTTAGACTTAGTTGACTTGAGTGTGGCTATGGTTCATGAGAGGATTAGAAGAGTTAGGTATTTTGGACTTATAGCTAAGGGGTTGTGTTAGCTAGCTTAAGAACTTAGGCTCAAGCCCATTTACATGAAACCCTAATCCCCCATATGGCCGGCCACCACAGCCCATCCCTAACCTTAATTTAGCCTATTTAATCTCTTCACACACACTTGCCTCTTTTAGAAACTTTCCTTTAGGAAACCCTAATTTTCTTCCTCTTTCATCATTTCTCCACCAAATTGTTCCCAACCTATTGCATTGGGATCCAAATCTAGAGTAGAAGGAGAAGGAGGCTAGCTCGTAAGGAGGAGAGCTCATTAGGACATAGCTTAAGAAAGGAGACTTCTCTATTTGGGGCTTTTTCTTGGAGATTGGATCCCTATAGGTAATTCCTACAAATTTCCCTAAAACCCTGATTTTATTCCATAGATGCATCCATCTAGGTGTCCCCTAGATGTAGGAAAGGTTTGGTGGAAATTCGTGTTGATTTGGTGTCCGTATCGGACACGTATTTATGTGTAGGGGTAGGTGTTTGATAAAATGCCCAAGAGATATTTTATTTTTGTTTTTCCAAAACTATTTAAACAAATTTGTAGATCTATATGTATAATTTAATTTTCATAAAGGAATGTATGTGTTTTCGTGTCTGTGTCGTGTCCACGAGCAACTATACACACTCGTGCGCGAGCCGTGCCCATGTCCTGCTGCTCGGGTTCTCTGTGGTATACGATACAGCACTTGGGGACGTGACACTTGGTGTACGGCTAGGGCTAGTGACTGACACGAGACACCTAAAGTGTTAGGTCATATCGTGTCGAGTCGGACACGTGCTAGCCACTGCATTAAACCACACACGTACACACACACGTGGAAACCCCCAACTGATACGTGCACTGTGTCACGCCTACACGTGTCATGGTGTTGTGTCAGGCTACTAGACACGTAGCACTATACCCCCTCTACCCTTTGACACTAGCACGAGGGCTGAAGTGTCGTGTCCACGATGACACGAACCCACTGCACGATGACTCTGGTACACAGTGTCCACTCTGTGTATTTAAATTGATTTTGACACATTCGTGTCCACTTGGTAGGACACGAACACCCTACCCAGACACATATGCACATGTGTGACACCTGTGCACGCACTGATTTGGTGTTTAATTAAATTTTATTTAAATTTAGGTATTTTGATTTTGGGGCTGATATGAAATCGGGTAAATATTTGAAAACTGGGTTTGTGATTTAAAATATTTGATTCAATGATAATGCCAGGTGATAACATGACTAATAGATGATGATTCATGTTTAGGTTGTATGTGTGGGTTTAATTTTGCTATTTGGGTTGATTTCGAAGGCCTGATACTCACTGAAACTCGAAAACTGGATAGGGATATAACATGGGGTTTTACCTATATGTATATGTGTTATTGAATGGGAAAGCATGGTACCATTTTTCCTGAGAACATATATATTATTGCTGTACAAATCTGAGAACACTCTATGCCACTCCCATCTATCTATACACACACACATATATTTACTGCTACACTGAAACCTGAAACCTGAGAACCCATGTTCACTGCTATTGACTAAAAACCTGATACACACACACACACCCATGTCACTCTCATCTGTATTTACACACACACACACACATATATATATATATATATATATATATATATATATATATATATATATATATATATATATATATATATATATATATATATCACTGCTAGATTAAATCTGAGAATAACACACACTCCCTAGCTCACTATTTTCCTAAAATTTGAATACACACACACACACATTCTCATTTTTGACTGAAAACCTGTCACACACACTATACACCATCTCACTCTCTATCTCTCTAATATATATATGTAATATATTTGTTAATATAATGTATATATGTAGATAGGTTGGTATATGTATACATGTTAGCCTAGTATCCAAGTATATATTAGCCTATACATGATAGCCTACATATAAATTCCTATGTGTATGCCTATATACATTGAGTATATATATGTACCTATATATGTAATGTGTGTGATGACTTGTGTGGCTTTGAGATTGTGTGTGAGTGCTAGCCTAGGCTTGGTTAGACTTAGTGAGGCTTGATTGGACTAGGCTTGACCTAATTTGACTAGTATAGTTGACCAGAGTTGACTAGGAGTTGACTTTGGCCTAGATGACCTAGAAATCATATAGAATGCATTGTAATCTTCAATATTACCATTATGGACATGTTGTGGCCTGTGTTGCCCTGTTTAGGACTCATCTACTCTGTCTGGACATATATATTCATCGGATACTCAGGATACCAGACGAGTACATTCTCTGACTGTTTTATACTTGATAGAATTTACATTTATGCTCTAGATTACTTTACTTGATGTTGTCACGTTGTTAACATGGATTGGTACTATATGGATCCCTTCATGAGATGTTATCCCCCTCGGGAGCATCGGGTTATGGTATGTCATGTGTGTTTCACTTTCATCATGTACTCCCGTACTTTCACCATTCATGTGCACTCTTGTCAGCCCCTGTTTTTTAAATTTAGTTTAATTAGTGTTAATTAGATGTTAATGACCTATTTAGCTTTAAATTAATTTATTATAATTTTTGGGAATTTTTTTTAGAATTTTTAAATGAGTTTTAATTACTAAAAATGTAAGTTTGCAATTTTACAAAATGTTTTAATTGAGTTTTGCAATTATTTAGATTGTTTAAATGTTGTTTGCAATTTCCCAAATGTTCTATGCAATTTTAATTTGCATATAAACAGAGCGGAAGGGGATTTGCAAATTTGTTTTTGCATTATACAGTGGGAGGGACCTAACTGTAATTACCTAAAACCTAGGGGCCTTACTGCAAACCTACCCCACCCCCCCCCCCCCCCACGCGACTTTCTCTCTCCTCCCTACGTTCCTCCGACCAGCTATCCCGGACGACCGACGACCACCGACTTTTCCCCGCCTTTTTCGGCCAACCTAGCCACTAAAACCGACCTCCTCCTCCCTATAAATACCCCCAAGACCAAACCCTAACCCTAGCACACCACCATGACCCCCCACAGCAAGCCTCCACTCCTTCTTTCCCGACGAGACCCCGCCGAAACCCTAACTCCGACGACCCCCTAGCACAACCTCCACAGCTACCTCCACAACCATCGACCACCACTACCAAGTTCGCCTCGCCAAGACGAACCCAGCGCCGCCCCTCATCGACGACGACGACGCTTCCTCCGCCGTTCAGTACCCTCCACAACCTCCAGCTTGCCGGACACGTAAGTGTCAGCTCTCTTTCGTGTCGATTTTGTGTCTCGTTTTAACATATGCGACTCGCCGCATCTCGACGAGTCTAGTGGTAAGTCAGGACACGACTGACTTGAGTCGTGCATGTCATGCATGACCAGGACACTTGGACTCGACTGTTCTTCCTGTCCTTAACTGTCAGGACATGAAGAACAGATTATAAGGTTATAGGGTTTAGTTTTGTGCTATCGGGTTTGAAAACCCATTAGCTTAAACCATAATAAATAAAACCCAAACCCTTTCCCTTACAAATGACTCGGGCTGACCCTCTGGCCAGCCCGAGCGCGCTAAACCACCCACTTGCTCCTGGCCGAGTTCGAGCCCCCCTTTTCTGTTTTATTTTGATTTGCTTTGTTTTTTTTATTTTTATTCTATATATATATATATATATATATATATATATATATATATATATATATATATATATATATATATATATATATATATATATATATATATATATATATATATATATATATATATATATGTATATGTATATGTATATATATATATATTATTATATATATACTGTTATATATATACTGTATTTGTATATATATATATATATATATTTTTAGTATTTTATAAATATACATGTATATTTATTATATGTATATATCCATTATATATATATATAAATATCTATATATTTATATATATAAATATATATATATATATATTTTTTTTTAAATATATATATATATATATATATATATATATATATATATATATATATATATATATATATAAATATATATATATATATATATATATATATATATATATATATATATATATATATATATATATATTGCTGTTATATATTTATATATGTATTTCAAATTCTAATTTGTGCAAAATATTATTGTGTATAAATTCACAAGTCATTTGCATTTATTTAAATTTGTGACTTGTGTATTTTAGCACTTTAAAATATATTTATGTATATATTTAAATTACTGTATTTTATTAATTATGACCAATTGATGTCCAAACCCAGCATGGGTTTTTGGGCCCAATTGTGTCTAATATATTCAAAGTCTGTACAAGTTATATTGGACTTGATTCATGGCTCTGTGTCATGTATCTGGACTTCGGTTCAATTTCGAATACATGGACAAAATAGTAAATAATTAATTAATTATTTTCCAGAAATTATTACTTATTGTTTTTAAATTTTTATATATATTTTAAAACTGTAAAAATTTGGGAAAATTTGTATTTACATACTATGTTAATTTAGATAATTTTCTATAATTTTTCCAGCATTTAATAAGTAATTTTGGTATTTTATAAAAATAGGAAAACATAACTCATTTTCAGGATACATATGTTTGCTGATTTTTAATAAATATTTATGAATGTTTATAAATTCCAGAAAAAATAGTATAAATTTCTATAATTAACAAGGATCATTTTGGTACTTTATTTTATGTAAAATTGAGCTTTTTGTCTATCTCAAAAATTATTAGAACACAGTGTACAGTTTGATTTATTTATTGAATAATTACGACTTACAATATTTTGTGTTGTTTTGAGTTAGTCGTATTGAACCTCACCCTACACTAGTATAAAGACCCTAGAAAGTTAGTTTGAGTATTGTGTCATCCCACATTGGTCTCCTATGCTAAAGTCACTATTTGGCTAGGTGTCCAGTTAGAGAGTCGTGTTGTACCACTAGTGTCTTAGTGCTTAACTTAGTGTAAAAACTAAGTTTATGTGTTATTTCTACAGTGACGAGTCACCAGGCATCTATAGCATTTCTATCGCTGCTTTGCTTTGCTAAAGGTAAGTACCTCTACAAACTTTACATACTGCTATAACAATAACTGTGAATTCCAACCATGTTAAATACTGATCCTTGGGGTAGCAAGTTAAAACTTCACATGTTGTATTACTTTCAGTCTCTACCATGCTTAGGATAGTTTTTATATCTCTCACATGTTTAAACAACGGGTTAAGGGGAAACTGTTAGTAGTGTACGTGATCATGCCCCCCTTCTCCGTATGTATTTACCGAGCACTGTTACATTCTATATGTAACTTTGTCGTATGTCTGATCCCGCATTTGTGTATGGACTTACACCGATGCCGTTAAGGGTACGTATGTACACTTCAGAAAATTAATATGTACCACTGTACATCCTGATTACCTAATGACTGATCACTCACCTACTACAGTTTTAAACTTTAAAACAGATGATTATTGCCATTATAAAATGTATCTAAAACTGGATAAACATGATATGTCATTTCTTTCCATCACATGATCAGTATTATATGTTTGTTAGATTTAGTACTTGCTCCCATCCTGACAGGATAATGTTGTAGGTATACTTACTGAGGAGGAGTTGCTCTGCGATTTCTATTATGGAGTTGCTGCCGAGGACTAGACTTTATCTTACGAGGATGTACCTGCAGGAAAACTCGTCTAGTTTGCATAGTTACTCGGGGTTTCGAGAGTAGTCATGTATTAGACTATGTATTTTGTGACTGGACCTGTATCCAGCTTTACATTTTGGACTTGTACTTGGAACATACTTATATACGAGATGACTTTTGTGTTTGGAACATTTCTGTCTCTTTATTACATATAGAACTGTTAGCACATTTTAGTCTTATCTTGTTATCTTTAGAACAGCTTACTACGCTTTATCTCAAGCGTAGGCTGGACATGACTTGGCCCGGTCCAACAATTTGGGTAGCGGATCGTGATATGTTTTTTAGTGGTGGCCCATGCAGGTCAAGACTAAATTGTTTGGTTAGGTCATTGTACCAAGCATGCCTGCAATTAGGAACTTAAGATAACTAGACAATATTAGGAATGACGCTTAGAACACCTAGAGGAATACTAGGACTGCAACATAAGAAACGCATCACATGCTCGCTATTACAATTAGATTTTCTTATTTATGATTGTTTACTTTAAAGAGCCCTTATAAGTCCTTTTATTTATTTAGATGGTGTTCACCCGCTCATCCCAGTATGTCACACCTGAGAATGGCACACTCCCTATCCAGTCGGTTGACCAGTTGATCGATACACCTCCACCTACCAGACTCCCCCACTCCACAAATCCACCAACCCAAATGCCTCCACCACCTTCCACATCACAGTCCCAGCAGGACCCGATACTCCTACCACCACCTATTACTATACCTGCCCAGGCTTCCGTCACACTCGACGGGAACCAACTGCTCACTCTGATCCAGGGGTTCCTAATGACCCATCAGGAGAAGACCACCCTACTCCGTAAGAGCATGGAGCGTTCTGTGGAGCGTACCGTGGTCCCACCACCTGTAGAGCCACGGCAGAGAGCAGGGACAATCAAGGACTTCATGGGTTTAAACCCCAAGGAGTTCTTAGGGACTGAGGGCATCGTTGTAGCAGATGACTGGCTAGACTCAGTTAAGAAGAAGCTCCTTGGAGCTAGGTTGCCGAATGACCTCCAGGTCGAGGCAGCGAGATTTCTGCTGATAGACTTGGCAGGAGTTTGGTTCCGGAATGAGCCGCTATTTGCGAGAGGGAAGGCCACTTGGGATCAGTTTAACACCTAGTTCAAGAAGAAATTCTTCTCGACCACCGCTAGGGTAGCGATGAGGCTACGATTCCAGAACATCCAGCAGGGGAACCGTTCTGTTGACGAGTAAGCAGCAGAGTTTAGTCGTTTGAGTCGTTTCACTCCTAGTCTAGTTGCAGACCCAGAGGAGTTGACGCGTAGGTTTTGCCATGGTCTAGTTCCAGACATTGGCATTCTTATAGTGGCGAACGGTACGACTGACTACTACCAGAGCCTAGAGTTGGCCCGGAGCATAGAGGAGCGTCTTCTGTCTTGCAAGAGGCCGGCTTCTGTACACCTCGAGGGACCGTCCAAGCGTCAGGCTTTCCAGCCGAGAGCACCGACGCCGTACCAGCAGACATACCGTCCTCCTATACCATATCACCCGACCCTGCCAGTTAGAGCCCCGGGACCCCGGCAGCCGCAGAACGGAGCTTTGTGTATATTCTGTAGGAGGCCAGGCCATGACGCTGTCATCTGTAGGAAGAGGTTAGGGTAGTGTTTAGCTTGTGGGTCTACCACCCATCAGCTTCGGGACTCCCCAGTAGCCAGGGTACCAGGTGCTGGACCACAGTCTAGAGGACCGTCGCTTCCGACTCAGCAGCAGAGGTTTGGGCAACATCTGCAGCAGCAGAAGGGACCCCAGGGGAAGGCTTATAGCCTAGCTCTTGAGCCGGAGCCGGAGCAGGTTTCGGAGCCAGATTATTTGGCTGACGTCATTACAGGTCATGTTTATTTGCATACTTTTCTAGCTCTATGTTTGTTTGATTCTGATGCATCTCATAGCTTCCTGTCATTAGAGTTTATGCATAAACACCACTTAGTGCTACACCTACCGAGGAGATGAGTAGAGTAATGACGAAAGACGGACCAGTGCCCATTAGAGCTATCTATCGATGCTCTATTACTATAGCCGGGAGAGAGTTTAGGGGACATTTCTTTGTGATGCCACTCCCCGGGTATGATATCATATTGGGGATGGACTGGCTTAGCTATGCCCATACAGCTATAGACTGTCATAAGGGTAGTATTCTGTTCAGTCCCCCAGGTACGGTACCATTCAGTGTCAGGAGGACAGGGCCGGAGATCAGCCTAGAGCTGAACTGTTGTACGATAGTTGGGGAGATAGCACCGCCACACCCTATCATTAGGGAGTTTATGGATGTATTCCCAGAGGATCTTCCAGGACTTCCGCCTGACAGAGATGTGGAGTTCACTATAGATTTAGTACCGGGTTCATCACCAGAATCTCGAGCTTGCTATAGAGTGAACCCCAAGGAGGCCGTAGAGATAAAGGAGCAGATTGATGACCTGTTGAAAAAGGGTTTCATTCGATCTAGTGCTTCTCCATGGGGAGCGCCAGTGCTCTTTGTGCCTAAGAAGGATGGTACAGTTCGGTTGTGTATTGACTACCGGGCGTTGAATACCATCACCATTAAGAACAAATATCCTCTGCCCAGGATAGATGATTTGTTCGACCAGTTGAGTGGGACGAAGGTGTTTTTTAGGATAGATTTGAGATTCGGTTACCACCAGGTAAAACTTAGGGCTGCAGATATCTAGAAGACGGCATTCAACACGAAGTATGGGCAGTACGAGTTTCTGGTGATGCCATTTGGTCTCACAAATGTGCCAACTGTCTTTATGAATTTGATGAATAAGACATTTCACCAGTATCTGGACAAGTTCATCGTAGTATTTATCGACGACATCCTGATATACTCGAAGACGCCGGAGGAGCACGCAGAGCACTTGCGAACAGTTTTGGGGATTCTGATGCAGGAGAGGTTGTTCGCCAAATTGTCGAAGTGCGAGTTCTTTTTGGACCGAGTGGAGTTTCTCGGCCATATAGTTACTGGAGAGGGGATCTCGGTGGATCCCAGGAAGATTGCTGCCGTTGAGACATGGAAGGCACCGACGTCAGTTTCAGAGATCAGGAGCTTTCTGGGTTTAGCAGGCTATTATAGAAAGTTCATCCAGGACTTTACTAGGATAGCTGAACCCATGACGAAACTGATACGGAAGGACGCAGAGTACATCTGGTCAGAGGACTGCCAGGCAGCGTTTGAGGAGCTGAAGAAGAGGCTGACGACCGCTCCAGTTCTGACATTACCTTCAGGATCTGGAGGTTTTACCATATACAGCGATGCTTCGGAAAAGGGGCTAGGATATGTCCTACAGCAGCATGGGAAAGTGATTGCTTATGCATCTAGGCAATTACGGACTCATGAGCAGAACTATCCTACCCACGACCTAGAGTTAGCTGCGGTGATCTTTGCACTCAAGTTATGGAAACATTACTTATACGGAGAGCGTGTAGAAATCTTTACTGACCACAAAAGCTTGAAGTATTTGTTCACGTAGAAAGAGCTGAACATAAGGCAGAGACGATGGTTGGAGTTGATGAAGGACTTCGACAGCGATTTACAGTATCACCCAGGGAAGGCAAATGTGGTGGCGAATGCGCTGAGCAGGCATCCGATGGCATGGTATCTGATGATAAATTGGTATTTGCGGAAAGATCTGGAGAAGCTCGTATCGAGATAGTTCGGCCAGGATCAGTGATACAGATGATGGCGCTTGACATTCAGTCAGGTTTGATGGAGCAGATTAGGGAGGCACAGTCTATAGATGAGAGCCTTCGCAGACTTCGAGCCCAGGCTTTAGCTGGATTGCTGGATGACTTCACCATAGCAGAGGATGGATCCTTGAGACATGGCAGCCGATTGTGTGTACCGAAGGTAGAGCTGATAGAGGCAGTCTTACAGGACGCGCACCGATCGAGATATTCTATTCACCCTGGTGCCAACAAGATGTACCGTGACTTGCGGGAACATCTTTGGTGGCACGGGATGAAGAGAGATTTATCACGTTTCATTTCGAGATGCCTAGTTTGCCAGCAGGTCAAGGCGGAGCGCCAGAGGCCAGTTGGTCTATTGCAGCCGTTACCCATTTATGAGTGCAAGTGGGAACACATTACGATGGACTTCGTCTCAGGGCTTCCTCGTTCCCAAGGAGGAAAGGATGCCATTTGGGTCATCATGGACAGGCTGACGAAGTGTGCGCACTTCATACCCTTCAAGGTGGGGCTTTCCACCGAGTAGTTGGCAGAGTTATACATGCAGCAGATAGTTTGCTTGCATGGAGTACCAGTGAGCATCATGTCGGACTGAGATAGCAGATTCATGCCCCACTACTGGAGGAGCTTGCAGGAAAAGTTGGGCAGTCGGCTCAAGTTCAGTACAGCGTACCACCCACAGACAGATGGGCAGTCCGAGAGGACGATACAGATACTAGAGGATATACTGAGGACTTGTGTGCTGGACTTTGGCAGATCTTGGGAGAGCCATCTGTACTTGGTAGAGTTTTCATACAACAACAGCTACCAAGCCAGCATCGGTATGTCTCCTTTCGAGGCACTATATGGACGACGATACCGTACACCGCTCTTTTGGGATGATATTGGGGACAGAGTTATGCTTGGGCCAGAGATGATCACGGATGCAGCAGAGAAGTTCGGGATGATCAGATACAGGCTCAGAGTCGCTCAGGACAGGCAGAAACACTGGACCGATGCTAGTCGCAAACCGATAGAGTTTGCCGACGGAGATATGGTGCTGGTGAAGATATCACCTACTAGAGGAACGTTCCGGTTCGGACGAGGAGGTAAGTTGAGCCCCAGATATATCGGGCCATTCGAGATATTTGGCTGGATCGGAGAGGTAGCTTACAGGATTGCACTTTCACTGAATCTAGCAGGAGTTCATGATGTCTTTCACGTATCTCAGCTGAGAAGATATGTTCCGGACCCCAGCCATGTGCTAGATCATTCAGAGTTGGAGATCGGACCGAGCCTTGCAGTCACTGAGCAGCCAGTGGAGATATTGGACAGGAGGGAGAAGAGGCTGAGGAACAAATTTATACCCTTAGTACGAGTAGCTTGGAGCCGTCACTCTCTGGGTGAATCTACTTGAAAGAGGGAGTCGGACATGAGGGAGAAATATCCTTACTTGTTTGACCCAACAGTTGCGAGGGAACCACCCGTTCCCGCTTGATACCTTAGAGGTTAGCCTTAATAGTAGCCTTAGACATTCTTTGTATTGCTTGTTATATTAGAATGATTGTAGAGTTTTCTATCCTTGTGAATTTCGAGGACGAAATTTTTCAAGGAGGGAAGACTTGTCAGTCCCTGTTTTTCAAATTTGGTTTAATTAGTGTTAATTAGATGTTAATGACCTATTTAGCTTTAAACTGATTTATTATAATTTTTGGGAATTTTTTTAGAATTTTTAAATAATTTTAAATGAGTTTTAATTACTAAAAATGTAAGTTTGCAATTTTACAAAATGTTTTAATTGAGTTTTGTAATTATTTAGATTGTTTAAATATTGTTTTGCAATTTCTCAAATGTTCTATGGAAATTTAATTTGCATATAAACAGAGCGGGAGGGGATTTGCAAATTCGTTTTTGTTTTATACAGTGGGAGGGACCTAACTGTAATTACCTAAAACCTAGGGGCCTTACTACAAACCTACCCTACCCCCCCCCCCATGCGACTTTCTCCCTCCTCCCCACGTTCCTCCGACCAGCACCGACTTTTTCCCGTCTTTCCCGGCCAACCTAGCCACTAAAACCGACCTCCTCCTCCCTATAAATACCCCCCAGACCAAACCCTAACCCTAGCACACCTCCACGACCCCCCACAGCAAGCCTCCACTCCTTCTTCCCCGACGAGACCCTGCTAAAACCCTAACTCCGACGACCCCCTAGCACAACCTCCACAGCTACCTCCACCACCATCGACCACCACTACCAAGTTTGCCTCGTCGAGACGAACCCAGCGTCGTCCCTCATCGATGACGACGACGCTTTCTCCGCCGTCCAGTACCCGCCACAATCCCCAGCTTGCCAGACACGTACGTGTCAGCTCTCTTTCGTGTCGATTCTGTGTCTCGTTTTAACATATGCGACTCGTCGCGTCTCGACGAGTCTAGTGGTAAGTCAGGACACGGTTGACTTGAGTCATGCGTGTCGTGCATGACCAGGACACTTGGACTCGACTGTTTTTCGTGACCTTAACTGTCAGGACACGAAGAACAGGTTATAGAGTTTAGTTTTGTGTTATCGGGTTTGAAAACCTATTAGCTTAAACCATAATAAATAAAACCCAAACCCTTTCCCTAACAAATGACTCGGGTTAACCCCCTGGCCAGTCCGAGCGTGCTAAACACCCCCTTGCTCCTGGCCGAGTTCGAGCCCCCCATTTCCTATTTTATTTTGCTCACCCCCCTGGCGCTCTCCCTCCCATCAGCGCCGCCCTCCGGCGCTCCCTCCGCCACTTGTCGGAGGCCCCTCCCTCTCCCCCTCGCCGGAGGTAGGCCCCGCCCGGAGGTCGAGCCCTTTGCTCCCTCCTTCCTCCGCTCCCTGCAGCGCCCGGTCCGCCGTCCCTTCCCGGCCTCCCCCTCCCCTCCCCGCCTCCTCCCCCTCCTCACCGCTGCCCCGACGGTGCCCCTCCTCCGTCGGGTCCCTCCCTCCCCTCCTCCTCCCCTTCCTCCTCCCAGGGGCTCCCTCCCTCCTCCGCCGGAGTCCCGCTCACCCCTTCCTCTTTCCCTCCCTCCCCTACCGATCACCGCCCCACCTCCGGCGGTCGACGCCGGTCACCTCCCCTTCCCCCTCGTCTTCCCTACCCCCAGTCGGGCGGGTCTCCTGTCACCCTCATTTTCTGTATTTCCCGTATTTCATATTTATACTCGTATCTAGATTTTGGCATGTATTTTTATTTTTTTTCTCAACTTGTGGAATTTCAGTATTTCTCGTATTTTGGGTTTTGTCATGGCTCGGTTCTACTTGGTTTGGATTGGTTTGGGTTGGTTTAGTTGGGTTTAATGAGTATTGGATCACCATAGCCTATGCTCCACCCTCAACACACCACAACTCCCCCTCTTTATATCCCCACCTACCACTCTCTCTCCTCATAACTTCCACCATTAATTTTCTTCTTCTTCTCCTTCCTCAACACAACTCTCCTAACCCTAGGCAAGTGCACCTTGCCACTTCATGAGAGCCCTATTTTCTTGGTTTATTTGCTAGATTAGGACATGGTGATCAACATTAGAACATGGCTTTTGTGATTTGGAGCCTCCATTGTTGTAGATCTAAGTTATTTCTATTTTCGGATTTTGCATGGTTTGAGCTTCTTAAGTTGGATTTTATGGGTTTTTGATGTTTCCATGTGGATGAGAGTTCAATTTCACCCAAGATGGAACTTTGGAAATTTGGATTTGGAGTTCGGATGGCCAAGTTACGATGCTTTGTAGCTTTGGGTTCATCCATGGTGTTCTTGCTGTTTAGAGAAGACAGTGAGCAGTGTGCAGAGCTATTTAGCTTACGCACCGTGAGCTACGCGCGCTCTTTAGCGCTGCGTACGCAGGCTTGAGTACGCTTCCTGTTGGAAGCGTGTCTCCTTGAGCATGCGTGACTTTCACGTATGCTGCTTCCTTGAGCGTGCGTGACTTTCACGTATGCTGCTTCCTTAAGCGTGCGTGACTTTCACGTATGCTGCTCCCTTGAGCGTGCGTGACTTTTCACGCAGCTGCTCCCTTGAGCGTGCGTGACTTTCACGTATACTGCTCCCTGTAGCGTGCGTGACTTTCACGTACACTGCTCCCTGTAGCGTGCGTGACTTTTCACTTACGCTGCTCCCTCAGCGTGCGTGACTTTTCATCCATGCTGCTCTTTGTAGCGTGCGTGACTTTTCACCCATGCTGCTCTCTGTAGCGTGCGTGACTTTTTACCCATGCTGCTCTTTGTAGCGTACGTGACTTTTCACCCATGCTGCTCTCTGTTGCGTGCGTGACTTTTACATACGCTGTTCTCTCAGCGTGCGTGACTTTTCACCTACGCAGCTCTCTTGCGTGCGTGACTTTCTACTTACGCTGCTCCCCTGACCCCTTGCTTAACCCATTGGCTCTTGGAGTTTTGGTCTTATTTCTTTAAGCTTGGCTTTTCTATAGCCTTGTATATTGATATTTTATTAGATATTTTACGCCCATTTTATATCCTTACGCCTTTTGTCATGAACTTGATTTTGCTTAATATGTTTGGAATAACTATTGTACATGGCTTGGTATGACAAGGAACTATCATAACACGACAGTGACCCGTAGTGGTGCACTCCTGACATGACCAACCTGACATGATAG
>JANAVB010015399.1:5007820-5155320 GCA_029216955.1 Iris pallida | reverse complement strand
GAGGAGTTCCGTCCTACATACTATGGAGCAGGCCTAGATGACACCTGTGAGCTGGACTTCCAGGAGGACCCAGCCCTTGCAGAGGATATTACCCCAGTAGTCTAGGCTAGTTAGCTAGACTAGTTATCTTACTTATTTTTTTGTCTTGTTTTGGAAACACGTTGTACTTATTTGGGGATTTGTTATTCTAGATGTTGTGGAGATGCTATCTTAGACTCTTAGACTTCTTGTCTTATTATATTTCATTTGGGCGACTTTTATATCTATCTATCTTATCGTACTTTCTACCTTAGCTGTAATTGAGTTGTACATTTCTATATTGTCCTCCATTCGGAGCGTATATATTGTACAGGTACCTTATAATTGTTAGATGTATGTAACCTAGGACAGCGTTCTACCATCGAAACTGCAGCGTAGGCAGGACGTACCCACTTCTCGTGCCCCTACACTGGGTACGGGTCGTGACAATTGGCGCATGCAAAGCAGCGGCACATTAAAAGTCTTGGTGCATCTCCATGCGTATCGACTGAACCCCATGGCGCATATAGCCCAGGCGCATTGGAAGAGAAGCTTCGGCACATCATCAGGACCTAAGTTCATGCGCGTCAGCAGAAGAAGCTTCGGCGCATCATCAGGACCTAAGTGCATGCGCATCAGCAGAAGAACCTTCGGCGCATCATCAGGTCCTAAGTCCGTGCGCGTCAGCAGAAGAAGCTTCAGCGCAACATCAGGACAAATTCCATGCACGTCAGCACTGAGAAGTTTAGGCATGTCATCAAGATACGACTCATTCAGTCACATCCAAGCGCCTTAGCAGTGGTGCAGCAAAGCGTCTGTGCATGAAAGCCCAAGGCAGTGGATCACCCACCGATCACTGCCGGTCGTACATCGACAGGCATCTCTGCAACAACGGGAGCCTCCTCCATATCAGCCTCCACGGGCTCCTTGGCTTTGCTCCTTCCTCAGCTAGCACGGCCACGGGGAGTCTTGGGAGCCATCTCTCTGTGAGCCCCCTGAATTTTAGGGATTTTTTTTTAATTTTCTAAGTGAATTATTTTTGATAGTTCATTTTTATTTAATTATTTTTTATCATCAAATGCTCTTTTTCTTGACTTTGATTTCTGGAGCGTCAGAGATGTCAATCTCTGGAAACTTCCTTCATGAGTTTGTAGTAGACAAGATTATCTTTATTTTGATAAATTATGTCCTACTCAAACTTGTTCTCCTGTTGTTTTTGTATCGCACAACTTCGGATCAATTTTGGCCATTTGATCGTTGAATAATTATTTATAATTTTCCACTTTTATCTTTTATCATCATATGCACGTTATCGTGACTTTTAATTTAGGAGCACAAGACTAGTCGTTTTCTCAAAACCAACTTCTCGAGCATGATCTAATCGAGGCACCCTACACCTATGACCTTTGTGTCCCTCTCAGGCACACCATCTTTTGCTTCACTTGCATCGCATAATTTTCCTGACACAAAACCCAATCTTAATTCATCCCACGAAGTTATATTTATTTTCGACTTGAATTGGGGACACCATTTCAACACAAACCCGTCGATACAAGATATGGACACAGCTCACATTAAGCCTACTACCCAAATGACTCTTGTGTCTCATTCAATTGAGCTCCCACATGCTACTTATTTATCCATGATCATACGTGGCTAAATTAAGCCATTTATTGCATCAAATCCGATTTTGACTCGATCCGACTCATTTGAACCAATCCCAAGCTTCATGTTGTCCTCTCATGAATACTAGCACTCATCCCCCTTCAAAATACCAAAACGTCTAGTGTTCCCACTTAAAATATTCAATGACAATTCCATTGGACAAATTCCTAAAGAATAACTTAATATAGCAACACAAAATCTTGGCCCTTTATTTTTAACTCCACTCATCCCCACCACTCATTCCTACATAGTACACACTCTCACTCACACCCCCATATTGGCCGGCCCATATCCCCAAAATTTCTCTCTTTTCTTTATGAATATACTACTCTCTCTCCCTCTCTTTCTAATAATATATATACAAATATCTCTTTCTCTCTCTCCTTCTAATATAACATATCACTCTCTCTCTCCTTTTTTCACACAAAAAACCTCTATCACCATCAGCCAACACTCCTCTCCTCCTCTCCCAACACAGCCGACATCACCTTATCCTCTCATTTCTTTTTTATCATCACCATCACTCTCACCATAACCATCTACTTCTCCTCCACCTTCTTTTCATTCTCCTCCTCTCCCTCCAGGCTAGCAACTCGACCGCAGCACCGGCCACCACCACCATCGGGCTGTCGCTACCTTGAGTAGCTGCGGATGCAGTAGCAACGCAGCAGCAGCACAACAGCAGCCGCGATGGCAGCTCCGGCGACCACCCCGCCCGGCCACGGCGAAGCCCCTTGCCGCCGGCGACCCCCACAGCCCCCATGAACACTCCTAAGAACTCCTTTCTAGCAGCCATCATCAATCACGACGAGTGGCAGGGTCAATTTCTGTATTTGGAAGTCGATCCCGTCGTGACGCACACATGCTGAAGTCAGAATTTACGTTTCGAGGCAGCAACTTCGCACGTATTTTTTGGACAATCCGACCATTGGATTGTCGATCTATTTCTTTCGTCTCAATCTCGGTATATACCCCTTCACCCCTGTCAAGTTTCAACCGTTAATTCCGTCGTTTCTAGATCAAAATCGGCCACCAAGTTGACCCATTAAATTGTATATATTTTGGACAGTTTTGTGGTGCCAATTTCGTGGACTCATATCTCTACCATTGCAGCTCCATTTGGTGTGCCACTAGTTCCTATGCGTAGCTGGTATAACCCTCTTCCTGTTCCTTAAGTTTTATTTCATTATGAGTTTGTTTGGTTGCTTGAATTTGATGTTAAAGTAGGCCGTCCGAATTCGTAATTTCTAACTTGTAAAATTCTAATTTTGAACCCGGGACTCATGATTCTAATTCCGATACCACCAGTAGACTCGTGGCATCATTCTGGCAAGCATTCATATAAAGTTTATAAGATTTGGAGGACGTGGGCCCCGACACACATTTCAGTACAAGACGGGCCCCAAAGTCCGAGTCAACGAATTATTTTGAGATTGGCTCATCGGAATCCAATTTCGGATATACCGTTGAATTCGTATCGTCATTTTAGACTCATTGACATATACTTTGTTAGATTTAGTAGACATTGGCTCCAATACGCATTTCCGTGCAAATCGGATTCCAAAATCCGGGTCAACGAACCATTTTGAGATCGAGTCATCGAAATCCAATTTCGGATATACCATTGAGTTCGTATCATCATTCTGGATTCGAGGACATATATTTTGCTAGGTTTTGAGGACATTTATCTTGGCACATTTTTCAATGCAAAGTGGGTCCAACACGGACACCGTTTTGACCCAAAATTACCTTTTTGCTCCTGTGTCCAAATTAGACTTATGGGTAGCCTATTCTGGCTATTTTGACCATTTTAGACACGTTGGTGATGGTTATTTCATCATCCGATAACATCTGTAGACTTTCTCCCTTATCTATCCCCATTTGTTATAATCTTTCTCTTTTTGGTTCGTATTTTGAGATTCGTGCATCGAAATTGAGATCCATCGATTCCAGTGATTTCATATTACTGAAATAGATAAGTTGACCATGTGGATGATTATAGCGGCTAGATTTGACCTAGTTTAACCTAGAATGGACTAGGAGTTGACCAAAGTCAATGATAAGTCAATCTTTTACCTAGTTTGACTTAGTTTGACTGAGTTTGACCTAGAATAGGCCTAGAAGCATAGAATTATATATATATATATTGTTTACTCTAGAATACTAAGTAACTTTATAAATTCATATTAGGTCCCTGTGACATCGGTTCAGGCATAGACCCTCACTTATTGCTCAGGACAGCAGGCGAGTACATTCTCTGATAGTTTTTATTGTCTTGATATCTGCTATATCCGATTCAGTTGTAGTGTTTGAATTGATTTCCGACATGATGGTACACGGACTAGTATACGTCAAATCCTATCATGAGATATCATTCCTGGATTACTATGGTATATTAGTACATTATTCGATCTTGTTTTCGTGTACTTGTATACACGCTGATTCCTAAAGGAATTTGCTACCCTCTTAGAGAATCCCGCATCATGGCATGACTTGTCCGGATCTATTATACTACTCGGAGATGGGGAGTTATTAGAGGTTATGTGATCATACCCAACCATGCGTGTTTCATGTGAGTGTTAATCATACAACTCATGTATGATTAGCCAAGTGTTAGTCATACATCTCACGTATGACTAGCCAGGCCATATTCTTGTACAAGTTCCTAAGCCGATCACATAATGCTCTAATATCTCAAGGCACTATTTATATTTACATTATACATCAGATACTACTGTACTATTCTACATTTCAATATCTCATACCCTAACATGATATCCAGTTTTACATATCCTGTTTATATTCCAGTCTTGATATTTTATCATATATTTCATTATAATTGTCTCTTACAGAATTTGTCAATTCACATGGAACTACTGTTAGTTCATGTACTCATTTCCATCCTGACTGGATACGTTGATAATATTTTTAGGAGTTGTTATGCCCACATTATTGGACTATAGGATGATGCTAGAGGCAGATCTCGATATTCTTTTACCGTGAGTTGTCTTCCAGGACTTCTAGGTCTGGTAGTTATTTTAGTTTTTTTATTATTTTTCCTCTATTTTATTCTTGTCTCATATGGTCCTTTTGTAGATTCTAGTTGTTTTATTGATATTGTTATCCTTTTTGTCTTATCTTAGCATTTGTCATGTGATATGAGTACCATTATAGTTATGGATCTTTTGGATGTTATAGTTAGTATCGGATACTTGACAGCGCTCTACCGCCGATATTGCGATGTAGGCTGGGCGTGGCCTACGTATTCGTACCCGTATATCCGGGTGCGGGTCGTGACACTTTTTTTAATGGTGGCCCATGCAGGTCAATCTTTGCTATTAATGCTAAGTTGTGGTAGTACTTGAGCTTATCTGTACTACTGCGAGCCTGTCCTAGGATTATTGAGTCATGGAATATTTTAGGATTTTGGTACTCAGCCACATATTAGGAACTCTTGATAGATTCCAGGGATGACCCCTGGGAGTCTTATTTCGAAAGTTTTTCAAGTCTATTTCCCACTTGCTTCTATTCATCCTGATTTTCAAATATTTGTCCGTTATCGAACCCTATTCTTATATTGGGATGTGTTTATGGACCCAGAGGGAACTAGAATGTATAAGTTGAACTTATATATCATCTAGGTTGAGAAGAGAATATGATTATCCAATCTTATATGAAGGTTAAGATTTGTTTTAGATTATATTCCAGGAATCTTGCCCTAGATTAAACCCTACCTCGGAATCTATTTCTGCTTGTTTTCATGTACTTATCCTTGATTCGTTGATAAAAATTTTGAATCTTGATGTTTGTTGTTGACTTTGATTTTGTCTTTAGATAAGTTTTTATGAATTGAGTTAAGCTATATTCTGATAACATTTTTGATGAGTACGATGAGAAGGGTAAATGTCTACATTATTTATGGAGTTTAGAATTTATCGCAGTCATACTAGCTAGCATGACAAGGACATGGAGCCTGATTTTGGATATACTATCCTAGTTATGGAATTTAGATTTTTTTGCATCCATACCAGTTGGCGTGGTCAGGAATCTAGATAACATGATTATAGGGTGTATACCTTAGTTATGGACTCTATCGTTTATTGTAGCTATGCTTACTGGCGTGGCAAAAATTCTGGCAACATGATTACGGATAAACGTGTATGATTATCAGATCATATCTTAAATTGATTCACTTCTTTGGACCAAATGAGCAAGAACAGTTTCTACCATTATTTTTTGTCTTACCATTATTCTCTTGTCTTAATTAACCTTGTCCTACTTACATCGATCAACAATCTCGTATCTAAATCTGTCATCTATAATTTGAAAATTTTGAAATTCTTATATCTATGTACCTTGGAGGAAAAAGTCAAGGAAGTGTCGTAATCATCTATCTTGTGGAAAGGTGAATTTGTTATCGAGTGGTATCTTGGTAGGAATATGAGATGTTGGACATTTAGATAAAATTTGGGATGAAATATGACTGAGATTGGAAATGAAATCAAGAGGCCGGTAATATCAATTGGGAAAACGATTACACTTGGAGAATTATTTTGAGTATGGATTGTTTTAGGAGGAAGAAAGAATGATTTCGATAATTGGAATGTGCATGAAACAGTAATATTTTATAGTTGTATTTTTATAGCTAATGAGGATATTTGAGGACGACTGGATTTTGAGAACCTAAATATTTTTAAGATTAGTGATTCTTGAGATGTTTTATTTTGAATTAAGGCAAGGTACTAAATTTAGGAGTTCAAGATACATGGAAAAGATATTATGCTTGCATGCAATGATGATGCTAAATCAAATAAGTATTGGTAGAGAATGATTAAAAACCGGTGGAAAAAAAATTGAGTTATAAGAAAATCTAGAGATTTTGTAAGATTACCAAATTTAAGAAGAGTGATATCTGAAGGTACAATTGAAAGATATGTGGAGGTTGATTTATATAATGAGGAATGAATTTTAAGTTGTAGTGGCATTATTAGGAGAAGTGTAGATTTGGACAATGTACAAGAATTTTATAAATTCTGATACAAGGATTAAATTAAAGTTTAGGACAATGTAGAGGAATTTGGACTTTCAAGATGACTAAGTTGAAAGGATTACAAATCCGGTGAAAAAGAAAGAAAAAATTAAATGGGAGTTATAACAATAATATGCTTCATGAGTGGTCATCTTCATTACTGAAAATTTTGGATCTTGGTAGTAGTCGAATTAGAGCGAAATGATTACCCCGACTCCCTTCTACAAATCCTACATTTTGGTTTTCTGTCATATCAGAAGAAATTCATTTCCTTATCCTTGAATTGTTTCTTAAATTTTAATATCATTAAAATTTTGATCCCCTTTGATTATGACCAATCGATTTTGGTCGTCTTGTATATCGTGCCAAAGAGACTTGATTGATGTCTAGACTTAAATGACTTCAAATTCAATTGTGACCTGGATTTCCATTCTTGGATGCTCGTGCTCAGACTTCGATGACCTTGTTCTTCATCTTGCCTAAATCATGTTTTAATCAAAAATTGATCAACTTAGATCGTATCGAGACTTAAATTTTTAATCATGATTGGATTTCAATGATATTACCCTTCGTGCTTAACTTTCGATTTAATATTTACTAATGACTAAGTTCTGTTCTAATCATGACTAAGCTTCATACTATCCTTGATAATACCAAAATTTCATGTTTGGTCATGCCTAGGCTGCTATCATACTCTTCATCATATGTAACACTATTGACCAAGGTTAGACTGACTTTATCTATGATCATGTCGAATTACGATTTTGATCACGTTGGTTTTTTATCGTGCCAAAAATCTTTTCTGACCATGATTTTATTCCTCGAATCTTATCTGAAATTCTCGTGATTCTATCGTACCAAAATTACTAGTCATGCCTAAGTAATTCTGAATTGATTATCTTGATCATGCAAAACTCATCGTTCTTTGATCGTGCCTAAGATATTGCGTAAACTTTCTATGATGTTTTAACCCCACTACCAACCTTTAATTTCGAGGACGAAATTCTTATAAGGTGCGTAGGATGTGAGCCCCCTGAATTTTAGGGATTTTTTCAAATTTTCTAAATGAAGTATTTTCGATAATTCATATTTTATTTAATTATTTTTTATCATCAAATGCTCTTTTCCGTGACTTTGATTTTTGGAGCGTCAGAGATGTCAATCTCTGGAAACTTCCTTCATAAGTTAGTAGTAGACAAGATTATCTTCATTTTGATATATCATGTCCCACCCAAACTTGTTCCCTTGTGCTCTTTTTGTATCGCACAACTTTGGATCAATTTAGGTAATTTGATCAATGAATAATTATTAAAAATTTCCCACTTTTATCTTTGATTATCATATGCACGTTGTCGTGGCTTTTAATTTAGGAGCACAAGACTAGTCGTTCTCTCAAAACCAACTTCTCGTGTATGATCTAATCGAGGCACCCTACACCCATGACCGTTGTGTCCCTCTCAGATACACCATCTTGTGCTTCACTTGCATCGCATAATTTTTCTAACACAAGACCCAATCTTAATTCATCCTACGAAGTCACATTCACTTTCGACTTGAATTGGGAAAACCATTTCAACCCAAACCCGTCGATCCAAGATATGGACACAGCCCACATTAAGCCTACTACCCAAATTGTCACGACCCGCACCCTAGAGTAAGGGCACGAGAACGTAACAACGCCCAGCCTACGCCGCAGTGTCGGCGGTAGAACGCTGTCCTAGGTCTCATGTATCTAGCAGTATAAGGATAAACAGTTTATACTCCCCGAATGGGGGTGACATAGCAGATACAGTCCCAATCACATCTAAGGTAGAGCATGATAAAGATAGATAAAACATGAAATCCAAAAGAGATACAGGAGATAGAAGTCTAAGTGTCTAAGATACATAAACCCAGAAATACATCTCAAAACTCAAATACAGTAATCCATAAAGTAAATACAGCTCCAGACAAAATAAAATAACTATCTAAACAACCTCTACTGTGTCTCCTCTAGGCTAGCAGGCAATGCCAGGCCATCTGTAAAATTTATCAACAGGTCCAGTCAGGACAGGAGCGAGCACAATACATCTCATGCAGTTCATATCATGTCAGGAAATATAAAGCAGGCAATAGAATAAGATACATGAAACGCTGTAAGAAGATGTACATAAAAACAGAAGAGATATTTGATAACTGGAAATATATATACATAATAAGTAAGAACTGTAAGTGACTAGTGATTTAGAGTACGAGATGGCATGTAATTGGCTTAGGTTGTACATGATGAACATGAAAAGTAAGAGAGTGTACATGATGGGTAAATCACATGACCATTTATACTCACCCCTACCCACAATCAATACACAAGGATCTATTCAAGTTACGTTACGGACATGATGTTTTGGTTATACAAGAAACACATGAGGAAACATGAGCCTACATGAAAGAACATGAGAGTACATGAACGTACATGTAAGAACATGAGAGAACATGAGTGTACATGAATAACGCAGAAGCAAGGAATACATGATGTACATAAAACACATGTCATAAAGTATCCGATGCGCCCGCTAAGGGGGTAACATCTCAAGAAGAGATCCATATAGTACCAATCCGTGATGATAACGTGACAGCATCAAGTAAAAGTAATCTAGAGCGAGAATATAATTCGTGACAAGTATGAAATGATCAGAGGATGTACTCGCCTGATAACTTGAACAGCTGATAAGTATAGGGGGTCCGACTGAAGCCACAGAGTCCTATTTAAAGCAACACAGGTTACAAGGTGTCTGGCTCCTAATTGGAACAGCACAAGTCACAACATGTCCAAAAGGGTAATATAAAGTACTACAATGTATTCTACATGAATCTAGGTCAAACTAGGCCAAAGTCAACCCTTGGTCAACTCTGGTCAACTGTACTAGTCAAACTAGGTCATGTCCTAACCCAGCAAGTCTTACTAGGCCTAACCAAGACTATCCTAGCAAGCACACATCAATACAAGGCTATACAAGCCAACATACACCCAACTCTATATAGCATGCAATTATTTAATACTCAAATAGGCAAGAATTCACATTGGATATACACTAGGTAATCTATTACTTAAAACTATATATGTCTACACATATATACACATGCATATATTGGTATTCAATATTAGGTCTATAATCATGGCATTTCAAATGGTTATATAAACTTATATATTACAACACAATATGCTAACATATATATAATATACATACATAGCTAAGTTAACTGTATTCATAAATACTTATTTAAGAGGCTATATGTGTGTATGTGAACATGGCAAAGGGGCAAGTAAGGGTTAAATGGGCATACAAAGTGTATACATATCAAAGAGTGTCAAAGTATAAGTGAACAAAGTGTCAAGTGTGATAGTGTCTACATAGTGTAAGGGGTACATGAGGTAATATAGGATTTGTGTTAACATAGAATATTACATCTCATTAACTTGTATATTGTATACATTACATCTATTATTACATTACACTCATGCTTGCATTCATTCATCATTCATTTATTCTCTTGCACTACTATATGCACCATACATTACATACTATGGAACCTACATATTCATTACAAGCCATACTTATACATGCTTACATTAGATAGGATACTTACACCTCATACATTATTTATTTAAACATTTACTCATGCTTGCATTCTCTATTTAATTACATAATGTATATACATTAACATGGATTAAAATCAAATAGAACATTATATTACACACAAGGGTGCACAAAATGCATATGCCAAATAGTAACTCCTACTAATAATCAATACTGTACCATCTCAGCATGAATTAAAATCTAGGATTAAAGTATGTTATAGATCTATGTGTTAGCTTTCCAAAAATTTAAACGGATCGCGTTTTCATTTCCGAAAACTCCCGGAATCGTGAAAACACCGAGAACGCGTTTGTCTTTCGTACAGCTGACACTCAAATAATTCTCCAAAAAGTTACAAAAGGAATTAGGCCTATTAATATATGTTTTTGGAAAGCTAACTTCAATACGCTTCTTTTAAAAAAAACGAGAGATTAAACAGAGCTTTGAGCTAGAAGTTATAACATTTCTAAGTTAGGGCTGAAATTAAAAACGTGGATAAAAATTATGACGTATTTGGGTAGTTTGAGACAAAAGAACACAAATATATAACATAATATATCAAGAACTCACTCTCTACACTAATATATATATATGAGACACTATAGAACACATCTCCAATACAAAAATATGAGATTAAACATGTAATAATTCATTCATACATAACAACAACACATAGTGTGTCCAAATTTGGGGTTTTCTCACATGGACACAACCACAACACAAAGGACACTCCTCTGACCTCCAAATGGACACGAAATGGACACAAATGGAGATACAACCATGGGGGTCATTCCTATGGGTTCAAAATAGACCTATATGCATGAGGAAATGAAAAAGGAGAAGAGATTTATACCTCTCGGTAGATCGAATCGAAGAAAAGTCTTCCCGGAGCGACACCGACACGTAGAGATTCCAAAAGGACACGAACGCGCTCCGAATCCTCCCAAACTTGGGTAGCTTCCTCCTTGGCTAGAATGAAGACGGAAAGAAGAAAATTTGGTGGCGAAATGGAAGGATTTGGTGGAGAAATTGCTAGGGATTGCTCTCTAGGAATTTGGAGAAGAATAAGAGAGAGTGTGGATGAGAATAATGAAATGAACTTGAGCCTATCCTCTCCCAAAGTGGCTGGTCATATGGGGCTATTTGTCCTATTATGGTAAGGTCCAAAATGCCCCCACTAACCTATTCTATGAGTATTAGGAAAGGGCTAATTGGTTTGGGCTAAATTAGTCATTCTAAAGTCTCTAATCACACTAATCTTATCCATAATAATTAGTCTAACCTCTAACTAAAATATTTCTATCATGTGGACTAAAATTAATATCATGTGGGCCATGCCTAACTAGTGTGTGGGTCCCACTAGAGTCAAACTACCCCCGGGTCCCTGTTTCAAGTCGGATTGAGTTGAAATTCGAACCCGACTCAAATAACCCCAAAACAATATCATAAATAATAAAATAAATTTCAACCCCGAAATAATATCATAAATAATAAAATAAATTTTAAAAATATTCAAAAATATAAAATAACAAAAATACCCTTGTTTCTGAAAACTGGGGGTGACACAAATGACTCTTGTGTCCCATTCAATTGAGCCCCGCATGCTACTTATTTACCCATGATCATAAGTGGCTAAATTAAGCCATTTATTGCATCAAACCCGATTTTGACCCGACCCGACTCATTTGAACCAAACTCAAGCTTCATGTTGTCCAATCATGAATACTAGCACTCATCTCCCTACAAAATACCAAACGCCTAGTGTTCCCACTTAAAATATTCAATGACAATTCCATTGGACAAATTCCTAAAGAATAAATTAATATAGCTACACAAAATCTTGGCCCTTTATTTTTAACTCCACTCATCTCCACCACTCATTCCTACATAGTACACACTCACACACACACACACCCATTGGCCGGCCCATATCCCTAAAATTTCTCTCATTTCTTTGTGAAGATACTACTCTCTCTCCCTCTCTTTCTAATAATATATATATATACAAATATCTCTTTCTCTCTCTCATTCTAATATAATATATCACTCTTTCTCTCTCCTTTTTCTCACACACACAACCCCCATCACCATCAGCCAACACTCCTCTCCCCCTCTCCCATCACAACCGACATCACCCCCTCCTCTCCTTTCTTCTTTATCATCATCATCACCATCACTCTCACCATAACCATCTACTTCTCCTCCACCTTCTTATCCTTCTCCTCCTCTACCCTCCCCTCCCCCCCCCGGCCAGCAGCTCGAGCATAGGAGCCAGCCCCATCACAGTCGGGCCGCCACCGCCTCGAGCAGCTGCGGCTGCAGTAGCAGCAGCGGCACAACAGCAGCCGCGGTGGCAGCTCCGGCGACCACCTCGTATGGCCACGGCGAAGCCCCTTGCCGCCGACGACACCCACAGCCCCCGCGCACACTCCGACGAACTCCTTCCTAGCGGCCGTCGTCGACCACGACGAGTGGCAGGGTCGATTTCTTCGTTTGGAAGTCGATCCCGTCGTGACGCGCGCATGCTGAAGTCAGAATTTGCGTTTCGAGGTAGCAACTTCGCACGTATTTTTTGGACAATTCGACCGTTGGATCGTCGATCCGTTTCTTCCGTCTCAATATCGGTATATACCCCCTTCACCCCTGACAAGTTTCAATCGTTAATTCCAACGTTTGCTAGATCAAAATCAGCCACCAACTTTAACCCTTTAAATTGTGTATATTTTGGACAGTTTTGTGGAGCCAACTTCGTGGACTCGTATCTCCGCCATCGCGGCTCTGTTTGGCGTGCCACTGGTTCAAATGTGCAGCTGGTATAACCTTCTTCTTGTTCCTTAAGTTTCATTTTATTGTGAGCTTATTTGGTTGGTTGAATTTGACGTCAAAGTTGGCTGTCCGAATTTGTAATTTCCAACTTATAAATTCCTAATTTTGGACCCGGGACTCCTGATTCCAATTCTGACACCACCAGTAGACTCGTGGCATTACTTTGGCACGAATTCATATAAAATTTATTAGATTTGGAGGACGTGGGCCCCGGCACGCATTTCGGTGCAAGACGGGCCCAAAAGTCTGAGTCAACGGGTTATTTTGAGATCGACTCATCGGAATCTAATTCCGAATATACCATTGAGTTTGTATCGTCATTTTGGACTCGTTGATATATATTTTGTTAGATTTAGTGGACATTGGCTCCAACACACATTTCTGTGCAAATCAGATTTCAATATCCGGGTCAACGGACTATTTTGAGATCGGGTCATCGGAATCCAATTCCGGATATACCATTGAGTTTGTATCGTCATTCTGGATTTGTGGACATATATTTTGCTAGATTTTGAGGACTTTTATCTTACCACATTTTTCAGTGCAAATTGGGTCCAACATGGATACCGTTTTGACCCAAAATTACCTTTTTGCCCCTGTGTCCAAATTAGACTTATGAGTAGACTATTCTAGCTATTTTGACCATTTTGGACACGTTGGTGATGGTTATTTCATCATCCGACAACATTTGCAGACTTTCTCCCTTTTCTATCCCCATTTGTTATAATCCTTCTCTTTTAGGTTCGTATTTTAAGATCCATGCATCGGAATTGAGATCCGTCGATTCCAGTAATTTCACATCATTGAAATTCATAAGTTGACCATGTGGATGATTATAGAGGCTAGCTTTGACCTAATTTAACCTAGAATGGACTAGGAGTTGACCAGTAACCAAAGTCAACTGTAAGTCAATCTTTTATCTAGTTTGACTTAGTTTGACTGAGACCTAAAATAGGCCTAGAAGCATAAAATTAATGTATTTATATATATTATTTACTCTAGACCACTAAGTAACTCTATAAATTCATATTAGGTCTCTGTGATGTCGGTTCAGGCATAGACCCCCACTTATTGCTAAGGACAGCAGACGAGTACATTCTCTGATAGTTTTCATTGTCTTGATATCTGCTATATCTGATTCAGTTGTAGTGTTTTACTTGATTTCCGACACGATGGTACACGGACTAGTATACGTCGGATCCTATCATGAGATGTCATTCCTGGGTTACTATGGTATATTGCTACATTGTTTGATCTTGTTTTCGTGTACTTGTATATATGTCAATTCCTAAGGGGATTTGTTACCCTCTTAGAGAATCTTGCATCATGACTTGACATGTCCGAATCCATTATACTACTCGGGGATGGAGAGTTATTAGAGGTTATGTGATCGTACCCCACCATGAGTGTTTCATGTGAGTGTTAATCATACAACCCATGTATGATTAGCCAAGTGTTAGTCATACATCTCACGTATGACTAGCCAGGCCACATTCATGTACAAGTTTCTAAGCCGATCACATAATGCTCTAATATCTCAAGGCACTGATTATATTTACATTATACGTCAGATACTACTATACTATTCTAAATTCTAGTATCTTATACCCTGACATGATATCCAGTTTAACATATCATGTTTATATTCCAGTCTTGATATTTTATCTTGTATTTAATTATAATTGTCTCTTATAGAATTTGTCAATTCACATGGAACTACTGTTAGTTCATGTACTCGTTCCCATCCTGACTGGATACGTAGACAATATTTTTTGGAGTTGTTATGCCCTTATTATTGGACTGTAGGATGATGCTAGTTGAGGCAGATCTCGATATTTTTTCACCGTGAGTTGTCTCCCATGACTTCTAGGTCTGGTAGTTATTTTAGTTTTGTTATTATTTTTCCTCCGTTTCATTCTTGTCTCATATGATCATTTTATAGAATCTAGTTGTTCTAGTGATATTGTTATCTTTCTTGTCTTATCTTCCTTAGCATTTGTGATGTGATATAAGTACCATTATAGTTATGGATCTTTTAGATGTTGTAGTTAGTATCGAGTACTTGACAGCGCTCTACCGCCGCTACTGCGACGTAGGCTGGGCGTGGCCCACGTATTCGTTCCCGTATATCCGGGTGCAGGTCATGACACTCTCTAAAAACTAGGGTTTTTTAAAAAGAAAGAAAGAATAAGAAGAAAGCAGAAGTAGAAGACTCTCTCACACACACACAGATACCTATTTATAGGCCTTAGCCACGTACGTGAACCGATAAAGCCTGACGTCAGCAGCTGCCGGAAACTGACAGCTGCATATCTTCCAAAAGATTATCATTAATCTCTCAAACTTCGAGGCGTTATCTTCTTGCATTTAAAACTAAGAAGAGCATGCGCCCCCATAGCAATGTGCGAACTAGCCATGCGCCCAGAATAGCTACTGCCCATGCTTCTTGGTTTAAGGTATTCCAAAACTTGGCAAAAAGTTCTAAAAACTTTAAAGGGGGTCTTGTAGAAGCATAGAATTTTCAGGCGTATCTAAGGCCAGAACTCCTATGCGCCCTGAAACATTATGCGCCCCAAATTGAGATACGCTGAGGAACTCAAACAGAACACTTGGCATAGCAAAACTAGCAAAAAGTAGAAACGTAAAAGTTAGGCTTTTATTTCATATAAAAGTCTATTACATGTCCAAAACTCTTTTACAAAGGAAATCCTACTAGAAAGATGAAAGCCTAAACTACAGCTAGGTGCATCACTTCGCAGGTGTAGAAGCATGGAAAATGATCCATGCGACTAGGAAATCCCATGCGGCTCAGAAAGCCCATGCGGCTCAGGGAGTCATGCGACACAAGGGGCTATGCGGCCCAAGACATCCCATGCGGCTCCGAAGATACGTGGCTGGACAGTCCTCTCCTCCGCCCTCCTGCATTAATTATTTTGACGGCTGACAACTCTGAAAAAAGTGACAGCCCTGACACAAGAGAGACAATTATGATTCTGTCATAATGACGGACTCCTAGGGAAGAGAAAGAGATCTCTGACACAAATCCCCCGAGATCTATAAAATGCCACGTGGTCTTGCCACGTGGGTGTTCGTATGCGGCTCGGGCGAAGCCTTCCCATGCGGCTCAAGAGGACCATTTCTATGCGGCTCAGGCAGATACATTCCCATGCGGCTCGCAAGGATCATCTCCATGCGGCACACTACCCATCATATGGTTCGAAGGTTCGAGGGTGGGGGCCACTCCCCAAGCAGCCCTGACACGTGGCCCAAATCTTATGCGGCCCAAACCTTATGCGGCCCAAACCTTATGCAGCTCAATCTTTATGCGGTTCAGATCCCCCCAGTGGCTCCTAGGACACGTGTTCTAAGCCGATCAATTTTCCAGATTTATTATAATCAGAGATTGGGTCAAATCCCAATAATCTGGAACACGTGGCAGGAGAATAAATCAAATTTATTTGCAGACATCAGCAGATCATCATGAGGAAGATTTATTCCAATCAGCATTAATTACTGATGAGATTTGGTGTAATCTACACTTAATGGCCCAGATCTATCACACTCAAAACTAATGGCCTAGATTGACCAATCCACAGGCCGCCGCCATCTCCAGGAAGCAATCATTGCAAACCCTAATGATCACACCCCATTCCTATAAATAGTAAGGTGCCATTCCCTTGCAAGGATACATTCCCTGACAATATATACAACGGAGAGAGTGCGACCAGAGAGACCCTTTTTCGAGATCAATGAGCATTAGAAGACTTGGAGAAAAGAGCAGAGAGAGAGCAAAAAGCGCATTTCTTCAATGCCGAGCAAATCTTCGGAAGCCAAGGCTACATACCGATTGTCCAAGGAGTAAGACAGGGCTGTCGTCGCCTCCCCGAGCCTCTATCGTCACCCCCAGAATCTAAAATAAACAATTGTACTTAGTCTGCTGTACCTAGGCTTTCGTTCCTAGGCTTTCTTTGTACAAGCGAGTTTGTATTGTGAGTCTAAGTTCAGTCCTCCCATAAAACTGTTCTGAACTTTTACAATCAATGGCAAACACGATGGAGACTCTGCTGGGGAAAAACTTCTCCACGGCTGAGGAGTTGGTGATGCAATCGGATGCAGCCAAACTTGGCTCCACACAACAGAAGATGGTCGTCCGCTTCGACCAACAGGCGTTCGAAGAGATGCTTTCCGAAGGAAGCGCTGGCCCGGTCCAGAAGTGCACCCGCACAACGAAGGCTCGCAAAGAGTGGAGGCCAAAATCATTTGCTTCTCCCCAGGTCCTCGATGGAGTACTCTCTGCTACCCAAGACGGTGAAGACGATTCTCGCACGACCCCACTTCAAACATAGAAGACTCTGCTGTCCCCAAGTCCGACAGAAGAAAGCACTACGATGCTGGACTTGCAGGGGCAAAGAGCGATTCTATGGGCTCCAGAAAGAAACCAAACAAGGGCATTAGCCGCAAAGCGAGGACTCATGCGGCCAAGATTGCCAGCCGCATGAATAATGACCATGCGGCTGAAACTACTAGCCAAAAGCATAGTACTCATGCGGCCAGGATTTCCAGCCGCATGGAGAACACTTATGCGGCCAGTGTTTCCAGCCGCATGGAGAAGACCCATGCGGCTACGACTGCCAGCCGTATGAGGATCGCTGATTCCAGCCGCATGACGCCCACTCCACGTGGCTCCGTCTTCGATCGACTCACCTATGGTCCTGATCTCCTGTGCTCCCAAGAAGACATGTCTGATTCTCTCCAGCACCATTTAGACTCTTCCTACTATGTGCCCGTACGCACTAGAGTGAAGAAGTCTAAGGCAGCACGAGCTTGGCAAGCTCGATCCGTTGATCCGACCTCTGACCATCCGAGCGTCCCGTGTACTGTTATACGGGCCTCTGATGGGAAGTTGTACATAACCACTCGAGTCCAGCCCCCGGCGGCAAACGGACAGGGAGGTTCCCAAAAGTCTTCCAAAATCCAGGGAGCAAACATGGTCGATCCGGACCCATCTGACTTGCGTGAGGCCATCCTCCACAAACGCAAGGAAAGAGAAGGTGCCCCAGGGTGCAAAGAGTCCTCTCACGGACGTCACTGCACCCAAATCATTGTCAACTGCTGTTGCAACAACACAATGGTGCAAGAAGACCGGCGGTCCATCTTCCAAAGACGGCAATGACCAAGCTCAGAGGACGAGGCGCCTCCTGTTATCCCCTGCAACTCTACTCAAAAAAGCTCCGCCGAGGGGAGAGGGAAGAAGACAAGTATCTCCAGCCCAAAGATACCAACCACTACAGCTAAGAGGCTTTCTTCTAAACGGTTGTCCACCACCGGAGTTTTCCAAGGCACCCGTTCAAAGACGAAATCTGCCACAATGGGAGATTCATCATCCACATCACTGGGGGTTGTAGGAACTGGGGGTAGCACTCCTCCGAACATCCACGACAATTCGATGTTCCAAGGAGACGAGCCCGGGGAAACAACTCTCCCATCAGGTACAACAGGTGCTGATGTCCCCGAGGACATCCATGACTCTCAAGATAAAGCAAGTTCTGAAACTGGGGGTACTATTCCCTCCGAGTCCTAACCCGAAGAGAACATTCCTACGTACCCCGATGACTTCTCGGTGCATGGGTATGACTCGGAGGGCACATCCTCCACCATTCCTTCCATCACTCCTCATGTAAGGACGGTGTTCATGACGGACAGCAATTAAGGTGGTTCCTGTGATCGCCTACGCATCGACACTCTGGAGGCTATACTACAGGCCTTGGTCAAGTCTGTAGATAAAATCAAAGCAGCTCTTCCAACTCTGCAAGGAGGGACACCTGGCCAAACAAGCACGGGTCCCGCGGTCAATGCGAACTCAAACTCAGCGGCACCGAACCCGGGCAATAATCCTCCTGAAATAATGGCCCCCACAGCTGCAGATGAGGCCCGATAAGTAAGAAGAGAGGTTCAGGAGCTCCGAACCATGTTCCACGCCCGAGAAAACTCTCAAGACCTCAGAATGCGGCAACCATACCCTGCTGAATGGAGGGATATTCCATTCCCACCAAGATATAAGCCGTTCAATATCAACCCGTATGATGGCAAGACCTCAGCAAGTCGGTACATCACTTACTTCGAGGTCACCACCGACCATCTGCCCCATGATGATGCTATCCTCACACGATTATTCATTGGGGCATTGGAGGGAGTCGCCTTCGACTGGTACCGCAACCTGCCAGACAACTGCATCCACTCCTTCGCCGGCTTCAAGCGCATGTTCTTGGAGAGATTCTTCTAGGTAGGGCAGGACGTCACGATGTCCACCCTCATGGACGTTATTCAAGGGGAGAAAGAGCTAACAAGGAACTATATTGAGCGGTTTTGCCAAACCGCGATGAAGCTGCCCTCAGGGAACCCGGATTCCTCCTTGATTGAAATTTGCCAAAAGAGATTGCTTCCAACAACCAGTCTCTGGATGGGCGAGAGTCAATTCAAGGACTGGAAGGCATTTATCATCAGTGCCACAAGCGCCGAAGAACGGTTGAAGAACGCTCGCCAACTGGGATTGCACATCTCAGAAGGGGAGGATAAGAGCAAGCGTCCCAACGCCAACACCAACAATGGAGGTAGCTCCTCCAATAATTGGGACAATAAGGGGAAGCAGGCTATGGTGGCCGATACAGCCCAAAAACCTGAGTCAAAACCGGCAGACAAACAATGGCCGCAAATCACTTACTCCTTCGAAGACGGCCACGTCAAGCCTATCTTGGACATGCTCATACAAGGAGACAGAATTCAGCTTCCTCCACTAAGACGGGAACCTCGGCCGACAGATCTAGAGAACCCAAAGTTCTTCTATTACCACCGATACGTCCACCATGCTACACATGACTGCTTCCAATTAAAACGGTATATCCAAAACCTTATCGATTCAAACGCTCTGGCCATCGATTTTGAGGAGGTAACCGTAGCGGCCAATATGGTGTCCGTACAATTCGGCAGCTTCCCTCCAACAGAGACTCAAGACGGTGTTATACCCATCCCTCTGGCGACGATAGAAATTGCTAATCTTCCGCATGCTCGGGATCAAGCTGCTGGTCTAGTGCCCCTCACCACATCGCGAGGGGAAATCATGTGGGTCCATCCAGACCTGGTACATGAGGTGACTCGGTCCACGTCGCCTCCCATTCATAAAAAAAGAAGTGGAAAAGTCAGATCCTGTCGTACCATCTCGACAGATGTGGAAGAAGTCACGGCTGTCGTTACTCGATCTGGAGCACAATCCTAACCTGTGGCTGAGAACTTGACTGAAGATCATCCGCCAGCTACCACTGACGCTCCAGGGCCTTCTCAGCCTCCGACGACCGACAAGCCTAGGCCGAAGGAGACTCGCTTCGATAAATCCCTCCGAAAAGAGACACCTCAGGGGCTGGAGAGGCCCTACAACTTCGACATCTTGGCGCAATTGGCCAATACACCGGCCAAATTGTCCTTATATGAGCTTCTGAGACTCTCAAAAGATGTTCGTGCAGCTTTGAGCGATGCCCTTCAAAATGCCGACGCATACTTAGCTCAGGTCAACCTCACGGGAGAAAACCAGCCTGCAGATCTCCAAGACAGAACGTGTACAGGAACGATGCCCAATATCGTCTTCACTCCGCAGGATATGCTCATCAAAACCAATCTGTATGATCGTCCATTATACTACACTGGATACATCAGCGATGTGAAGGTGGATCGAATGCACATTGATCCTTGGTCTTCCATAAGCATCATTCCGAAGGGTATGCTACATCATCTTCGCATTCTGATGCATCGCCTGACGCCTACAAGCACCGCCATCAGCGATTTCAATTCGGACAGGAGCTACCCAATTGGGAAGATTCGTCTGAAGTGTCAGATTGGCGATCTCCAATCAGAAGTCACCTGCTACGTCATAGATGCCGACACTTCTTACAACATCCTCTTGGGGCGCCCTTGGATACACGATTACATGATCGTACCTTCCACGCTGTACCAATACTTCAAATATGTCGACAAGCACGGCTTCGTGGGGACAGAATTTGCTGATATCGATCCCTTCAAAGGGGTCGAATCCTACTACTCAGACTCCTGCCTGTACGAAAAATCGAAGAAGCACCTTGGTGAAGGAGATGTGCAAGCTCGTACCAAGACAGCCACAGGATCAAAAAAACCTCTGACGATCCACCTCCAGGCTCGCAAACCTGGCAAGTCTGCGCCCCTTACGGCCACTCTGCGTAAGGACGCGATCAGTCTCTCGGCACAAGAGGAGCAGATGATAATCCGGCTGCCGAGGTCTGGCCAAGTGCCGAGACCTACAACGGAGCCACTGACAATTAGACTGCCAAGAGTCGGCCAGCCACAAACTGAGAAGCTCAATCCCTCTAACAAGCCAATGACAATACGCCTTCCCAAGAAGAGTCATCACCCCGATGCAAGGTCTGGGACTTCTAGCGAACCAACCACTCCCCGCCCAGCATCGAGTACCAAGCTGGGGGTTGCTAGTATGCCAACAACTCCACGCTCTGCTCCACCAGTTGAACCTCTGACGATCAAGCTGCCCAGGTCGTCCTCTCAGTCTTCATTTATACAGGGGGTAGCCGAAGAGGAACCGGAGCTAGCCAAGTATGTGGCTACCCACACTGATGTTCCCTCCGCAGATGATGTAATCCCCCTAGAAAAGATACCTTACTTCATCAATAAAGGGCTATCTTTGAACTACATCGAGCTTAATAAGCTTTGTACAATGTACGCTATGGAACATGGTATAGGCACCCACCTACACATACAAGTGATAAATATGCACACCGCAATCCAGCTTATTCCAGCGGAAGATGCTTACCGCATAATCGAGGGAGGGGATCATCCAATCATCTTCGGCCGGAAGGACGACCCGCATCCCTTCACCATAGAAGAAGTCGATCTTGGGTCAGATGCCGGGAGACTGCCTCCGTATCTTTATAGCCCCCAATCCAAATATCTCATGCAAAAATAGGGATATGATCTGGAGACTACGCCAGGCTTGAACTACGGCACCGGACGACGATTACCTTTGAAGCCACCAGTCCCGGCTGGCAAGCCACGGGACTACTATAGTAAAACTCGATGTGGATTGGGGTATGTAACACCCACGACGACCCCTGAGAGTTCAGATGAATAGTGTGACTGGCAGTCACATTCAACCGGGTCACCAACCTCCGACTCGGATACCAGCATCGGAGACACATTCAGACAAGTCCTGTCAGTCAATATGGCATTTGCCGACGCTTACGAAGAAGACGAAGACATTTCGGAAATCCTCGAGCTAGAGCCGTGGGCCCAACAGCTGGATGCACAATGGGAAAAGTGGTTCGAACAAAGAGAACCTCCCACCGAAGATGAGGTTATGCAGATCGACCTCGGCAGCAAATCCTCTCCAAAGCCAATCTTCGTAAGTAAAAGCTTAACAGACGAAGAGCGAGAATCGCTGCTGGAACTTGTCAGAGAGTATATTGATATGTTCGCATGGAGTTATGAAGACATGTCAGGGTTAGATACCGATATTGCTCTTCACAAACTCAACATTCGGCCAGATGCAAAGCCAGTCAAACAGCAACAGCAACGCTTCCGCCCAGGCGCCATGGATGCGATCGAAGCCGAAATCAACAAACTAATAGCCAGCGGCTTCATTCGTGAGGAACAACATCCGGATTGGGTCGCCAACATAGTTCCGGTCCTCAAGAAGAATGGGAGATCCGAATTTGCATCGACTTCCACAATCTGAACGAGGCATGCCCCAAAGATGAATTCCCCCTCCCTATCACAGACATCATGATTGACAACACATGCGACTTCGAACGTATGTCATTCATGGATGGATTCTCAGGGTACAACCAAATCAAGATGTCTCCAGACGACGAAAAGCATACATCATTCCGGACACCGCTTGGCACATACTGCTACACAGTCATGCCTTTCAGTTTAAAGAATGCTGGCACCACATATCAAAGAGCCATGAGTATCATCTTCAGAGAACACTTGCACAAGACTGTGGAGTGCTATGTTGATGACATCGCAGTCAAGAGTCGCTATAAGGGAGACCATCTGCAGGATCTAAGGACAGTGTTCGATCTGATGCGAGCACACAACCTGAAGATGAACCCCACGAAATCCTTCCTAGGCGTATCCAGCGGAAAATTCCTGGGGTTTATCATTAATGCCAAGGGAATTCATGTGGATCCAGAGAAGACAAAAGCAATTATAGAGATGGGTCCCCCGAAAAATCTTCGCGAACTCAGAGGCCTACAAGGGAGGCTAGCTTACATCAGAAGATTCATTTCTAACCTCTCTGGGCGATGCCGACCATTCACCCACCTTATGAAGAAAGGCATCTCATTTGTATGGGACGAGGAATGTCAGTGCGCCTTCGACAGCATCAAAGAATATTTGTTGAATTCTCCAGTCCTGGTGGCCCCGGTTGCTGGAAAACCATTCCTGCTCTACGTACGAGCAATGGAACATTCCTTTGGTGCTCTGTTGGCACAAAACAATGATGCAGGCCATGAGCAAGCTATATACTACCTCAGTCGAATGATGATTGGGCCAGAGCACCGATACACCGCTGTGGATAAGGAATGCCTCGCCTTGGTGTTCGCCATTCAAAAGACGCGGCACTACGTCACGGGACAGACCATACATGTGATCTCACGAGTCAACCCCCTCAGAGTCCTCATGACTAAACCAAGGGTACTCAGCTCTCGCCTCGCTACATGGGCAATATTGCTGTCCCCCTATCATATGATCTTCGTCCCGCAGAAGGCTGTTAAAGGTCAAGCTCTGGCAGACTTTTTAGCAGCCCATCCAGGCTTGGAGTCGTCCAGAATATATGAAAAAATCCCAGATGAGGTCGCCGACTCGAATGCAACTTCTCACGATAGCATATGACGGATGTTCTTCGACGTTGCTTCAAGAACTGGACCCAAGGGCAACATCGTTGTTGGAGTCGGGGTGGTGCTGGTTTCTTCTTTCGGACTGGTAATCAATCGTGCCTACTCTCTTACAGAACCCTGCTCTAACAATGTGGCCGAGTACAACGCTCTGGTAATTGGCCTCCAACTTATAAAAGAGCTGGGGGTAGAATATCTCGAAGCATACGGCGATTCGCAGTTAATTGTCAACCAGATCCGGGGCTCGTACGAGGTTCGCCATGAAGACATGATCCCCTATTACCAAATAGCGATCGATATCATTTCGACGTTCGAGGGGTTCTTCATTGAGCATGTCCCTAGACTCCAAAATATCGAAGCCGACGCCCTAGCTGGCCTTACCGCCTCCCTAGCGGTTCCGAACTATACCCACCAGTCCGTGGAGGTAATAGGCCACGAACTGGTCTGCTCCAAAAACAACGTTCAATTTGTGGCGAGTTATTCCGCCCAGGTGATTGACGATGTCCCAGATTGGAGACAACCATTCATTGACTTCGTCGTCTACGATATCCTGCCCGAGAACCCAAAGGAAGCCACCTCCATCAGACGACATTCTCTCAGATTCTTCTATGATATAGAGACAAAAATGCTGTATCGCCGATCCTACGATGGATTATTGCTTCGGTGCCTGTCAAACGCGAAAGCCAAAGAAGCCGTACGAGAAGCTCATGACGGTGTGTGTGGGGCCCATCAGCCTGGCCCTAAATTGCAAGACCGCCTTCGCCGAATGGGCTACTACTGGCCCACGATGGTAGCAGATGCGATAGACTATACAAGAAAGTGCAAAGCTTGCTATGTCCATGCAGACTTTATCTACCAGCCATCTGAGTTTCTACATCCGACAGTGGCATCCTGGCCATTTGAAGCATGGGGAATGGATATCATCGGTCCAATTGCTCCACCTTCTTCCCGAGGGCACCGCTTCATACTCGCAATCACACGGAAGCTGTCCCACTTGCAGAAGTGAAGACGTCAAACGTGATCAGCTTCCTTAAACATCACGTCATATATCGCTTTGGACTGCCTCGAAGGATCATCCACGGCAATGGTCCGCAGTTCGTTAGCCATACCTTCTACCGTTTCTGTGATAAGCACCGCATCCAAAATATTGCTTCAACGCCATACAATCCAACAGCGAATGGGTTAGCAGAAGCATTCAACAAGACCATCATCAAGTTACTCAAGAAGTTTGTATCCTCCAACAAGCGCAATTGGAACGAGAAACTTGGCGAATGCTTATGGGCGTACCGTACTACCGTCTGAACAGCCACTGGGAATACACAATTTTCTCTAGTGTACGGGAGCGAGGCAGTTCTCCCATTGGAGACTCAAATACCCTCACTCCGTGTCGCCCTAACTTATCAATTGACCACAGATGATAACTACCGTCGTCGGCTACAAGAGTTGGAGGCCTTAGATGAAAAACGCCTCTTGGCTCAGCAACGAATTGAACTATACCAAGCACGCATCTCTGGAGCCTTCAATAAGAAGGTTAAAATCAGAACATTCCAAGTGGACGATCTCGTTCTGGCAGTCCGGAGGCCGATGGTCATGACTCACAAAACTGTCGACAAATTCCAGCCAAAGTGGGAAGGCCCATTTATCATTGAGGCAGTATTCTCCAATGGTGCTTACCGCCTCACAAAACAAAATGGAGACTTGCTCATGTTGCCCGTCAACGACAAGTTTCTGAAGAAATATTATGTCTAAAATGACATATCCCAGATTATCGAGTCATGTACCCACTGGTACCGCTGAACTCACATCCACATCACCTCCAGATTATCGAGTCATGTACCCGCTGGTACCGCTGAACTCACATCCACATCATCTCCAGATTATCGAGTCATGTACCCGCTGGTACCGCTGAACTCACATCCACAATATTCCAGATTTTTGAGTCACGTACCCTCTTGTACCGCTAAACTCATGCCCTTCTTCCATAAAGATATTCCAAACTACCAATTCATGTACCCGCTGGTACCTCTGAACTTACACTTTGATTCTAACATTCATAGATTATCGAGTTATGTACCCGCTGGTACCCCTGAACTTACATTCCGGTCACTCTTTTGAAAGAAAGTCATGTATAACCGTACCTCTGAACTTTCTTCCTAAAAGAGATCCTCTCTCATGATCCACTACCCGCACTTCTAGTGCACAAAAAGGGTAACGGGTCCACAAACTTCCAAGACGACCATGTCGATGCTACCTCTGAGTCGTCTCAATTCCGCCAAAACAAATCACCCCCTTACATAGAACCTCCATGTCCTCATCACCTCTGAGTCATTCTATGTACCCCCTCTTTATTGAGCCCACTCCTGCCACGTCCTCATTACCTCTGAGTAAGTATGTCGATTCCCTTTCAACCTATTATCTGTACCCACAACCGGAGTACGACAAGGATAATAGGTCCATAAATGTCCTCTGTTGACCACAAATATCCTCCGTAGAATTCACTCCTGCCATGTCCTCATTACCTCTGAGTATAAAGATTCCGCGGTAAAACCCTCATGCTTGCCATGTCCTCATTACCTCTGAGCAAGTATGTTGGTTCCCCTTTCATCCTATTATCCCTATCCTAAGCTAGGGTACGTCAAGGGTAATAGGCCCACAAATATCCTCCGCTAAGTTTCTTAGCACAAGTCCACCATCTCTCATCATGCCCCGGGAGCCCAGCTGCTCTACGGTATTCCTTTTTTCGATACTAGGAGCCTCCATGACCACTTTGCCATGGTTGTTCCAGGTGTCCTAACCAAACTTGTCATCCGTACCTAAAACCAAGGTATGCTATGGATGACAGGTCCACAAACAAGTCTCCCATGCGGGGCAAACAACATCACAGGCACAACAAACAATACAAATAAAGGGTAGGATAGAAAGTACTCTTTATTTGAAGGAAGAAAAAAACACTACATGTTTGGGACCACGTCCCTTTTAAAAGAAAAAGAGAGAAAAGAAAACAAAAGAAAGAAAAGCCGACTACATTTCGGCATTACTCAATTCTAGGAGACGGTTCCTCACTGAGGTGGTCCCCCGCTTAATCCGCTGTCGAGCCCGACGCTCAGCCTCCTGGGATAACCGCTCCCTATTGTCCAAATCCATGAGCGCCTGGCAGTCGTCTTCCAACTTCTTTAGGGCAGTTTTTAGGTCAGTCGAAGCTTGATTAACCCTGTCAGCCTCCTGAATAATTAGCCCCTGTCAGTACGGGCAACCTCAAGTTCGGATTCCAAGAAAGTCAACTTCCTCTGAAGCGCGAGAATCTGCTCCCGCATGTCAATAATCTCACGAGAGGCAGTCTCCTCCCGAGCTGTGACGTCTTCATTCGCGTGACTCAATTGATCATACCGATCAGATAAGTCGCTGAGGTCCTTCAGTATGGTCGACCTGGTTTTATCCCGAGCAGCTTTAGTCCTCTCTATGGCAGCGATAAGGGAACCCCGCTCTTCATTTATAATAGCAGACAGATCAGCCTGCCGCAATACCCGGAGCTCGGCCACCAGCTGATCAGTCTCTAACAATTTTGTCTTCAGAAATGCGGCCATCCCTGCATCACCAGGAAGATTCCTCAGGATATCAATTTGACCCTGGGCGTATTGCCGGGCCAATGTGAAGGAGGTCCCTCTTTCTACAGCAGCTTCTATTCCCCTCTTCAAGTGACGATGAAAACTGGCAACCATGTCCTGTAACGCATCGTCCAAAACTTCTGCAGAGGATGGCGTCAGAGGAAGCGGGGACGACAACATCGAAAGAGTGACGCTGGAGCTTGCCACCAGGGGAACAGAGTCTGAGTAGAACGATGCGTGAATGGCAGCTAACTCGTCTTCCGCCGCCCGGAGAGCTTGGACACTCGGTAGCACAGAAAGGTCGATTCTCGGAGCCGCCGGAGCAGAGGATGACGCAAGGACCATCGTTCCCTGCCCCGACTGCCCCGATACCTGGCCCGCTAAACTCGAGCCCCCAGAAGGCCCATCAAAATGAGCCGAAAGGTGAGGGGGTACACCCCTCTCCACCAGTGCCCCTTCGACTGGGTTTGTCTCAACAATGTCCATCCTCGGCACTGGAGAGGCAGGACCTGTATGCCCAGAATAATAATCAATCGACGTAACCCGAAGGACGTGATGATAGAGCAGATAGGCCTCCTCACAGGTTAAGATTCGGCTTATCTTACCAAGGGAGGAGCACGGAGACTGCAGCTCATTCACAGCTGGCATGGTCTTCTCATCCGCAATCTCTAAGTTAAACTCGACAGCGTCCTCTGTCCCCGTCACCTCGAAGGGGGATACGGCTGGATCAGCATCATCTCGAGGAGATTCCGCGATCTCAGAGACAGACTCACGGAAGCCCCTGCCATCCCGGTTCACCACCTCGGCATCTTAAGACCCTTCTTCTTCTCTTGACACCTACAAGCGGGAAAGAAGATGATTAAAATCGAAGCTAGAAGGAAAGAAGGAAGGAAAAATCGGGAGTAGTTTGGTTACCTCTGACGCGGGATTGACTTCTTCTCTGCTTTCTTTTATAATTAGCTGGCAGTGTCTGGTCGCAACCAGCTTTCGGGAACGAGAAATACCGCCAACAGGAGAAACGTGCCTGCTACGTTTTTTAGCAGAGCCAAGCGCAACGGGTGGCTGATCTCCTAATATCTCATCTGACAAGATTGGCGGCTGATCCACCTCTACGTCTGCCACCGGAAGGGTAGAGTCATCTCCATCATGCTCGTTGCCTTCATCATCCTCAGCCACAGAATCCAAATCTGGCACTTCGACTCTAGTCTTTCTCTTCTTGGCCCCTTGGGACCCTTCCTCCAGGCCGGTACCAACAATAAAACTGGCACCCGGGTTAAAACCGACCGGGGGTTTGTTCGCCCTGACATGGTACAAGGCCGCCATGTACAAGATCTCCACTGACGCCTTAATAGCAGGAACTGAGAAAATGGTACGGGTATGGAAGGTATCGTAGTATTGCCAAGCCCTGATACCATCAAGAAGGCTACCTTCAAAGCCCAGGCAGAAGCTGGGATTGTCTAAACAAAGCTGGCTGTATCCAAACTGACGGGCAAACCTGCTAGGCAGATAAGGCTCCAGAAAAACAGTATTGCGGTTACGATACACCAGATGTGCGGGGCGGATGTTACGCAGCCATAGGAGCATCTGGCCGTCCAGAAGTTGAGGGGGCACAATACCGTCAAGATGTACAGCCTCTATGTCCTTGGCAGTAAAGCGAAGGACGGATACGAAAATATGATACATATCTGCCCTCGCCAATGCCATCCGGCAAGCCCGTATGGTCTCACATTCCCAAGGCTCATCACGATAACGGAAGATAAATGCGTCATCATCAGTCACACCGTCTTCAGAGCCCGGTCTCATCAAAGACGGATAATGTATCAACAGCCACCCCATCAAATAGTGATAGGGCAACTCAGTTCGTTCAAAATCCTTGATCACGTCGCGAGCAATGACCTTGGATGTGAAAGTACGAAGGCCACGGTGTATGCTGCACACCATGGCCGGGAGGAGAGCTAGCCTGATTCGCAAAACTAACTTCATAGCCGGAAGGATGAAGTTACGACTGATTCTCTCGATAGAACCAGCTCCTCCAGAGACTACACAGTTTTGCAGCCATACCATCAAAAATCCCGCCAGGAGCGCTTTTTCTTACAATTCTTGGGTATCCTGGTAGAAATAACCAAAAGAGTCGGTTTGACTCCCGAATCTGTCACTGGTGGTGACCACCCTCTTAGCCGACGACACCAAGTCTTTCACCGCCTCCCGGGATCGAGGGCGACGGGAAGTAATTCGTCCTGAGGCATCTGTCGGGAAGAGATAGTGCACCCAGTCCTTGGTATGGAGAGCATTCCCTTTCGAGTTGTTATCTTTTCTGGCCATCTGATGACATGTGCTGTAGTGGCACAATATCTCTTGATAAAGGGGCACGAAGCCTGGATACTGTCTTTCCAAATCTTCGAACTCCTCATTCGTGGGAGTATACGCCTCAAAAGCTTCGTTCCCCTAAGGAAGCTTGGAGACTGCATGCATTTCGTGGAGCGCAAGCCCTATTTCCCCTATGGGTGTATAGAAGGTTCCCGTACGGTAATTATAAATCTCCAGCAGAGACATGAACAACTTCTTGTTTATGGGCAATCTCACACAAAAAGGCCTCGTACTTTTGCAAGATCCATGTAGACAGATTGGTCCACGAGGGAACAGGATGTGTCCAACTAGGGAGCATCAGCCGGCCGATGGGCTAGGAGCCCTTCCGAGCAAGTTGATTTATAAAAGTGTCGGCGGTAGAAAATGTAAAATTGGGGCCCGGCACGTTCAAGAAAGTACCTGGGACCAATCCCGTTACACAACAGCTGGTGTGCACCTTGCCTGCAGTCACTGACTTCATGCTGTTGTTATAATGGATGTCTCCCACAAACGTCCCACCTCGGGTAGGAGTTAAAGTCTCTCCCATCTTTCGGTCTAGTGGAAGCATATTGAACCAAGATAACGGGAAGTGTCGCTCCATTTGGGGGATGCGGATCGCCATCTCGTTAGAGACAAAACTCCAGTTCTTCGACACCTCCAGAACATGACTGTTCTTCACAGTCAAGGCGTCTCCAAAGAAGAATGCAGGCTTCAAATATTCCCCTTCGAATTTCCCGGAGTTCATCATAGCGTTAAGGAAATGGAAAGACTGGTTCTTGATGGCATTCAGTCTAGCCGAAGGCTCATCATTCGGAAACTGGTCCGTCATATGCTGAACAATATGGTCGTACCTATAGCCGAGAGCAGCTTGGGCGCTACCCACCAAGAGTTCTCCAGCAGCATTAACCGGTAGATTTACTGAAGAAAAGACAGAGAAAGATAAGTTAAACGGATGGATAAAGAGAGCTGATTGGGTGCTTCCAAGCCTCATGCGGCTCAGGAAAACATCCATACTGCTCCGACTTAATGAAGCCTTATGCGGCTCCAACTTAACAAAGCCTCATACGGCTCAAGCTCAGAGGAGCACTTATGCGGTTCCGTTCAATAAAAGTCCATGCGGCTTAGCGTCGCTTATGCGGCTTCGTCGACGTAGCGCATATGCGTACACGGTGGTTTTCTTATGCGGCTCACAGCTCAGCAGTACGACGAACATGCGGCTCGTAAAGACTCGTGCATAAAGTATGCGACGTAGCCATGGCGGTTAGGGTTCTTTAACTCATACATTGTCCTTACCAGTAATGGGGGGATGAACGTCGGGATGAACATCGGGTACGACGACCGGTGGAGGAGCAGCCGCAGTCGAGGCGAAAGTCGAGGCTGTCTTTTTGCCCTTTGCTGCCACGGTCTTCTTGGGAGCCATTAGTTACCGGAGAGGAAAAAGACAATCGAGATAGGGAAGATTTGAGAAAAAAAGAAAGTAAAGAAGCCCTTTCTCTCTCCAAACTCCTTCTATTTATAGGAGGACGAGAGAAGGAGGACACGTGGACCAGTAACCACCTCGTAAAAAGCAAAATCGACTTCTCGGATTTCGTCTCCAAGATTCACCCAGGGCATAAAATCCGAAAGATTTAATGAGCCGACCCTTGGGATTTTCCCCTAAAAACGGCATTGAAACGAATTTGAGGCAATTAAAGACCCGCACACGTGGCAAGAAGCTATGCGGTTCGAAAGTCCCTACGGTTAACATCTCTGCGGCTGAATAATCTATGCGGCCAAGATATCCATGCGGTCAGGGTTTCATATGCGGCCAGAAGAATATATGGCCATGCTTCTTATTCAAAGTATTTCAATTTTACAAATTGAAAACTTCGAAGGGGGTCTTGTAGAAGCATGAAAAATGATCCATGCGGCTAGGAAACCCCATGCGGCTCAGAAAGCCCATGCGGCTCAAGGAGTCATGCGACACAAGGGACTGTGCCGCCCAAGACATCCCATGTGGCTCCGAAGATACGTGGCTGGACAGTTCTCTCCTCCGCCCTCCTGTATTAATTATTTTGACGGCTGACAACTCTGAAAAAAGTGACAGCCCTGACACAAGAGAGGCAATTATGATTCTGTCATAATGACAGACTCCTAGGGAAGAGAAAGAGATCTCTGACACAAATCCCCCGAGATCTATAAAATGCCACGTGGCCTTGCCACGTGGGCGTTCGTATGCGGCTCGAGCGAAGCCTTTCCATGCGGCTCAAGAGGACCATTTCCATGCGGCTCAGGCAGATACATTCCCATGCGGCTCGCAAGGATCATCTCCATGCGGCTCACTACCCATCATATGGTTCGAAGGTTCGAGGGTAGGGGCCACTCCCCAAGCAGCCCTGACACGTGGCCCAAATCTTATACGGCCCAAACCTTATGCGGCCCAAACCTTATGTGGCCCAAACCTTATCCAGCTCAATCTTCATGCGGTTCAGATCCCCCCAGTGGCTCCTAGGACACGTTTCCTAAGCCGATCAATTTCCCAGATTTATTGCAATCAGAGATTGGGTCAAATTCCAATAATCTGGAATACGTGGCAGGAGAATAAATCAAATTTATTCGCAGACATCAGCAGATCATCATGAGGAAGATTGATTCCAATCAGCATTAATTACTGATGAGATTTGGTGTAATCTACACTTAATGGCCCAGATCCATCACACTCAAAACTAATGGCCTAGATTGACCAATCCACAGGCCGTCGCCATCTCCAGGAAGCAATCATTGCAAACCCTAATGATCATACCCCATTCCTATAAATAGCAAGGTGCCATTCCCTTGCAAGGATACATTCCCTGACAATATATACAACGGAGAGAGTGCAACCAAAGAGACCCTTTTTCAAGATCAGAGAGCATTAGAAGACTTGGAGAAAAGAGCAGAGAGAGAGCAAAGAGAGCATTTTTTTCAACGCCGAGCAAATCTTCTGGAGCCAAGGCTGCATACCGATCGTCCAAGGAGTAAGGCAGGGCTGCCGTCGCCTTCCCGAGCCTCTATCGTCACCTCCCAGAATCTAAAATAAACAATTGTACTTAGTCTAATGTACCTAGGCTTTCGTCCCTAGGCTTTCTTTGTACAAGCGAGTTTGTATTATGAGTCTAAGTTCAGTCCTTCCATAAAACTGTTTTGTACTTTTACAATCAATGGCAAACAGCAGGTGCATTGCCCTGACATCTTAGTGTGGGCGCATCACTCTTTCTTGTCAGAACGAATCACTTCTTCGAGTGCTTCGGCCAATAAAGCATTTATTGAGCAGAATGCGAGCTAGCAATCAATCCGAACCCAGTGGCTCATCCAGCATAACAAAAATTGAGGCACAACGACCCCGATCTTTGGATGCAACAGGCACCCAACTCCATATTGTAGAAGAACACTGCCGATAAGGAGTTCAAACATAAGTTGTGGTGTCCATAGCAAACTCGGCGCATCTCAGTCTTCTGAAGGAGTTCATCGTCAAAGCTTCTTCGAACGAAGAGATCTGCTACCCATAGTGTAGCATCTCGCCAAGGCGGGGGATCGATCGAGTTCGTCTCCATGAGGAAAACCAAGTGAAATAAGAAAAAAAAACTCTTCACCAAGCTATTTATAGGCCGGGGCAACTCGTACACATGCACCAAGTGGCAGCCCCTTCGAATTCAGTGCAATGAACTTGCATTAATATCGATGAATCTACCTCTTCAAATTCAGCCAAGTCAAGTAGCCATCAATGCCAGAAATAACTCAACAGGAGGACCAATGGGGATGCACCATGCAGCAAATGTTCCCGTCAATACGATGCGCTCCGTACGGATGCGCCCAAAGAAGCACAGACCCATGCGCTCTGTTGAGCCCAGACCCATGCGCTTAGTAGGACAGAAATCGATACGCCCACACATAGCTCGCAACCCGTCGAAGCATTTAACACTGAAGTGACTGAAACGACAGCAGCTAATGCCTCGATGTTAGAATAGTTGGCAGCTTTTGTAGAAAACTAAAAGCCGCCAACGTCATCTTCATTTTTACGTTCTGTCGGTTACAGCTGTGCTTTGCCACGTGGCCGACCGACTACTCGCATGCGCCTCCACGACCATGTGCCCAGAAATCTGCATGCACCTCAAAAGCCATGCACCTCCGACTTACTCCTGATCCTAAAATACAGAGAGCAAGTCCTTGCATGTGCCTCCACGGCCATGCGCCTCTACGGCCATGCGCCCGAAAGCTTTGCATGCGCCACAAAAGCCATGGGCCCAGACTTGTTTGTGACTCCTAAAAAGTTATGAGCCAAGTCTCCTCATGTGTTGGATTTTAGGTGCATCCTGACATATCACTCCCCACTAAATTCGAGATCTTTCAGCCATTAACATGCGTCAGGTGTCATTGACTCAGTTCTGCCTACGAATGGGTGCTAACCACCCAACATCTCAGCAACATTCGAATCTCAACAACTGCCACGTGTCAGCTCCACGCAGCCCAACAGTGCAGTTCGGAACGGATTCGGCCTCAACTTCAGGGCACATCGTCCATGCACCCAACAGCATCAGCCATATGGCATCCCTACGTGCAAGCTCTCCAGGTGCATACCGCATATGCGCGCATAAGAGATCATTCTGTTGCCTATAAATAGAAGGATCATTCCTTCATCAAAAGGAGAACGTCCAATTCTGCAAGTAAAATAGCCCAGAGGTTCCACTTGTTGAATACTCCTCAAACGCTCCAGCATCCAGAGCAATCCAAACTTTCAGAGAAATCAAGATTGTCGTCAGATCATCAATGGAGTGAACGTATTATCACTCGCTCCATCGACACAGTTACTAGATAAAAACAAAAGTGTACTCCTAGGACTACATCTAAGTCCTACATTGTATTTTGTTTTATTTGTAATTAAAATGCATAGTTCAATACCAAAGATTGTACTTCTTATTTTTTTAATGGCAAACAGTATCTTATTTAAGACTACGAATTTGTTTCGTCCCAAATAAACTTTGAGACCGTCCCCATTAAACCTTTGCGGGAAAGGAAAAAATAATTGGTCGTCCAAAATTTGGGCCTATCCCTTCTCTTTTAATTAATTATTTTATTTTTACATTCATCTTGACCCTATGATCTAACCAGTTCAATATGAACCATTGATGTTGGCACTTAAGTCCTTAATAACCCAATATCAATTCTCACCTTCTACATCTCAAAAAAGAAATTCTCTCTTTCTCAAAATCAAAAAATTGGGAGAATGCTGAACAAAGCTACTGCAGCTCCTTCGATGGGGACGGAGGCTACCATCAACCTATCGTGTCCAACACGTACAAGAAGAACTGGATCCAGGTCTCTAACAACAAGAAAACCCTCTTTTCCTTCGTTAATCTTACCAAGGTTCCCCTAAAACCCTACCCCTAGCTTTTTCTTCTTCTTCTAAATTTGTTATTTCGGTTAGGCTTTTGAAATATATCAATTTTATGGGGGGTTTTCTTCTATTGTTTGTAGAGGTACGAGCTCTCCGCTCTTGGCATGGGTATTGTCCCCTTCCCCTCATGTTGTTGCCTTCTTTGTATATTTTAGATGGATATTTCATATATTACTTTGTTTGTAATGAGTAGGAAAGAACTATTCTTGTATTTTTCATTGCTGTTTTGAGGATTAGTGATTATTCTGTCATCATGCACACTACAAAGGGGTTAATAAGACAATAATTAAATAAACCCCACCCCTAGGTCTTTGTTTTTCTATTATCTTAGCAAAGTGCATGCTAAAAAAATATAACATAATCTTTATCTCATGGCATGAAATTGTCCAACTATAGTCATATTTACTTTTCTAAGCCTTTTTTCTTTCATACTTGCAAGGAAGCATGTTAATATTATTCTATAGTTGCACACTTTTAATTTCATGGGTACTCCAAAGATAATCCATAAAGGAATGTAATAAAATTCTCCATTACTAGATTATTTTTTGGTCATTCCTTAGTATGATTGCATGCCAAGAAACATACTATACTTCTATGTTAAACAATTAAGATAAAGCATAATGTTATTTTGGATTCACTCTTCAATATATTTCAATGGTAATGTTACAAAATGTATATACAATGAGTCATCTTAGATTATAGATAACTCATTATTGATATCCTTTTAATGATACCATTCTTCTTACAAGCATAGACTCGTAAAAATAATAAAGTTTCCAGTATAAAGTTTTGGATAAATATGGAAATTCATAGTTGTCATGTTTGTTTATTTAGAAACCTTTCCCAATTGAGTATCTTGATTCTTTTCTCATCATGACATACTGTATAAATGTTTCATGGGAAAACATTATAGCATAAATGTTAAGCCGTTTCCTTGGATCCATTTTTAAGATTCATCCTTACCTACACAATAGGCTAAACTTGTTAATTATCCTTAATATGCTAATGTCATCAACAATATCTATCAATTGGCAGGTAGTTGAGAACACATATCAAGTTTAACCATCATTGTAGGTATCACAAAGTGAATATCCTCTAACCAAGCCCTTGGACAGACACCATGCGTCATCAATTATCAACTTTCCTGCTTCCAGGTAATAAATCCTAACAAGGTTTGTTTATGATCATTAAAATATCCCCCTCCTTTCCTGATGGCATAACTGTTATAAGCTTAAAAATATCCATATTCTAAACATCGAAGTCTACACAAAGCAAATCAAACTAGACAAACCAAAATAGGCTAAACTTGTTAATTATCCTTAATATGCTAATGTCATCAACAATATCTATCAATTAGCAGGTAGTTGAGAACACATATCAAGTTTAACCATCATTGTAGGTATCACAAAGTGAATATGCTCCAACCAAGCCCTTGGACAGACACCATGCGTCATCAATTATCAACTTTCCTGCTTCCAGGTAATAAATCCTAACAAGGTTTGTTTATGATCATTAAAATATCCCCCTCCTTTCCTGATGGCATAACTGTTATAAGCTTAAAAATATCATTTAAAGTTTGATGTAGCCAAATTCTGGAGAAGCGTCAGACAGTTGGTGTACTCAAACATCATTTAAAGTTTGATGTAGGCTACAAGTACCACCAGGCCTGACATAGCTTTTATTGTAGGCATGACGAGTTGATTCACGAGCAAGCCATGTGTTGATATTTGGAAAGCTGTGAAGAGAGTAATTAGATATCTCTCAGGGACTCAAAAAGATGTACTACATCAGTTATTCTGCAGGGGTAGAAGGCTTCAGTGATGCAAGTCAGTGCTCAGAAGGAGAGAAAAAAAAGGCTATATATTCTACATGGATAAGGCTGTTATATCGAGAAAGTCAAAAAAGTAGATCCATGGGTAATAGTGTTATATCGAAGAAGTCGAAGAAGCAGACATTTCTTTCACTATGGGATCTGAGTTTTGTTAGCTGTAGTAGATGAAGCAGAATTGCTTCGAGAGCTCAGAAAGGATCTTTCTGTGGTTGGTATGCAAATTTGGGTGATGCCGATGTATTACGACATCTTGACATGATCTTCCTGTGGGTGGTGCTCATATTCAGGCAGTGCTGATTTATTGCGACAACCAGGCTACTACAACGATGGCATCAAATGACCTCTTCAATGGCAAGAAGAGGGTCGTGCGATTATGGCACAGGTCAGTGAATGATCTCATTAAGAAGATGAGTCATTGTCATAGGGGATGTTCGGAGCCAGGAGAATCTGGCAGATCCGTTCACCAAAGGTCTCAAGCGCCAGCTGGTTGCGGACTCAGTAAGAAAAATGGTCTTGAAGACGTTCTAATATTGTGTCCCTGCAATCCTACCATAAAGTTTTATGCTGTTAGTTCAAAGAGAAATCTACTAGGCATCTAGCTTTTGGTTCAAGGGAGGACCATTGACTAGAAGAATATCAGGTGCAATAGGCAATCCGTTGGTATACTGTGGGGTCACGGACCTAGAACCACAGTTAGTGGGCAGTCCTCTGGATATTGTGGGATTACGTACCTAGAACCAATGTTAGTAGATAATCCCTTGGAATATGGCGGGGTCTCAGACCCAGAACTACTGTAAGTAGGCAATTCTTTGGGACTCTGCGGGGTTATAAACCCAAAACTACTGTGGTCTACTGTTTGTTCTTTGTATAGAACAAAGTCCTGTGAGAGGATAGCTTGGAAGCCTTAATAAGTTCTCGAGAATTTGGGATGTCCGGCATTCTTTACAGGTAGCACAGCACTACAAAGGAGCATAGTACTCAATGCTACAGTAGGGTGACACCACATTAGGTACCTAGTGAGGGTAAAGCCTCAGCTTCGGGCCAAATCACAGCAGCGTAGCGCTGCACATAGGCAAGTGGGCCTAATACTGTAGAATAAAGAGTGGTAGACATCACTACAAAGAGGTTGTGCCTCATGTTATAGTGGTATGACACCACATGAGGCAGTGCCTCGGCTTTGCAAGCCATGTCACGACGGCGTAACACCGCAAGGAAGCGAAAGGCTTAATGCTGGGTAGTTCGGCACTACAAAGAGGCTGGGCCTCGTGCTACAGTGGTATAACACCACATGAGGAATTGCCTCGGCTTCGGGCCATGTCATAGCAGCGTAGCACCGCAAGGAAGCGAAAAGCTTCATGCCAAGACTCTTTAAAAGAACTCACCTAGAGTGTATGGATAGAGATATGTAGGCCGTCTCTTGAGAGAAATATTGTAGACACCCAATATACATACACCAAAACTAGACTGGCACAAGGCTATTAATGTGCAGCCAGAAGCACAGTTGATGTCATTATATGAGTGGGAAAAATTGCAGTTATGGTGCAGAATTCAAGCTCAGTCCATTCTTGTATTATGTTATTATTAAACTCATGCGGAACGATTCAAGTCGTAGCGACATCTCTCCTAATCATGATGGGCTGTCACTATGGGGAACGCTCAACCCATATATTGAGATATGTGGGGGATTGTTGGTGTTTTTGCCTTCAGACTAGGAAAGATAATCCCACATCGGCTACACCAAATGATGAGTATCTCAATATAATGCATTGCTTGTGTTGAGGTATGGTAGGGCACAAGTGTGTGCCACGTGAGAGTATTTTCATAGAAGGAAAAAGGATTAATTCTAACAAAGATGCAAGTTAATTTTTGTTGATCGGACTCGGACTCCAGGTTGCGTCGTGTATTCACGGGTGGATGTTCGGGGAGTAGGCGTGGACTGGCACTCGACTATGTTGATTGTGGGATGATATAAAATATCAAACTCTATTTTAGTGTATTAGTATTTTAGTCCCACATCGGATAGGAGAAATGGTAAAGTCTCACTCCACTCTATAAATAGAGCCCCCTGGCCTGCTTTCTAAGATGCACAAAAGAAGAGAGTTAAGAAAGTCTGTAAAGTTCAGGAAGCTCGTTCAAGTCTCAAAAATTGACTGACGAGCGTTCCAGAAGTTCTCTAAGAACTTGTTGGTTTTTGGAAGCAGATCGTATATAGGTGAATCTTGCTTTGAGAAACGGTGATCTGATCACCCCAGTAAAGCTGCCTTTCTCTTTCTTCTTTCCTTCTCTTCTTCTCTGATATAATCAGAAACTACTTGTGGGCTTTCGTCACTGCTGCTACTAGCAATTCAATTTGTGCCTTCTTTTTAGAAGCATTACATTCGTGTGTTGCTGTAACAAAATCTTTTTAGATTTTCGTTATCCAGAATCCTCCAAAGATCTCGTTCGTGCACCTTCTTTGAAGTGTTGCTTCAAAACGTTGTTTTTATAATCATTTCATTTATCAGTTTTCTATCAAAAATTATGCCTCGGGACTAACAATAATGGTAGTCAATTATTGGTGATTGTACACCCTGATGTTTTTATATTCTTTGGCTCTATCTCATTGTTCATATTAGGAGAAACAAGCGTATAACTGATCCAAGTTTCTCTGTCAGTCTCCCTTAATCTTAAAAGAAAGTGTTCTATGGTAATGTACAAATCTACCATTTATTGAGAATAAATATGACCTCTGGAACCAAACTAATAGAAGATGCACATCCACTTTCGGCTTGTGGTACATGGTATATACACATTAGCCATTTCCTAAATTTTGGTTTGAGTATTCAGTTAATTTTTTGTTGTCCAGTTCCTGGATTTTGGTTTGAGTATTCAGTTTGTTGAAAACTACGAGTCTTCATTTTGAAATTGTTTGGGCTATGATGATTACCAATTATTTGTGGGTATCTATTAGTCTTCACCCCCCACACACAACACACCAATTAATTTTTGGACCAGAACTCTATGGTATTAACATGTATATTTTCCATCACTGTAGGTAGGAAATTATATACTCTTATATGGGCATTGCAATATGTCAATATGTTCATGATCAACACCGGATATATAATTTTAGCTGGGCAGGCTCTAAAGGTAGGATAATCAATAATTACCTTGTACATGTGGGATGAAGTACAATAGAAATGGTTTTCTGTCCTTTTTCTAGTTATCGATTGATTGTCTTAATGTCGGATGCTACAATACTGTATTGTTCATTGGTAGGAAAAGGATTAACCTACTTTGGTTCCCTTCCCACATATTTGTAAATTATCCCCAGTATAGCTTCATGTTGTACGTTTTACAGGGTATATGAAGGATTAGATAAAAAAAACTTATATCTAGACTATAAAGTAGGGGAAGGGGTTCGACCTACTTTACTTTCCACTCAAACTACAAGACCACCTTCTTTATAGTTAAATATACTACTCAAATAGTACAAGATGAGCGGCACGAGCCTATAATGTAGGAAAGTAGACTAACAGAATTATGGAATATAACTCTGTTAGAGACTCTAGCTTAGTTTGATTGCAAGTAAACATGATCATTATAAGCTTATCAAATCTATTTCGCTGTATGCATTGGATGCTTAATTTATGCATTGGATGCTTAATTATCACTTATATCTTGGTTATTATGCAGGGAATATATGTTCTCTTCAGGGATAATGATGCACTGAAGCTTCCATATTGTATTGTGATTTCTGGAGTTGTTTGTGCTCTATTTACTTTTGAGATACCTCATTTATCAGCTCTGAGGATTTGGTTGGGTTCTCAACATTGTTTAGCCTCATATATATTGCTATAGCATTCACATTGTATCTCAAGGATGGTACTGCTTTTTTACTTAACAATTTCTTTCAAATTCTTTATTTTGAATGTTCTTTTTCTTACTGCGCTATAATTCATTTTTTGATGATGGCTCAATATTTGAAAGATAATTGTTTTCCTGTTATTAGTTTGGTAAGTTCATATCCTCTTTTTCCCAAGCCAACTTTGGAACAATTTTTGGAGTAAAAGGAGATGTGCCTATGAAACATTTAGTACATGAAAATAAGTTTTCATTATCTTCTATTGGTAGTTTTATCTAGACTGGAGTATAATATAGATTGTTAGGTCTTGTATAATATTCTTGGTCAACAAAGATATGCCTGTGAAAAAGTGAACTGCGTGAAAAATAAGGTTTATGAGCTTTCTTACCTCTCATTCTTGAAGTTGTGTCAAGTAAAATACTATATCAACTGTCATCTCTATAATATATGGAAAATAAAGATTACTTATATGAAAAACTATGTTCACTTCCCTAGAAACTAATGCAATGTTGAGGTCTCTTCATGTAAATCTTCTTCCCTGAGAATAAGGGACAATTTAACTGTCCCCCTGTTACCCAACCTTTGGTTCTTCGGCTGAATGATTATGAGCTTCTTATTCGCAGTTTACTCTCATTCTTGAAGTTGTCTCAAGTAAATACCATAGCAACTGCCATCTCTGTAACATATGGAAAATGAAGATTACTTATATGAGAAACTCTGTTCACTTCCCTAGAAACTAATGCAATGTTGAGGGATCTTCATGTAAATCTGCTTCCATGATTGATTCTTTAGAATAAAGGACAGTTTAACTATCCCCCTAGGTAACCCTGGATCACAATAAATTAGAAAAACTCCTGACAAAGTTGAATATTGTGGTTCTTTTATTTGAGTGTACATTTCAGAGTAAAAATTCTTAAACTATAGGTTATTTAGCTATGAAATATGTTAATATGGAAGAGTTATCGTAATGTCCACTAGCTAATTTACCAGTTGATAGTTTATTATTTTTTAAGATGCTAGTCATGTAGAAAATGGGGTATATTGCCCAGTTGATAGTTTATTATTTTTTGACGATTTTGTAAATCAAATAATTTTGAGGATTTTGATGAGTCTGAGCAGGAATTTAGATTTTAAATTTTTTTTCTTCTGTTACTTGGAAATTATAACATCACTTTGAATTATAACTAATTATAATTTGGATTTTTCTTCTGTTACTAGGTTTTTCTTAAGTTAACTAGGTTCTTCTTTTACTAGGTTCTTCACTAACTAGGTTCTTATGTTACTAGATTTTTCTTAAGTTAACATCACTTTGAATTATAACTTGGTTTTTTCTTCTGTTACTATGTTTTTTCTTTTGTTATAACATCACTTTGAATTATAAATTTCAATGGAGGGAAATTATAACATCACTTTTCTTGCAGGTCCTTCAAATGAGTTTGGCTGATTTTACAAAAGATGGGAGATGCCACTTAATGGAAAATTGTTTTGGTATCATTTTGGGTTCGTTTTGGGTTCGTTTTGGTAGATAATGCTTAATGATGTGAAAAGTTTTAGACTTTGTTTTGTAAATGATGGAGATAACACTTGATTCTTCAAATTTGAGTTCATTTTGAATCATAGGAGGACATCTAAATGATATGGCATGTAATGATGTGATATGGCCTGTAATGATGTGATATGGCCTGTAAACAATGTTCATTTTGTAAGATAGATTTGTATGATATGGCCTTATATATGAGAACTGGAACAACTGTTATCATTTTTTGAGTGTTATGTTTTGTATGCAGAGCAGGAATAACTGTTATAATTTTTTATTTTGAGTGTATGTTTTGTATGCACAGCAGGAATAATTCCATGAGAACTGGAACCGCTGTTATAATTTTTTGAGTATATGTTTTGTATGCACATCAGGAAATCATAACTGGAACAACTGATATAAATTTTTGGGACGAATTTGTTGTTTTGTAGTAAAAGTGAACTACAATATTTTGGGATATTTGCCTAAATTATTAGGACGGATAATACCTGTTACAAATACCTAATTTTCGGGACAACATGACCAACCGTCACACAAAAATAGAGTTTCACAACCTTTTGAGACAGTTATTTTTTCTGTCCTTTAACATTAATTAGGATAGCAAAATCCGTCCCTTAAGATTTTGCCACGCCACCCTAATATCACTGTTTGAATCCGTCCCAACTATCGTCACAAATAATATTTAGGACGGTAAAAACGGTTTTTTGTTGTCCCAAAAGGCCACTTTTTTTAGTGATTGTTGCATATCACATAGATGTAGAATGTAGTAAGATTATTTGTAGAGTAATAACCGTCGGTGGACCAATCCCAATCATGGAGGCTTTCTCCTGCCCTATCACAATCTTAGGTCATACTTTCCTAGCACCCCTTCTAGTAATGCCTCTCCCTAACTACGATCTAGTCTTGGGGATGGACTGGCTAATTAAGCAGCATACCGTAATAAACTATCACCAGGGTTGTGTCATCTTTAGTCCATCTGGAGGACCCAAGTTTTAGGTGGTTCGAGCACCAAAAAGCATAGGGTGTGTCTCCTACACCTCCATCACAGAAGAAACTGGACCCCCTCATCCCCTTACAGTAGAATATCTAAATGTCTTCCTCGACAATCTTCCAGGATTACCCCCTGACCGAGACGTGGAGTTCACTATCGATCTAGTTCCTGGCTCTTCACTTTTCTCACAGTGATGCTACAGAGTCAACCCCAAGGAGGCCAAAGAGATGAAGGACCAGATCGACGAGCTCAAGGCCCAGGGATTCATCAGGAGTAGAGCTTCACCCTGGAGGGCACCAGTCTTATTTGTGCCCAAGAAGGACGAAACCGTACGGATGTGCATAGACTACCGGGCATTGAACAATATCACCATCAAAAATAAGTATCCTCTGCCCAGTATTAACGACCTCTTCAATCAGTTGAGCGGAGCGAAAGTTTTTTTGAAGTTTGATCTCAGGTTCGGATATCACCAAGTCAAAGTACAGAAAGAAGACATTCCAAAGACGGCATTCAACAACAAATATGGACAATATGAGTTATTGGTCATGTCCTTTGGTCTTACAAATGCCCCAGCAGTGTTCATGAACCTCATGAAAAGGTCTTCCATGAGTACCTGAACCAGTTTGTCGTTGTCTTTATTGACAATATTCTGATCTACTCGAAGACCAAAGAAGAACATGAGCAGCAGTTGCAGATAGTCTTGGAGACATTGAGAAAGGAGAAGCTATATGGTAATTTGTCCAAGTGTGAGTTCTTTCTAGACAATATGGATTTTCTCGGCCACGTTGTCACAGAAGAAGGCATATCAGTGGATCTCAAGAAGATAGCAGCCGTGGAGTCATGGACGACACCTAGTTTAGTTACAGAAATCATAAGCTTCTTGGGCTTAGCTGGGTATTACAGGAAGTTCGTGAAGGACTTCGCAAGGATTGCTGAGCCCATGACAAAGCTAACCGCAAGAATGAAGAATCGATCTGGACCGAGGCATGTCAGGCATCATTTGAGGAATTAAAGAGAAGGTTGACATCAGCACCAATATTGTCGCTACCCTCAGGATCAGGTGGATTCTCCATCTATAGCGACGCTTCCGACAAGGGATTGGGACGTGTGCTACAGCAGCATAGAAAGGTAATTGCTTATGCTTCTCAGCAGTTATGGAACCATAAGAAGAATTACCCGACGCATGACCTGGAGCTAGCGGTGGTCACCTTCACCTTGAAGCTCTGGAAATACTACCTATACGGCAAAAAGGTAGATATATACATAGACCACAAAAGTCTATGTCGTTACACAGAAGGAGCCCAACATGCGCCAGAGACGGTGGCTAGAGCTCATGAAGGATTTTGATGTCAATTTGCAATACCATCTGGGTAAGTATAACAGTCGCTGATGCGCTTAGTCGGTACCCGATGGCTATATTTCTAATAAAGGACCGACATCTCCTTGAAGACATGGAGAAGTTTGGGCTAGAGATTGTGTTACCATAAGCAGTGATGTTGAAGCTTGGAAAAGAAGCTACTGTACCAGGAATGGACTCACCCATGATGCAATTACAAGTGCAGTCTAGCCTAATCAACAAAGTCAAGGAGACTCAATTCTAGGATAAGACACTATGGGAGCTGAGAGACCGAGTGTTAGCCAGAACTCTTAAGGGTTTCTCCATAGCCGGAGATGGAACATTGAGACATGGCACGAGGCTTTGCGTGCCGACTGGTGAACTGAAGAACGAGCTGATGCATGAGGCCCATCAGTCGCAGCATTTCATTCATCCAGGAGCAAACAAAATGTACAAAGACATGATAGTACATGTATAGTAGCTTGGGATAAAAAAAGACGTGGCAGAATTCGTCTTTAAGTGCTTGATCTACCAGTAGGTGAAGACAGACCGTTAGAGGCCAGCAGGATTGCTACAGCCGCTTTCTATTTCGGAGTAGAAATGAGATCATATCACCATGGACTTCGTAACGGGATTGCCTAGACCCCAATGAGGGAAGGATACAATCTGGGTAATTATAGACAGACTGACCAAGTCCGCCCACTTTATCCCCTTCAAGGTTGGTTTATCCACAGAGAGATTAGCAGCTCTTTACATGCGAAATATCTACAGGCTTCACAGAGTGCAGTCTGCATCATCTCAGACAGAGATAGCCGATTCACCTCATACTATAGAAAAAGTCTCCAGGAAAGCTTGGGTACTTAGCTAAAGTTCAGTACCGCATACCATCCATAGACTGACGGACTGTCTAAAAGGACTATTCAGACGCTTGAGGACATACTGAGATCATGTGTTTTACAGTTTGGAGGATCTTGGAAAGATCATTTACACCTGATCGAGTTTTCATATAACAATAGCTACCAGGCCAGCATCCGTATGACACCGTTTGAGGCATTGTATGGACGTCGTTACTGCACTCCACTAGCATTGGACGACTTAGGAGATCGAGTGATGCTGGGACCAGAGATGGTTACGGATGCTTCGAAGAAAATGAAGATAATCAGAGAGACCTTGAGGATTGCTCAAGACCGCCAAAAGTATTGGGCAGACAGTAAGCACCAAACACTAGAGTTTGAGGCAAAAGACAAGGTCTTTGTCAGGATTTCCCCTACCAGAGGCACTATCAGATTCGGCAGAGCTGGAAAGCTTAGTCCCAGGTATATTGGTCCATTTGAAGTGCTAAGCAGAGTTGGAGAAGTAGCATACAGAGTGGCTCTTCCACCTAATCTCGAGGGCGTGCACAACGTCTTCCACGTACGCAGTTGAGGCGCTACGTATCGGACCTAAGCCATATTTTAGATCACTCAGAGCTGGAAATTGGGCTAAGTCTCATAGTACCAGAACAGCCGATAAGGATCTTGAATAGCACAGAGAAGAAGCTGCACAACACAGTGATTCCACTAATCAGAGTGGAGTGGCATCTTAGTCAACCGGGGAGCGAGAGGCTGAGATGAGGGAGAAGTATCCTCATCTGTTCTAGGTATGTTCTAGACCTCTCTTTTTATTACCAGTAGAAATTTTGAGAACGAAATTTTATAAGGAGGGAAGGTTGTAAAACCCACTACCTGGATTTTAATTAATAAATGGGTTTTACTATAATTAAGCGGCTGAATTTAATTTCAGACTAGATATTATTATTATTAATATATTATTACTATTATTATTATTATATATTAGTCGGTTGAATATGGGAAAAATAATTTTATTTTATTCATAAAAGATTAATTGATATAATTGATCACAATGGTTATTTAATTATTAATTTTGGCTAGTTTAATTAGAGCCTATTAGCTAAGCCCATAACTTGAGCCCGTGGTTTTAGCCTATTTCCTACCCGAACCTATTAACCCTTGTCTCTACCTAAACCCTTTAACCCAAACCCATCTAACTAAACTCGTTTGTCACGCCCCAGAACCAGAATACTGGAGAGCGGGGGCAGACATAGCCAGCTACGTATGACGGAATGGGATCCACACCGCTATACGGTCACGGCTGTCTAGATATGTGAGGGTTTCACTACAATCTATCAGTCTCTTAAGGTCATAAAATAGCCTATTGTCTCAATCTCAACCAACTAATAATAATCACAAGATATCAGATCTCCAAATATACAATTGTAAGGCGTCCCAAACATTACATATCCAGATGATCATGAAGCTAGTCGTTACAAAATGTGAGGATTAGCAAGAGTTCAGTCATACATGATCAACCCCCGGGGCTTGTCAATCATGTTACAGCCCGTAGGCAGACAGTAAGTAAGTACAATCGAGCTAACACTTGCTCGTCGGCTAAACGCCTCAAAAGAATAATTTACAATATTACAGTGGGAGAACAAAAGAAACCCACTCGATGCCCTGGTTACGCCTGGTGGTCACCATCGGGCTAGAAGACAGGTAGATCCTTTGCAGCTGCTCCGGTATCTGGCCATACAAAACCAGCTGGGTCAGACCCCAGGAAGAGCAAGTGCCACAAAGGAGGCCACAAAATAAAAACCAAAGCCAGCAATTAGCACAATAATATAATTATATAATAAGAGACAGTAATTTAAGAAAAGCATGATGGGTAATTATAAAAGACAATCTTTCATAGAATCACTAAAAGACAGGACATGGAAAAGCATGTCAGGATGATATACGATGAGATAACCATGGGACTATTCAGATAGCTAGGTTACAACCCATAAACCAAACAAGGACCGGGGTCGTAACCCTTCGTCTGAACGGAACTTGGTTTCTCTCACCATTTATCGGCAAGATAAATATAAGAAATCAGGTCAAGTAACAATCTGGAGTGACAATCATTATAGTGATAATCTGGAGTGACAATCATTATAGTGACAATCTGGAGTGACAATCATTATAGTGACAATCTGGAGTGACAATCATTATAGTGACAATCTGGAGTGACAATCCTTCAATCATTCTGGTACAATCTTACAATCAATCAATTCTAGACAATACTATACTGGAGTAGACTCCATCCAAGCAATCACGGCCAATCATTGCCTACGGCTTTCTACATTAACTAACTAGGGTTATCACAATCCTAGTTACTAGCAAGATGCAATGAGATGCTCCAAGTAGTCACAGGCCCTGCAGCTATCCAGGTTATCCAGGCAATCATTATAGTGACAATCTAGAGAGTATAATGCATTAGAGTGACAATAGAGTTCAATCATTTAAAGTGACAATCAAGAGTGCCCCACATAACAGTGGGCTGGAAATGTGCCCTACTCGTCGGCAGGCTACAAGTCCAAACATTTGCGGCCGGGATAACGGGATCGCCTGTAACTGGGGAACATCTCTTCATGACTAGTGAATTATACTAATCATTAACCTTAGTCCAATTCAGTAGGTACTCCTGACCGTGGTACTCAGGAGTCCCCTCCTAGACATGATGCAAGACAGGACTGGATTATTTGTACAAGCACAATCGCCCACGGTGTCATGATTAATTAAACAGGTCATGTCATGTCAGGTAGCCGTCGCAACAGCTATTCGAGATAATCATGTCAGGTTATCATGCCAAGTGTACTTGTCAGGAGTGCGCCACGACGGGCCACTATCACGTCATGTCAGGTTATTATGTCATGAGTGCACCCCTACGGGTCACTATCACGTCATGCTCAATTATCAATTCCAAACATATCAAGTAAATTCGTGATTATTAAGTTCAGGACAAAAAGCGTAAAGATATAAAATGGACGTAAAGTATCTAATAAAATATCAATATACAGGGCTATAGAAGAGCTAAGCTTAAGGAAAATAAAACCAAACTGGCACGCGGACATAAGACCAAGCCAGCCAAAGGCCATACGCTCAGTGCAAAAGTCATACGCTCAGGCCAACCTACGCTCAGGCCAACCTACGCTCAGGTCAAGCGTATGCAAGTCATACGCTTCCAAAAGACAGCGTATGGGGTCCATACGACTCCTTGTCAAGCAAACGAGCGTATGCGAGTCATACGCTTCCAAAAGGCAGCGTATAGGGTCCATACGACTCCTTGTTAAGCAAGCGAGCGTATGCGAGTCATACGCTCCCAAAAGGCAGCGTATGGGGTCCATACGACTCCTTGTCAAGCAAGCGAGCGTATGCGAGTCATACGCTCCTAAAAGGCAGCGTATGGGGACTGCGCTGCGCTAAAGAGCGTGCGCAACTCAGTGGCACAAGCTAAAAAGCTCGTGCACTGCTCACTGTCTTCTCCAAATCAGCAGGAACTCCATGGTTGAACCCAAAGCTTCAAAAGTCCATAACTTGGTCAAAATAAGTCCAAATCCAACTTTGCAAAGTTCTATCTTGGGTGAAATTCAATCCTCTCCAACATAAGAACCTCAAAACCCATAAAAATACAACTTAAATAGATGAAAACCATACAAAACTGAAAATAGAAGAAACTTAGATCTAGAACGATGGAAACACCAAATCACAAAATATCAAGTTCTAATGTTGATCACCATGGCCTATTCTAGCTAATGGACAAATAAAAAGTGGTTCTCAAGTGGTGGCAAGGTGCACTTGCCTAGACCACTCTCTCTCTCTCTCTCTCCCTCTCCTTGGTAGGTAAGGAAGTAATGGGGAAGAAGAAGATGAGTAATGAAGAGAGAGAAGGAAGAAATGGCAATAAATATCAAAGGTGGTGGTAGGTAGGGGGTTTATCCATGGTTCATGATGAACCAAAATAATCCCAACCGAACCAAGCCAACCCGGGCCCAAAATAAACCAAGCCAAGCCATGAAGAAAACTAAACAAGGAATCATGCAATACAAGAATAAATACGTACACGTATTCCAGAAATACGTAATACGAACCACAGGCATTACATCGTTCAACCCCACTACCAAGTCACCCGGCTACCCTGCACGAACCCCCCTCTCTCGGATCTGCAACATATCTCCACATGCAAATCAAAAGAGAAACCTTTCTATCTCACAGAAGCTTTCACTACCCTTCAAAAACCTCTCCTAACTCCCTCTATACTCCTCCTCTTCCGAATCCAAGCGCATCCCGATGCTCCCCGCGATTCTCCGAACATTTAAACATCCCTCTTGGGACATTTTCGATGCACCCGTCCGACCGTCTACCGGCCACTGACAACCGACCGTCCTCGCGCCCGGCCGTCGACCCCCATGCCAGCCAGTCGGTGCACCATTGCACTCCTCGCGCCCCCCAGCCTTCCGACGGATCCCGCTGCTGACCGAAGCGCCTCTCGTGCACCATCAGCCGGCCGTGACAGCCCGCCGACCGTGCCCCCGTGTGCCAACGCCTCGGCCGCTGGCCTTCCCGTGTGCGCTTGCGCGACCCCCGTCCACGTGCGCCACGCCAATCCCGCTCGCGTGCCCCTGCACGCGTGTATCCGCATCCCGTCATTTTTGTGCGACCCTGAGGCCGAAGCTACCCTTCGGTTCTCCTTCGTCAGACTAACGGTAAGTCTCACAGAACCTTCTGTTGTTTCCTATTGAAAACCCTGGCATGATCGACCAACTGACAGAATAAACATCTGTCAATTTGGGATAGATAGTTCAGAAACCAGAACCCAAAATTTTAGTATAATAATCTTATTGTTCTGTGCCTTAAGAAATAGAAACTAGAAAACCCATAATCTTCCTTACAGCATAGAATTAGTAGTAAGTTTTGACTATAGTAATCATTAGTTTAATATTTCCATCAGAATAGATATTAGTTTTAATTAATAAAAGTTTTCATTAAGAAATAACGGTTAGAGTGAGTTATTAATAATTATTATGGCTTGTAAATAGAGTAAATTATGATTTTAGCATAACGGTTTAAATAAAAAGACGGTAATTATTTTGTTAATAAATTATAGACAAAAGAAATTGGATTCAGAAAAGTACAGTTAATATTTTTAGAAACAAATGTTAGTTTATTATTCCATAATAAATTATGTATTTATTTGCGTAATTAAATATTTTCTCATTAAGTATTAATACAAATACTTTTTATAATAAACTCGTTAAAATGATTAGTTAACAATATTATTACTATTGTCTTGTTAAAATAAATTTTTAAGATGGTTTTTAATTACTATCCTTAAGTATATTCCTAAAATGGTAAGTATTTCTAAATAAATGATTCCCGTATATTAAAACTATTAAAATGGTATTTTGGTGATTTAAAAGTATCTATTAAAAATACTATGGTTAGTTATATAAATAAAACACTATTTAATTTTAAAAGTATTTTTCGGATATTATATATAAGTAAATCTAATTAGAATATTAGTTTTATGAAAAACTTGTTTACTATTTACTAGTAAATAAAATATAGTATTTCTCACATTATTTATAATAAATAGTTTTATTAGAAAATCATTTTCAGTTACCAATTGTAATACGTGATTAAAAGTATTAAAAATAATTATAGTTTTATTTTTCTATAAAATATATTTTTGTTAATAATAAAATTGATCGTTAAGTTAATCGTTGCATTATTAATTAAAACCCTTATAACGTTTTCTAAACTGGATTATTAAATTAACGTAGGTTCTAGGGCCTAGGTCTGAGGCTGTATTTCCCTATCTCCCTTACAAGCATCAAAAAACCAAGACAAGTTTCATATTATTCATGTTCGTCTTTTAGTTAATAATTAGATGCACTGCATCAATAGGACTATATATATTGTATCGACACTGACTTGCGGGATCCCTCTCAGACCCCAAATTGATTATTTGATTGACTTATTGACTCGAGAATTTGGGAGTAGTATAGCAACTGTGACCAAAGCCATGTTACTAATATTGACTCTCTTGTGCTAACCTCTATTACACAGGGGGTTGAGCCGTACCGTATACTAGCATTAGGCCCAACGTTAGTATATACATAGAATCTACCAGCCGGTCACAGATTGCTATACGCTCAAAATTACTATTGAATCATTGTAGATTGCATCATTGTCGCTCTTAAGATTTCATTGCCTTGCTGACTCTTTATTATTATTTAGAAAAATATAATAATGCTTTTAAACTGCCCTTGCATCATTTATTATTTATTAGAATGCTGGATATGGATATATGTTCTTGCTCCCCTCCTGACTGGAGACCAATATTTTAGGTGACTGCGATGACGAGGAGCTTACTTTTAGTTCTTACTACGGACCCGACTTGGGTTTCGAGGAGATAGTTGAGCCCGAACAGGGAGCCCAGGAGTTTTAGCCGTACTTGCCGTCTAGTTTCTTTCCTCGTTTGAAAGTTGTAATAAAAAAAACAAAGTTGTAATAACTGAATGCTTTCTGCTTGCGTGTTGTTACTGATAGACATCTAGTTTTATTTCAAATATTTTAAATAAAAAATTTCCATTTTTGCAGTTTCGAATATTGCACGTTGTGTTACTACTGATTGATACAGCTTACTGTCGCCGTCTCACAATGGTGCAGGCTGGACATGATCCGACTGGACCCAGTATCTTGGGATCGGGTCATGACAGGTCCAACAAGATAAATAAACGTCTACTATCCAGCAGTAAAAAGATAATAAATGTACGGGAAAAGACATTCCGACACCAAAACAAAAAGAAATAAAATAAGTAATCAACTATAAGTCTGTTGAACTGAAAGAAAATAAAGTAGCAAGTCTAGTAAGGAATGACATAACTCAAGAGAAATCATCTGGCAATATCTCATCCTCCTACACTGGTACATCTCCGATCTCGAATCCAGTATACCTCCGGGTAGCCCTCCTCTCCGTCTAAGCCTGGAGAATAACCAGGTTCTTAGTAGACGTACCAAGGTACATAATATACATGCCAAGGTACAGTTATGAAAAATATGATCTAAGGCAATCTAATGTATCTAGTCTACAAGATATGCATGTGAGAACATGTCCTAGAATATCAGACCTTGCCCTAAGGCTCACATGCTCCTCAGCAGGCTATTGTCCCAAGTACCATGTAATGTAAGGACAAGCAATAAAACAAATGTCAGAACTCTGCTACAAAGATAAAGGCACACAATAATAACATGTCACAATATAAATAGTCTGATATCGTAGTCACATTCTCCCGTCCCATGTCTAGAATCTAGCAAGTCAATTCAAACACAACATATCTAGAAACAAGAACAATAAATAATCTAGTAAACTGCTGCGAAGTCAATACCATGAATACTCCTGTAAACCTCGCATCATGAATGTGTCAGTGTCCTGTGGTCAATCGTGTCAATAAATATGAAGTAATGTACGCAATGCCTAGTATTGATATACAATGTGGTTAAATAGACATCGGCACCAAATCCAATTCGGACACTAAATATCGACTAAATCCTACGTCATGATAAACAAAAATAAAAACAACATTAAAAGAAAAAAGAAATTGTACACTTGCTTGTATTCTCCAAGTGTGCGTATAATGGTCCGGCTCCTGTATCCCCGGTCAGGTTGTCACAAACTCCTAGTACATATTAATCACAAATCAACTACCTTTCAAAGCACATCTTAATCCAACCATATTTCAATCATAATATCCTATCTAATTATAATATACTAGTTTAGTCTATATACTTGTTAGAAAGTCTCAACCCTATTGGTAACATGCTACCCAATAAAATACTTATTTTTATACCATAAAAATATTTTTATTAATTCTGAAATAATATTGAAAAATAATTCAAACATATCATATTTATTTTATATAATAGAAATTAAGCTAACCAGTTAACACATTCAACTAATCTCACTAGGTTGCCCAATTTCGGTTGGTTCGGACTAGATGGAATCATAAAAATATAACACTTTATATTTTGAAATTAATAAAACTATAATTAATATTCAGAATATATTACCATGGGATTAAGATTCTTAACCATCGAATTTTAGTAGAACAAATAGGACATAAGGCTATACAATTTCTATTTTGAGAATCAACGATTATGGTGACAAAAATAATGAAGTTGCAAGCAAATATATACGTAAAACTTTACGAGATAAATTTTGGCCATAGTGGGATATTAGAGGAGAGTGTTAGGAACGTTACCAAGGGTTAATTGTTGTCGTGGTCTCTTAAGGGTGCGCGAACAGCAGTGTACCGAATTTGATTTCAGCATTGATACTTTATCGTAGAACTAGTGCCACGGACAAATCGTTGCGATTCAGGAGCTTCGGCTTTGAGGGAAGGTAGAGTAAAGTATAGCTACAAGTTAGAGTCAGAATAAAGGAGGTTTGGTTAATAAAAAAAATCAAAACACAGCCGTGGAAGGGGACTAACTTGTTGTTCTCGGATTTCAGGGATCGACTGAGTTTTATGCTCGCGTTTGGGCTTGTCCCGGCCAACGAAGTTGCTATGGCGACTTGGAGGCTTGATGGGGTCGAAGGGAGGTGTCTTGGCTTCGCAACAAACCTTCTCGGAGGCTCGTAGTAGGTCGAGAAGAGGTGCAAACAGTAACAAAGTGCAAGGTGGATGCAGTGGCGACGACAAGAAGCTATGTGCAGTTTTGGGGTTATGGAAGGAGTGGCCTGGCCGGCTAAGTTTTTGTGAAGTAAAATATAAAGAAGTATAGGGAAGAGGGTTAGGGAGGATGTAGAGGTAGTGGAAGAGGCGAAAAGGTGATTAGAAGTTGGCGGATGGAGGAGGGAAGAAGCTATGCGCGTTTTGTGAATAAATAGAAGGTTCGATTTTGGGATATAATTCTCTCGGGTTTCCTGAGATAAAAAAAATACATAACGTATATTTTAGGTAGGTTAAGGGACGTGGGTTACAAAATACTGAGGTTTCTTCACAATAGGATAGGTTGTACGTTAAGATAATATGTGAAATGATTATCTCATTTAATAGAGGGTTGGTTTACTTGCATATGCCCCCTCCTAAATATTAATTTAGAAGATATGCATATTCTCCTCCTATGGCTGCATATTATTAATACAAATAAAATTTACATGGGTCCCTTTAGGTTAGGGTAACCTAGAATAGGCTCTACTACAACTAGTTGGGTTAGTTTCGGGTCAGGGTGGATAACTAGTTCCCGAAAGTCCAAAAATTTGTCCTTTGTGTCGTTCAAATATAAATGACACAAGAGACCTCAATTGAGTGGGACACTAGTGGCATGTGAGTAGTAGGCTTCGAGTGGATCAAAATCATATAATGGGTCGAAAAGTTTGGGTCGAGATTGGGTCTCCAAGTTAAATAAGAAAAGTCAAAGATTTTACGGTAGGAACCGAAAATGAAATTTTGGGGCCAAATGTTGTGCATTAAAAATAGTGCACAAGGAGATATGTCTGAGTGGGACATGATATCCCAAAATGAAGGGTGTACTCGTCTAAAACACGAGTATGAAATTTGTTTTGAGAAATTAGCCAATGTTGTCCTTCAAAAATCAAAGGTACGACAAAGTGTATTTACAGTCAAAAATTTAAAATAAATTATATAGTACTAAATTAATTAATTAAAATAATTCCAAAATTCAGAGTGCTGACACCTGCGTGCAAGACGGCTGCTCTCTGTACTGTTTTCCCGTTGGCGATAAAGTAGGCGGCCATTGGAGGTTTGATAGGGTAGACCGAGGTGAGACGACATAGACAAAACAATATCTGGTTAGATATTTTGGCAAAATAATTTTATAAGTATTATGGACATAAGGTTCACTTTTATAAGATTGAAACTCTTCTTTGTTATACAACTTAATTATGCATAAAATATTTTTAAATTATGTATATTATATAAATAGTGATAAAATAGTAAAAATGTATCAAACATATAAACGATATATAGGCGGCAAAAAGCCCAATCGACTGAGTATACATGGACACAGAGGGGGAGAGAGCGCAAGAGTAAACGTGTCTCATAAGAGCATCATTAGTAAGGCCCATCACACATTCTAAATTCTAGATTCAAAATGTAGCAGCTCATTTTGTAGAATAGTACCTAGTTTCAATTTCCAGATTTTAGGTCCCATCCCACCTATGAGAGCTATATATTGAGCCTCCCAATTTCTACATTCTAGATTGTAGGAACTCCTTTCATAGAATAGTAAAGTCCCAATTGGAGCCCAATTTTCTAGATTCTAGATTTTACATTAATTTTTTCCTACATTAATTTTTAACGAGTCCATTTTTGTTCACCCACCAAAATTAGATGGGATGTTCACCTCCCAATAAAAATATGACACGTAGTACAAAACCACTTTGATGGATGAACAAAACCACTTATAAAGTGGTTTTTGTGGAAAAAGAAATGCCAAGTGTCATATTTTTATTTGAAGGTGAACATTCCACCTAGTTTTGGTGGGTGAACAAAAATGAACTCATTTTTACCACACAATTTTTTGGACCGGAGCTCACTTTATCATTTCTTAATATTTCCATACAAATTCAACCCATTCTACATTTAATTTTTTTTCGAAATTTTGGACTCCAAATTACATTGGAGAGTCCCAGCTACTAACGATGCTCTAACCGACAAACAATTAAAGACGTCTAGACCCAGTTTTTCAGTTTCTTCAGCTTGTAGACCACCACAAATCTTTGGCAAAGCACCACCACAAATGTCTATATATCTATCATATAAGCAGAGCCCAAATATATTCAAGCTTGAACTATAAAAAAAAGTCTATCAAGCAACTAAATATTTCATAATTTTTTATTATTTTTTGAAAAGTTGGGGTCATGACGCCTCAAGTGAAGTCCCTAGAATAAAATTTATAAAGTATATAGCTCAAATCAAAAGGTTTTTTATGGCTAAAAAGTACAGAGAGAATTGTATAACTTAAAATTTGTAAATTAAATAAGGAGAATCATCAAATTAACGTGTTTAAGTACAACTAAATTTTTGCAGATATCGGTACCCCTTTATTACAGTACTGAAAAAGAAAAAATAAGTAGAAGGAAGGAAGCTTGTTTCCCACATGAACGGTTTGAAGTTAGGTTTCTCCATTTATAAACAAATCTTAACATAAATTGAAGAAGAGATGGGAACATGTGATACTAGTACTGCTACCTGTTAGAAATTATGGCATGTTGATTCATGAGATGATGAACAAAACTAAATGCGAAAGTGTACCTGAATCCATTGTCTTTGCTTGACGGATCTTGAAACAGACGTCTCTTTATAGGGTTTGATCTTCCAATCCGCTACGGTCCTTAATAACAAAGATGAAATCTTTGTTCCTCTCTTTATTGATGGGGATACAGAAGAGAATAGAGAAAAACCCTCCCTTGGTGGCCGTATGAGTTGGGGACCATAACCCTAATGAATACATATATTTATATGTTTTGATATTTCTAATTTGGCCCTCATCAAATTAGATTTATCTCCGGTATCTACACATTATTTTCATGACAATTATACCCTTAAGTCAATTTTTCAAATAAACCACTTTAATTTGGCTTAATTATTTAGATAGCCCAACACAATTAATTTTACATGTGTGGCCATTATTATTGAATAATTCCAACAATCTGCCACTGGGCCACATATGTAACCTTATAATTGTGTTAGCCTTAGTGAGCTCATAAATTGCTATCTTAATCCTTAGGGTATATCATGACAATCTCGTCCATTAAACATATCAACATAGGATCAAAGCGGTCTTCGTCACATATAGCGTAACTAAACCATCAATGGTCACATATACCAATATTGCTAAACGACATAGATCAATCATGGATGCGTAGCATAAAAATTACACGTAATGTGATCAATACATGTCTATTTCCAACTGGTCCTTCTTAACTTTAGTGAGATCATTACTTAACATAATGAAAATAGAATGAACTGAATTTTCTATATATCTGATCAGATAAATATCCAAAATACTTTAATACATAAATGTGTCCAAAGCCAAATGGCACCCAAATACATAAAATACAAACTCCCACTGTATTGCCATATTCTTAATTAAGATAACACCCATATGAGCAGTATGCTCATGAAAGACCCTGGGTGATCATACTTTTGTGAGCGGATCCACTAACATGGAGTTTGTCCTAATTTGCTATATGGACACTTTAACCATTCTGAATTCTTTCATTCACAACTAGAAACTTTATGTCAATATCCTTGACTTATACAAGTTCCTGTTGTTTTTGGAATACAGTACTGTTGATTTATTATGACACCATAATTTGAGTGGTCTTTCAACACTCTCCTGTAGGTGCAGCCTTATGACAAAATTTCGTAACTATATTCCCTAAATAGATGTCTCACAGCATGCTATAAACCTTGTTGTCATGGTGGAAAAAATTATGAGTGCCTATTTGACACTCATCCAAATATATCTCCACTAGTCAAAATAACCTGATGTGGATCTCCTGCTGTGTTGGCATCCAACAAAATCAGAGTCGGAATACCTTATGATCTCTAGAATTATCTTTGAGGAGAAATCGATTGTGATTCCTACTATCACTTTTGACGATGTGCAGAATTCTATAACTATCATTGATCAAGAAGTAAATTCGGAGCCTCAAAAAAATAATGTCGAATTACCTCTACAAGTCGTAGTTGAGATACCTTGACAAGACAATGTAGCGGTACCTCCATTCAAAATAAGGTAATTATTTCTGAGGAACAAACTCAACAACCTCAAGAACCGATAATGTTAAGATGGTCCACAAGAGAAAGAAGATATAATTTTGGATAATATTGTCATATTTCTCTAGGAACATGAGAAAGATTGTAGATATTGGAAGATGATCTAATCAACTTTCGTCAGGCCATAGAAAGTTTCAGTTCTCAAAGTGGATTGATACAATAAATAAGGAGTATAAGTCTATGTAAGAAAATAAAGTTTGAAAACTTGTCCCATTACCAAAAAGTGCGAAGTCCATTGGTTGCAAATGGATATTAAAACCAAGAAGGATTCAAAGGGTAATGAGGAGAGGTATAAAGTATGTCTTATAGCTACTGACTTTACTCAAAAGTTAGGGATTGATTTTAAAGAGACTTTCTCTTTGGTATCTTTAAAAGACTCTTTTAAAACAATCATAGCAGTTGTTGCACATTTTGATCTTGAGTTATATCAAATGAATGTCAAAATAACGTTTCTCAATGGTAACATTGACGAAACAATTTATATGGTGCAACCATAAAATTTTGTGTCGAAAGACCCAAAGAATATGGTTTACAAATTGCAAAATTTATTTATGAACTCAAGCAAGCTTCTCGTCAAAGGTACTTCAAGTGATTATCTCGTTTAGTTTTGAGATGAACAATGTTAAAGATTGTGTGTATCACAAGTTCAGTGGGAGTATCACAAGTTCTGGTTTTGTATATTGATTAAAGTATTCAATGCAAACCAGGTGACACATCTCGTTAAAGGAGACAAATTCGGTCTTAATCAAGTGCCCTAAGGTTATCCTTAAATTAAGAAAATACAATAGATTTTTCGTTCATGATCAGTTGTAGGTAGTCTAATGTATGCTTAAGTATGTACACGTAAGGATATTGCGTACATATTCGGATGTTAGGTAGATATTTAAGCAAATATGGATGGATCATTGGATAGCAGCCAAACTACTTAAGTAAATAATAGAGAACAAGAAATTATATGCTCTTTGTAGGAGATCGAATAATTCTGGAGATCATAAGGTATTTCGACTCCGATTTTGTTGGAAGCCAACACAGCAGGAGATCCACATCAGGTTATGTTGACTAGTGGAGATATATTTGGATGAGTGTCAAATAGGCACTCATAATTTCTTCCACTGTAACATGAAGAACACCTCCCTTTTATAGTGCTGACTACACCTTTTTAATTTCATCATACAGCATTAGGCTACCTGCCTATTTACGATGCTACTCCGCTGTGACTTGGCTCGCAAAGCCGAGGCATTACCCCTTTCACGAACCTCATAGTGGAGTCACCCCACTGTAGCATGGAGTTTCACTCCTTGTAGTGTTGTGCTATCGTGCTTCCTGTAAAGCATACCAGGCATTCACTCTGCTTGAGAACTCATTAAGGCGTGTCACTCCCCGTTCCCAGAATGCATATTTTTATACATGTACAACTCATAAGTATTTATTTTGTATTTATCATGTATTATCCTGTATTTAAATTCCTTTAAATTCATGTTAATTAATTATCTGCTCTTTAATTTTCATGTTAATTAATTTCCTGTAATTTTATTTCTGCAATTTTATTTCTGTATTTTATTTCTGAATTTTATTTTCTGCTGTTATTCTCTGCTTTAGTCTTATTTTCGGGTTGGCCTTGATGGATCCGAATAAACCCGACCCAATAAGCTCCCACCTACCACCCCTTCCATATATAAAGCCCCCATCCCCTTCTCTCTCCTCATAACTCTTTCCTTCACCATTACTTCTTCTTCTTCCTCCTCATCACTTCTCCACCTACCAGCAGTAGCAGTAGGCAAGTGCATTCTTGCTTCCACTTGAACCCATTTTTATGGATCATTACTCTTCCGCTCAAGATCCTGAGAGAGTTTAATACTTAGCATTTTTATTTCTTTGGCTTGTTTCTTCTAGATCTAAGTTTTTGTATTCTCGGTTGTTCATGGGTTTTTGATCTCCCAACTTGGCGTATTTTCGGAGATAGATAGTTCATGTGGTAGAGCTGCTCGTTAGTCACGCTCACGTTCTTACGTGCCAGCGTGAGTTTTAGTCATGCACACGTCTTTACGTGCCAGCGTGAGTTTTAGTCACGCACACGTCTTTACGTGTCTGCGTGAATTTTTAGTCACGCTCACGTCTTTACGTGCGTGCGTGAATTTCTTATCACGCTCACTCTGTGCGTGCGTGTATTATTTTTCACGCTCACTCTGTGCGTGCGTGTATTATTTTTCACGCTCACTCTGTGCGTGCGTGTATTATTTTTCACGCTCCCGTCGTGCGTGTGTGAATTTCTTATTACCCTTCACGCTATGCGTGCATAGATTTCTTTTCACGCTCACGCTTGCCAGCGTGAATCACTCTTCACGTTCACGCTGTGCGTGCCAGCGTGAACCACTTTTCACGCTCACTCCTTCAAGCTAGACTTGGCGTACTTTTTACGCGTACGATTCTTACGTGACTTGTTGACCTTAGCATAGACTTGTTGGCGTAACTTCCTGACTTTGGTGTTTCTATTTGTTCTCTAATTTATTCATTTAATGGTGGCATGATAATTCTCCTATTATGTCCTTATGCCTTTTTGCATGAACTCGATAATCTTAGCATGTTAATGATTGTGTATTAGTGCCCTGTGTCTTGATTGGTTTATGGATATCCAGTAAGACTGGAACTTAACCCTGAGAGTTATAGACTCGACCCCATTTAATACTAAATGACTTTCATGCCTTGTCACCATTGATGACGATGGTTATCTTGACTAAATTGATCATGCGTTCCTAGTTGGAACTAAGAGACTGGCTAGTCGTCTTATTGAAATAAATGAATGAGACACGTTCATGTTATGAACTATTTTAATCGACTGGCTGATCCCGAATATTGACATACAGGCACATGCAGGCTTCAAACTATTTATTTATTTATTTATTTTACAAAAGAAGCATGAGTACTTTATGGTCAAGGCATGATTATTTCGTGGTTAGTTTGGATTGTTGCATTACGCTATCTAAGACCTGCAACCTAACCGCACTGGTATCGTTGTAGAGTTGTGCATATCGTACCCCGTACGAAAGTACTCATTTGAATGACCATGATCCACGGCATGGGATTTCACTCAACATAGGGACTATTAAGTTAAATAAAATAATGATTGCATGGAGAGAATGGATTCCCGAGTTCTTATATGGTAGCCCTCTTGGGACTAGTAGTGCCCGACAGGCCGGCTGGTTCCCACAGATACTGTAAACCTGCCACACGGACAGGGAGTGGTATCTGCTTATATTATTATTGTATATTGTATATTAATGACGGGCGTCCCGCTGGGACTCGTCTAATTCATGCATGGCGCAATTGATTGACTGGATAGACTAGCCTTACTCGTACACAGTAAGAACTGAGGAATCCCTAATTGCATAATTCCAGGATAACTTGGGACTCACAATAGCAAGCCGTAGGAGTTGATTGGCCGTTCAAGATGATTTGTTTGTGTACTGTACTACTCTGTTACCTAACTGGGATGATCAGAATGTCAGGATATGACGGGCCAACTTCTGTCCTTGTTTGGTTGGGAGGTTGGTTCGAAGTGTCGTGACGTTATGTGAATCCTAGTAGCAAGCAGAGATCTATTATTATATTCTCTTACTTACTGGTTTAATCCTTCATATCGTCCTTCCTTGTGGTACTTGCTATTAGAGGTCTAACCTCTCTGGTTTTGCATGGCCAGATTTAGAGCCGGTTCCCGAGGACTCAGCTTACTTCTACCTCCAAGATGGTCAACACTAGAGGAATGATCGCAGGAGGACTCGAGTGGGTTTCTTACTCCACCGCTCATTTTGCTATTTACTTTATACTTAGCCATTTGGCACCGACATGTTAGTCGGATTGTCTTGTACTTACTTTTACATAATTGTAATTAAGTCAGACTGCAGCTGATAACAATTGTGTATACTTGCTTTATCATCTGGCTATGTTTTGTAAAGCCAGATATCAAGAACATTTTGACTGAGCGTTTGGGATGCCTTACTGCTTTATCTCATATGTTCTCTATTACTGTTTCTTGCTTGAATGATTGAGACAATAGATGTGAAGTGACCATAGTAAGACTTTTATGTAGTATGCACCCCCTCGTCTGGTTAGACAGCATTGATCGTATTATACGATATTCATCTACCCGTAATACGTAGCTGGCTGAGTCATTCCCCCGCTCTCCAGTATTCTGGTTCTGGGGCGTGACAAGGTTTTAGTGGTGGCCCATGCAGGTCTGATTTCAGACTTGTGGGGTGTTTGATTTATAGGATGTCTCAATCACACATGTCCCCCCTTGATCTCTTGATTCGTTGTTCTCAACCCTTGCTTGACATTCCGGTATCCTTTGACTTTATTGATCCTTCATGTCCGGTCGTTTGATTGTTCTCTTGTCCCTTTTCTTAGGGGCACTTCTGTAACGACCCGCTCCGCCCTAGCGGAACGCCGATTCCAAACGGCGTGTGCAACGACTCAAAACGAGCCGTCGACCCGAAGAGTTACCTCGACCAGATGAAGTATCGATGCAAATCGATGCCAGACTTGCCTTGGCCCGTCAAGATGAATCCAGACTTAGACTTCCAAAGGCGCGCTCGGAGTATCGCTCGGCCAATGCAAACATCGCTAAGGTGGGTGGCTCCGATGAACCCGTCTGTGCTTAGCCTAGACACATAACAATGCGGACACTATCACGAGAATCGCTAGGCGACAACACCATGCATGTTAATAAATGATTCAACGCGCCTAGCTAAGGGAATAATCCCATCTTGTATGCTGGTTTAGAACATGGAAAAGAACTCGGCAATTATAGAAACGCTCGCACCACGCTCTACGCTCGTGCTACGGCACAAGCTCACGTTCATGTCCCGTATACGTTCAAACAATGAAACAATGAATGGTTTACAACAATGAAACGGGAAGGCTATCAACATAGTCGCTCCGAGTAGAGTTTAGCAACATTGGAAGGCTATGGGACCGATGGGTCGCCAAGGCGACTCCCACACTGGGAGTTGCGTAATGCATGAATGAATGAATCAACGAATGAATGAACAAACACATGAATGACTCTATGAACATACGAACAAGTGAAAGAATAACATGAAAAGAAAGAATACATGAAAGATAAGACGCTAGCGACAGGTGTGACGGGCACGTGCAACGGGGCTCGCTACCCGCGCTGTACGGACGCCAACCTGGTCGTTAACGCATTATGGCATGAAAGATAAGACATGGAAGACGCTAGCGACAGGTATGACGGGCACGTGCAATGGGGCTTGCTACCCGCGCTGTACGGACGCCAACCTGGTCGTTAACGCATTATGGCTAAGGGTTAGCCTACGGCTCGAAGATAGCCGCTAAGTTAAAATGACAAGACAATACGAAATGGTCGTGGACAAACGGCACGGGCGATGGGGGGGAATACCGTGGCCGTCGTGTGGAAGGATTCTGCGGCACGGGCGTTGGGGGGGTAAACCGTGGCCGGCCTAGGCAGAATCAACGGCGCTTACGGGCTGCTTGGGTGCGGGCTTGGGCACCAAGAGACGTAAGTAGGAGGGTATATTCAAGAGACTTAACGGGGTGTACCAGCCATCACCCTACGCTAAGTTGAGAATTGCCACAGGGGAATGTCCTAAATGGCTTGTAAAGCCAGCGACCCGTGCATGTAGATTAAGTGGACTATGCTGGTGGCAATCCACGTGCAAGTTCTTGCATTGAAATCAAAGTAATCTAAGTTAAATGAACAAGTGCCTCCTGAACATGAACATGCCCAAAATATAACACTCTTGAACATGCTTGAAATATAACATCCTGATCATGAACATGCCCGAAATATAACACTCAGAACATGCTTGAAATGTAACCTGCTGAACATGCCCGATATGTAACACTCCTGAACATGCTTGAATGAAATACCCGAAACATGCTTGAATTGAAACACTCAAAAAACGTGCCTACGACGTGCTAGAATCCCGAGACATGGACACACACTTGATATTGAATGCGTACATGAATCGTGTTATGTTATTATACATGAATTGTGGTTTAACTTGGTTTACCTTGAACAGGGAAGGCCGGACGGTAAGTATGGGTAAGTCGTGCATGTATTTCTCATGCGACACTTGAGTTCGGTAACACGAGATAGGCTATGCAATATGCTATGAAACTGATCTTAAGGCAAGATTAGAAAGACAATGAATGATAGAGATGCACAAAAGATTATAGAACGTGTTTGGTAATGATGGCATTGTGGGCGAGCCAGCCTCCCCACCAGTGCATAACAATGTACTGATAACCCCACAGTATGCTTGCAGGATAGCAGGAGACGTCGGCGGGTGCGGAGCTTCCGTCGAACGCGTCAAGGCGCGGAGCCAACTCTGGGGGCCTTGGAACGTTGCAAGAAGCTGAAGCACCCTATACAGGACATAATGTATCGGAACATCGCCATGTATCCTTCCATGTTGTAAGCCATTTGGCACGCCTTTTATGTTTCAGAGAGAGAGAGAGCTTGAGCGACTTGTAATATCGGCCTAGCGCCGCTTGTAAACTTGTTGAATATCAATAAAGAATTTGGTTTCGCTTCAATTGTGTTCATTTATATTCCGCTGCAAATGGGGACACTCTGTGCGACTCTGTGGCCTAGAACTCAAATCGGCCGTTTCTGGACTTGGCCTTGCACGGGCGCAACCTAGGCCCGTGCGGCATCACGCCTTAGCGAGGACGATCGCTCCTACGGGAGCGGGGCGTGACAGATTGGTATCAGAGCACGGCTTTACGTCCTTGGACTTCATTTCGATTTTCTCAGTTTTGAAAGCTCGGTTGGAAAGCAAAAGAAGTGTACGCTCTCTCTCATTGTGCCTTGGGATGTTCCATACAATAAGTCTAATACTTTCAAAAGCTCGTACAAGTACTCGGTTGCACGGGATCGATAGGCGAAGGCCTTTGTGCCGGACGACGTTAAACATGACTCGATTGAGAACACATGCAAAGTTAACATGTCTCGTACGTGCCTAACTAGTCTTGCGTTGACCCTAGCAACTGAGCGTGCAAAACATGAATATAGTCCATGCGGGATGGATAAGCAGTACCACTTAGTCCGCGTGTCGCGCACCTCGACTCTTGGGTGCAATCGGGTTGCGAGCGATATCAGGTATCGCTCGATCGAGAACGGAGATACACTTTGAGTGTATATCGATAGGAACGCTATCGAGTTAACGCTTAGGCGTACGCGAATGATTGACTTGGATTTTGAGGATTAGTGTGAACGACTTAGTACGTCGAGACGACGTAAGCGAGTACGCTAGAGATTCGTCGAACGAATCTGAAGGACGTCTTAGTGCATGGCGCGAACGTGATTGAGGATTAGACCGTATGGCTTGAACCCGAGTGGTGTATGTGATAGGTTCGAAGAAGAAAAAGAATGTGATTGAGGACTAGTCGAGTGGCTCGAACCCTGAATGGTGTATGGACGTTATAGAAATTGTTCGAGCGAGACTAAAGGATTAACGGATAGAACGAGTATGTCGGCGAAGCGATGCAATCGCGCAAAGCTCTAGAACGTGTCACGCTTAATTGATCGTGACTTCGTGTGTCCCGAACGAGATGTCATTCGGACAACTTGTGAATGGGTAACGCATGTTAGAAAATGACTCGGAACGATGAATGGAAATAAATGGTCTTGATCGAAGAAACTTAGAGGATCGCACGTACGATTTCGGATTGATACAAATGAAATGTGACTTGAATTTTGAACAACGATCTTGAAATGAGCTCGAGGAATAGCAGATGAACTTGATCTTGAATATAAAATGAAATGGTGGAATATCCAACTCGGACAACAGCATCAACGCACGACTCGAAATTGGTTGCAAAGGAAGATCGTCAGGTTACGCATATCGTCAATGGTATTGAGGCGTATCAAAGATCGATATGCGATAACTCGGGGGTACTCTGACTCGGCAAATGACGATCGTGCAAATGTCATTGTTCCGATGGATGTTATAATCGGGATATTGAAATGTGTCGAGGAAAAGGATAAACTTGGCTCGAGGATTTTCTGGTTGAACAAATGACGGGTAAACTATCGAATTGAAATCTGACTTGGATGAAATGAAACGCTTGGATTTCTTCGACGAAAACCCCAACGTCGACATTCTTGTCTTATGCGAGTGCAACTCCAGCCTCGCACATGCGTCGCGCCGATTAGGGCGATCACTCCGCGTGAGCGCTGGTATGGTGATTCATCCAGCGGGGGTGATCAAACTTGCACGGCGTGGCAATACGATTGCTTCGACTTGTGGTTTGACGCGAAGATGACTTGAGAATGATTCGGTGTGCTTGAATGATTAAGTTTGAGGATTGAGTAGGTCCAATCCGCGTATCGAGAATGAATCAGTCTAGACGTAAGCAAGAGTTACGCCCCGATGAGAATGATTATTCCGCGGGAGCGTTGCATGGTGATTCATGAACCACCGTGGATAATCGGACTCACGTGAGATTGGGGCGCAACGTATTGTCGAGCTAGATGATCCCGTGATCGAATACATGAATTGGTTAGAATTGGTGATCTGAATGGATTCAAATTCGTTGCGCCGCGCAACGAATATCTTGATGCGAACTAGGTGATCGTGCTCGATGTTTAGAAATCTGAGTGACGCGAGCTTGGGTAGAAAATCCCGTACTACCGACTTTGGTTTGGCCCTAGGATTGGGGTCAGTGTTGGCATTATTGTTGGGGAACTATGATTCCAATCCTGACATTGACTTAGCCTCGAAAATATGGCCTAGCGGTTAGGCGAGACGCCCCTGTTTCATGTGTTAGCAATCAAAAGATTGATCTTGAGGATTGGCATGGATGGATAGCATGAACCACGAATGTAGGAAACCCTACTCACGAGACTCGGCTGAATTGCATATATTTCAGGGACGCCTGGGTATGTGCACGATGCGACTCGAGTGAGAATGACAAATTCTCTATCATGCGGCTAGGCTGAATGCAGGTATTTTGGGGACGCCTGAAATGCGTGCACGATCCGGCCAAGTGATACGATGAGTTCTAGCACGACTTGGGGAGTGAACAAGTGTCGTGAACGTGAAATCGTGCTAGTAAAAGTTGGTACAACGAATTGAACCATTGATAGGAAGTTATGCTCGACGATAGTGCAATACTTGGTCGACCCCGCTAAGAAGAAATCATACTGATTTCATGAACAAGAACGCTTGAGAAGCGAGTCGGGTCATCTCGATGACCGAGATGAGCGAAAAGTGAATTTGCCTTAGCCTGTGACCCTCGCATTTGATGACTTACAACGTGCCTCGTGCAGCCATTCCAGTTCCATGACATATCGAAATGGCAACCAAGACGAAGAAATACTTGAATTGAATAAGTACAATCAACTCTAAAATGAATGAAAGGCTATTCGATAAATCGACACAACGCGTGCGACACGGAACTTAGAAAGACATCAAATATGGTTCGATGCCGTCGAACGATAGGGCCGCTCGATGAAATTGTCTAATAAACACGAAAACACGAGTTAAGAAATGGTAGGATGACCTGCACTCAGAAAGTCTCGAGGACGAGACTTATTTTGAGTGGTGTATTATGTAACGACCCGCTCCGCCCTAGCGGAACGCCGATTCCAAACGGCGTGTGCAACGACTCAAAACGAGCCGTCGACCCGAAGAGTTACCTCGACCAGATGAAGTATCGATGCAAATCGATGCCAGACTTGCCTTGGCCCGTCAAGATGAATCCAGACTTAGACTTCCAAAGGCGCGCTCGGAGTATCGCTCGGCCAATGCAAACATCGCTAAGGTGGGTGGCTCCGATGAACCCGTCTGTGCTTAGCCTAGACACATAACAATACGGACACTATCACGAGAATCGCTAGGCGACAACACCATGCATGTTAATAAATGATTCAACGCGCCTAGCTAAGGGAATAATCCCATCTTGCATGCTGGTTTAGAACATGGAAAAGAACTCGGCAATTATAGAAACGCTCGCACCACGCTCTACGCTCGTGCTACGGCACAAGCTCACGTTCATGTCCCGTATACGTTCAAACAATGAAAGAATGAATGGTTTACAACAATGAAACGGGAAGGCTATCAACATAGTCGCTCCGAGTAGAGTTTAGCAACATTGGAAGGCTATGGGACCGATGGGTCGCCAAGGCGACTCCCACACTGGGAGTTGCATAATGCATGAATGAATGAATCAACGAATGAATGAACAAACACATGAATGACTCTATGAACATACGAACAAGTGAAAGAATAACATGAAAAGAAAGAATACATGAAAGATAAGACGCTAGCGACAGGTGTGACGGGCACGTGCAACGGGGATCGCTACCCGCGCTGTACGGACGCCAACCTGGTCGTTAACGCATTATGGCATGAAAGATAAGACATGGAAGACGCTAGCGACAGGTATGACGGGCACGTGCAACGGGGCTTGCTACCCGCGCTGTACGGACGCCAACCTGGTCGTTAACGCATTATGGCTAAGGGTTAGCCTACGGCTCGAAGATAGCCGCTAAGTTAAAATGACAAGACAATACGAAATGGTCGTGGACAAACGGCACGGGCGATGGGGGGGAATACCGTGGCCGTCGTGTGGAAGGATTCTGCGGCACGGGCGTTGGGGGGGTAAACCGTGGCCGGCCTAGGCAGAATCAACGGCGCTTACGGGCTGCTTGGGTGCGGGCTTGGGCACCAAGAGACGTAAGTAGGAGGGTATATTCAAGAGACTTAACGGGGTGTACCAGCCATCACCCTACGCTAAGTTGAGAATTGCCACAGGGGAATGTCCTAAATGGCTTGTAAAGCCAGCGACCCGTACATGTAGATTAAGTGGACTATGCTGGTGGCAATCCACGTGCAAGTTCTTGCATTGAAATCAAAGTAATCTAAGTTAAATGAACAAGTGCCTCCTGAACATGAACATGCCCAAAATATAACACTCTTGAACATGCTTGAAATATAACATCCTGATCATGAACATGCCCGAAATATAACACTCAGAACATGCTTGAAATGTAACCTGCTGAACATGCCCGATATGTAACACTCCTGAACATGCTTGAATGAAATACCCGAAACATGCTTGAATTGAAACACTCAAAAAACGTGCCTACGACGTGCTAGAATCCCGAGACATGGACACACACTTGATATTGAATGCGTACATGAATCGTGTTATGTTATTATACATGAATTGTGGTTTAACTTGGTTTACCTTGAACAGGGAAGGCCGGACGGTAAGTATGGGTAAGTCGTGCATGTATTTCTCATGCGACACTTGAGTTCGGTAACACGAGATAGGCTATGCAATATGCTATGAAACTGATCTTAAGGCAAGATTAGAAAGACAATGAATGATAGAGATGCACAAAAGATTATAGAACGTGTTTGGTAATGATGGCATTGTGGGCGAGCCAGCCTCCCCACCAGTGCATAACAATGTACTGATAACCCCACAGTATGCTTGCAGGATAGCAGGAGACGTCGGCGGGTGCGGAGCTTCCGTCGAACGCGTCAAGGCGCGGAGCCAACTCTGGGGGCCTTGGAACGTTGCAAGAAGCTGAAGCACCCTATACAGGACATAATGTATCGGAACATCGCCATGTATCCTTCCATGTTGTAAGCCATTTGGCACGCCTTTTATGTTTCAGAGAGAGAGAGAGCTTGAGCGACTTGTAATATCGGCCTAGCGCCGCTTGTAAACTTGTTGAATATCAATAAAGAATTTGGTTTCGCTTCAATTGTGTTCATTTATATTCCGCTGCAAATGGGGACACTCTGTGCGACTCTGTGGCCTAGAACTCAAATCGGCCGTTTCTGGACTTGGCCTTGCACGGGCGCAACCTAGGCCCGTGCGGCATCACGCCTTAGCGAGGACGATCGCTCCTACGGGAGCGGGGCGTGACAACTTCGTCCGCATCGGTCAGAGCTGGACAGCAACAACAAGAGCAACGTGGGCAACATGACCAGGTTGGTCAGCAACAAGGGCCAGTCTCACCTCAGGAGACTATTCAAGAAGAAGTGATAGTAGAACCGCAGTATCCGAAAGTTCCAACACCACCCATAGTTCTACCTACTCCTGTGGAAGTGGACACACCAGCCCTTCTGGAGATCATGAGAGGAATGATGGCTGCTCAGCAACATCAGATGTTGGCCCAGCAGCGCATGCACACTCAGCTACAAGAGCAGAATGTGTTGCTCAACCAAGGATTGCAGACGGCTTTAGAAAGAGGAATGAGGACTGATTCAGGAGCATCGGCCAGGTTTTGCAAGTACAACCCCCGTCATTTCGAGGGCACGGAGGATGCCATCTCAGCAGATGCGTGGCTTAAGGATATTGAAGTTATTCTGATAGCAGCTAAGGTACCGGTGGAAGAACGTGTGGATCTAGTGAAGTTGTTACTTCAGGATCTCGCACGTGATTGGTGGGAATCAGAGAAAGTAGGCATCAGACATCCTGTGGCTTGGGATGATTTCACTGCTAGATTCAAGACCAAGTACTATAGAGTTGTGGCACGGTTTGAGCTACAACAGAAGTTTATCAACCTCAGACAGGCCGGCAAGACTGTAGATGCTTATGCAGCGGAGTTCTGCAGATTGAGTAGATTCGCCCCAGAGATGGTAACAACAGAGAGCCAGAGGGCTATGAGGTTTCAGCAAGGGTTTCATCTCGAACTCTTGCAATTGATAGAGGGGCACAATTACCAGACTTTTGACGAAGAATTGACGGCAACTCGAAGGCATGAGATCACCATTCAGAGGCTTGCGACAAGGACTGGGGGTCAAAAGAGACCCCACAGTCAGATTGAAGGAGGAGGGAGAGCAGCGCCCCCGAACAACAGCACCATCCACTGGCATTCGTATCCACGATGTGGCGATACGAGGACCAGCACCACCCAGGCAGCAGCAACAGCAACAGAGGAAGAACCAGTAACCCCCGGCGGGCTGCACTTATTGTGGGAAGATAGGACACACTAGAGATGTGTGTCGGACATTGAATGGACTGTGTCTGATATGTAGAAATCCAGACCATCGGGTTACCACATGTTCCATGAATTCGAGGTCAGAAGGACCAGGGCAACAGTTTCCTGCTCTGCCAGCACTAAGGACAGGCCAGTATCGAGGACCAGCGGTGGCAGTAAGGCCGTTGGTACAACGTCCGTTAGTACCGCAGGCTCAGATATTTCGGCAGCAGGGGCCGCCGATGCAGCAACACCAGCATAGACCACCCCAGCATCATCAAGGCAGGGGCCAGCAGCAGCACCAGGCTAGGCCGCAGCATGAAAATCAGCAAGGAGGTCGAGGGCAAGCATTCACTCTGTCCTTGGAGGAGGCATTGGCATCGAAAGATGTTGTGACAGGTAACATTCTCGTCGCCTCATATCCCGCAGTAGCATTATTTGATTCGGGAGCATCCCATTCATTTATATCTGCACAATTTGCGACACGACTAGGAATGGAGTTTGAGGCATTGCCAGGGAGGTTGAATATACTCACTGGTAATGGGCTCGTAGGAGTTAGTAGAGTTATTTTTGCATGTAGCGTCGTAGTTTGCGGGCATTCTTTACCCACCCAGTTGATAGAATTTCCTGTTAGAAATTTCGACGTTATCTTAGGCATGGACTGGCTGAAAGACAGTCATGCGACAATAGATTGTCGTAGAGGGAGTGTATCTTTTGATATTCCAGGCATGAAGTGGTTCACCTTAGTTAGATCAGAGGCAACTCAACAAGAGCAGGGAGTAGTAACGGCAATGAAAGAAGTTCAGATTCCGAAGATAGTTGAAGAATTTCTGGACGTATTTCCTGAAGAACTTCCAGGTCTACCACCGGTTAGGGATATTGAGTTCAGTATAGAATTGGCACCAGGAACTAAACCGATATCAGATCGGGTTTACAGAATGGCAGATTCAGAGCAGGCCAAGGTATATCAGCACATAGAGGAACTGAAGGAGAAGAAGTTCATCCAAGCTAGCACATCGCCGTGGGCAGCACCAGTGGTACTTGTGGGGAAGAAGGATGGGTCATCCAGATTGTACATTGACTACAGGAAGCTTAACGTGGCAACAGTGAAGAACAAGTACCCATTACCCAGGATCGACGACTTATTTGATCAGTTGAGCAAAGCTAGAGTTTTCTCTAAGATAGATCTTCGTTCAGGGTACCATCAGGTGAGGGTTCGGAAGGAAGATATTCCTAAGACAGCATTCAGGTCGAAGTATGGGCATTACGAATTCTTAGTAATGCCGTTTGGTTTGACCAATGCTCCAGCAATATTCATGGATTTGATGAACCGCATCTTTATGCCATATTTAGACCAGTTTGTCGTTGTGTTTCTTGACGACATTCTCGTATACTCAGCTAGTGAAGAGGAGCATGAAGACCACCTCAGGAAAGTGTTGCAGGTTCTGAGAGAGAACCAGTTGTATGCCAAGCTCAGCAAGTGTGAGTTTTGGTCGGATCACATTTCATTTTTGGGTCATATCATATCAGGAGCTGGAGTAGCAGTAGATCCCAAGAAGGTAGAAGCAGTAGAGAGTTGGCCAGTACCCATGACCATAGCAGATGTGCGGAGTTTCTTGGGATTGGCAAGATATTACAGAAGGTTTGTGTCAGACTTTGTAAGGCTTTCAGCGCCCATGACCCGCTTGACCCGGAAGGATGTGCCATTTGTTTGGTCGGCAGAATGTCAGACATCATTTGAGACTTTGAAGCAGAAGTTGATATCAGCACCTATTCTTATATTGCCAGTTGGACCTGGAGGTTTTACAGTATATTGTGATGCGTCAGGTAAAGGACTTGGATGTGTCCTTATACAACATGGAAAGGTGATAGCATATGCATCTAGGCAGCTTCGGGACTACGAGAAGAATTACCCAACTCATGATTTGGAGTTAGCGGCAGTAGTGTTTGCTCTGAAGCTATAGAGGCATTACTTATATGGTGACCGAGTGGACATGTACACAGACCATAAAAGTCTGAAGTACATCTTTACTCAGAAGGAACTAAACATGAGACAGAGAAGATGGCTGGAGTTGATTAAGGATTATGACGTGGAGCTTCAGTATCATCCAGGCAAGGCTAATGTAGTGGCAGACGCTCTTAGCAGGAGAGGCGGCACATTTATGTTGACAACGCAGAGGCATATCTTAGAAGACCTTCAGGAGATGGGCATCGAAGTTATACTTCCTAGTGATGTAGGAGTTCTAGCAAGTCTGCAAGTCCAATCCGACTTAGTAGACAGGATCAAGACAGCTCAGGCACAGGACCCAAGGATTCAGAAGCTTAGGACAGAATGTAAGTCAGGACTCAAGAAGGAGATGAGAATTCATGAAGATAGTACACTTAGGTTTGGATTGCGTCTATGTGTGCCTGGTGGAGGTATCAGACAGGAGGTTATGGCAGAAGCTCACAGTTCTCAGTATTCTATTTACCCTGGAGGGACCAAGATGTACCAAGATATCAAGCAGCATTTCTGGTGGAATGGGATGAAGAGGGAGATAGCTAGATTTGTTTCCCGTTGCTTGGTATGTTAGCAAGTGAAGGTAGAACAGCAGAGGCCAGCTGGGTTATTGCAACCGCTTCCCATCCCGGAATGGAAATGAGAGTATATTACAATGGACTTTGTGACCGGTTTACCGAGATCACCAAGTGGTAAGGATGCTATTTGGGTAATAGTGGACCGACTTACAAAGGTAGCACACTTTCTTCCTTTCAGAGTAGGGCAATTTACAGAAAAGTTGGCAGAGTTATATATGCAACAGATAGTCAGGCAGCATGGAGTCCCTATCAGTATTGTGTCGGATCGAGATACCCGCTTTACATCACATTTCTGGAAGAGCTTACATCATAGTCTGGGTACCAAGTTAAGATTTAGCACGGCTTACCATCCGCAGACGGATGGGCAATCAGAAAGAACGATTCAGACTTTAGAAGACATGTTGCGAGCTTGTACTCTAGATTTTGGAGGGTCTTGGGAGAGTCACCTGCACTTAGTCGAGTTCTCATACAATAATAGTTATCAAGCCAGTATCCAGATGGCGCCATTCGAAGCACTATATGGTAAGAAGTGCAGGTCACCGCTTGCATGGGATGATATCGGGAAGAGGAAGATGTTAGGCCCGGAAATGATTGTTCAGACGGATGAAGTGGTTAAAGGAATTAGAGAGCGACTTCGAGTTGCGTAGGATCGGCATCGTCATTGGGCGGACCAGCATCGTAGGCCGTTAGAGTTCTCTGTTGGGGACCACGTATTCTTGCGAATCTCACCGACTCGTGGGGTCATTAGATTTGGCGTTCGCGGGAAATTGAGTCCGCGGTACGTGGGCCCATTTGTTATCCTTGATCGGATAGGCAATGTTGCTTATCGTTTATCCCTTCCACCTCCGTTACGAGAGGTGTATGACGTGTTTCATGTATCTCAATTACGTAGGTATGTATCGAACCCAAGCCATGTCCTCGATCATTCTGAGCTGGTTGTTGGTACCAACCTGTCTTACGAGGAACAGCCTGTGTCCATTTTGGACCGAAGAGAGAAGATACTCAAGAACCGAACAATTAGTCTTGTCCATGTTGCTTGGGGTCATCACTCCTTGGGAGAGTCAACGTGGGAACGTGAGGATGATATCCGATCATGGTATCCACACCTGTTTGACTCACAAGGTATATCTCTTTCTGTATACCTTGATTGTCCTGATTCTTCATGCTGATCACCTTATGGGTAGAGCTACTTGATATCGTAGAATTGATGGATTTACATATATAGTACTTGCTTTTGATATGGTAAAACGATTGCTTGCTCACTAGAATTGCTTGTATTAGTTTAGCTCCGATATTTCTACCTGCTTGGATTTGAAATTCCGAGGACGGAATTTTTCTAAGGTGGGTAGAGATGTCACTCCCCGTTCCCAGAATGCGTATTTTTATACATGTACAACTCATAAGTATTTATTTTGTATTTATCATGTATTATCCTGTATTTAAATTCCTCTAAATTCATGTTAATTAATTATCTGCTCTTTAATTTTCATGTTAATTAATTTCCTGTAATTTTATTTCTGTAATTTTATTTCTGCAATTTTATTTCTGCATTTTAATTCTGAATTTTATTTTCTGCTGTTATTCTCTGCTTTAGTCTTATTTTCGGGTTGGCCTTGATGGATCCGAATAAACCCGACCCAATAAGCTCCCACCTACTACCCCTTCCATATATAAAGCCCCCATCCCCTTCTCTCTCCTCATAACTCTTTCCTTCACCATTACTTCTTCTTCTTCCTCCTCATCACTTCTCCACCTACCAGCAGTAGCAGTAGGCAAGTGCATTCTTGATTCCACTTGAACCCATTTTTATGGATTATTACTCTTCCTCTCATGATCCTGAGAGAGTTTAGTACTTAGCATTTTTGATTTCTTTGGCTTGTTTCTTCTAGAGATAAGTTTTTGTATTCTCGGTTGTTCATGGGTTTTTGATCTCCCAACTTGGCATATTTTCGGAGATAGATAGTTCATGTGGTAGAGCTGCTCGTTAGTCACGCTCACGTTCTTACGTGCCAGCGTGAGTTTTAGTCACGCACACGTCTTTACATGCCAGCGTAAGTTTTAGTCACGCACACGTCTTTACGTGCCAGCATGAGTTTTAGTCACGCACACGTCTTTATGTGTCTGCGTGAATTTTTAGTCACGCTCACGTCTTTACGTGCGTGCGTGAATTTCTTATCACGCTCACTCTGTGCGTGCGTGTATTATTTTTCACGCTCACTCTGTGCGTACGTGTATTATTTTTCACGCTCACTCTGTGCGTGCGTGTATTATTTTTCACGCTCACTCTGTGCGTGCGTGTATTATTTTTCACGCTCCCGCCGTGCGTGCGTGAATTTCTTATTACCCTTCACACTATGCGTGTGTAGATTTTCTTTCACGCTCACGCTTGCCAGCGTGAATCACTCTTTACGTTCACGCTGTGCGTGCCAGCGTGAACCACTTTTCACGCTCACTCCTTCATGCTAGACTTGGCGTACTTTTTACGCGTACGATTCTTGCGTGACTTGTTAACCTTAGCATAGACTTGTTGGCGTGACTTCCTGACTTGGGTGTTTCTATTTGTTCTCTAATTTATTTATTTAATGGTGGCATGATAATTCTCCTATTATGTCCTTATGCCTTTTTGCATGAACTCGATAATCTTAGCATATTAATGATTGTGTATTAGTGCCCTGTGTCTTGATTGGTTTATGGATATCCAGTAAGACTGGAACTTAACCCTGAGAGTTATAGACTCGACCCCATTTAATACTAAATGACTTTCATGCCTTGTCACCATTGATGACGATGGTTATCTTGACTAAATTGATCATGCGTTCCTAGTTGGAACTAAGAGACTGGCTAGTCGTCTTATTGAAATAAATGAATGAGACACGTTCATGTTATGAACTATTGTAATCGACTGGCTGATCCCGAATATTAACATACAGGCACATGCAGGCTTCAAACTATTTATTTATTTATTTATTTATTTTACAAAAGAAGCATGTGTACTTTATGGTCAAGGCATGATTATTCCGTGGTTATTTTGGATTGTTGCATTACGCTATGTAAGACCTGCAACCTAATCGCACTGGTATCGTTGTAGAGTTGTGCATATCGTACCCCGTACGAAAGTACTCATTTGAATGACCATGATCCACGGCATGGGATTTCACTCAACATAGGGACTATTAAGTTAAATAAAATAATGATTGCATGGAGAGAATGAATTTCCGAGTTCTTACATGGCAGCCCTCTTGGGACTAGTAGTGCCCGACAGGCCGGCTGGTTTCCACAGATACTGTAAACCTGCCACACGGACAGGGAGCGGTATCTGCTTATATTATTATTGTATATTGTATATTGATGACGGGCGTCCCGCTGGGACTCGTCTAATTCATGCATGGCACAATTGATTGACTGGATAGACTAGCCTTGCTCGCACATAGTAAGAACTGAGGAATCCCTAATTGCATAATTCCAGGATAACTTGGGACTCACAATAGCAAGCCGTAGGAGTTGATTGGCCGTTCAAGATGATTTGTTTGTGTACTGTACTACTATGTTACCTAACTTGGATGATCAGAATGTCAGGACATGACGGGCCAACTTCTGTCCTTGTTTGGTTGGGAGGTTGGTTCGAAGTGTCGTGACGTTATGTGAATCCTAGTAGCAAGCAGAGATCTATTATTATATTCTCTTACTTATTGGTTTAATCCTTCATATCGTCCTTCCTTGTGGTACTTGCTATTAGAGGTCTAACCTCTCTGGTTTTGCATGGCCAGATTTAGAGCCGGTTCCCGAGGACTCAGCTTACTTCTACCTCCAAGATGGTCAACACTAGAGGAATGATCGCAGGAGGACTCGAGTGGGTTCCTTACTCCACCGCTCATTTTGCTATTTACTTTATACTTAGCCGTTTGGCACCGACATGTTAGTCGAATTGTCTTGTACTTACTTTTACATAATTGTAATTAAGTCAGACTGCAGCTGATAACAATTGTGTATACTTGCTTCATCATTTGGCTATGTTTTGTAAAGCCAGATATCAAGAATATTTTGACTGAGCGTTTGGGACGCCTTACTGCTTTATCTCATATGTTCTCTATTACTGTTTCTTGCTTGAATGATTGAGACAATAGATGTGAAGTGACCATAGTAAGACTTTTATGTAGTATGTACCCCCTCGTCTGGTTAGACAGCATTGATCGTATTATACGGTATTCATCTACCCGTAATACGTAGCTGGCTGAGTTATTCTTCCGCTCTCCAGTATTCTGGTTCTGGGGCGTGACAAGGCGTTTAAGCCAACCTCTCACAGGATTCGTTTTTTGCAGAAAACAATAGTAGACAACAGTGGTTGTAGGTCCGTAACCTCTCCATGCCACAGAGGACATGTACCCACTGTTCCTGATATTTTTTCAGTTAATGGTCCTCCTTTGAACCAAAAGCTAGATGCCTAGTAGATTTCTCTTTGAACTAATAGCATAAAATTTTATGGTAGGATTACAATAACATAATATCAGAATGCCTTCAAGCCCATTTTTCTTGCTGTGTTATCGACCAGCTGGCTTGAGGACCTCGGTGAACGGATCTGCCAGGTTCTTCTGATTCCAAACATCAATTACTGCAATAACACCTCTCTTGATGAGATCGTGTACTGCCATGTGCTTTAACCGCACAGTCCTCTTCTTCCCGTTGAAGAGGTCATTTGATGCCACCGTCGCAGTCGCCTGATTATCGTAGTATATCGGTATTGTCGGTATTTGCGCGCCAACTACTGGAAGATCATATATGAGTTCCCGAAGCCATTCTGCTTCCTCCGCTGCGGTATCAAGTACAAAGAACTCAGATTCCATGGATGACCGCGAGAGCATAGTCTGCTTCTTCAACTTCCACGATATAGCAGCTCCACCCATTGTGAAAATAAATCCATCTGTGGACCTCTCGCTCTCCAACTCTGAGCACCAGCTGGCATCACTGAAGCCTTCTACTACCGACGGATCTCCGTTTTAGTACAGTGCATATGTCTGAGTCTTCTTGAGATATCTCATAACCCATTTCACAGCTTTCCAGTACTCAATGCCTGGGTTGCTTGTGAAACGACTCAGCATTCCCACGACGAAAGCTATGTCAGGCCTTGTAGAAGTAGTAGCATACATCAAACTCCCGATAACGCTTGCATACTCTTACTGCCTGACGCTTTTCCTCGAATTAGGCTTCAGCTTCATATCACACTTGTAAGGCGTATTGATCCCTAGAAGATCCTGATACCCGTAACGTGTGATTATCTTATCAATATAATGAGACTGTGACAGCGCTAGTCCAGTGTCTGTCCAGATGAACTTGATCCCTAAGATCACATCAGCTTCCCCTAAGTCCTTCATACTGAACTTGCTCGAGATAAACTTATTTGTCTCCGTGACACAGCCCACATCCGTACCTAGGATTAGTATGTCGTCTACGTACAGACAAACGATTACACCTCTTCCATCAGCAAACTTTGTGTAAACACACGTGTCTGTCTCGCTGACCCTGTAGCCATTTGACCTTATAACCTTGTCAAACTTCTCATGCCACATCTTGGGAGCCTGTTTAAGATCGAACAAGGATTTCACCAACTTACAGACTTTGTCTTCAAGACCCTTGATGACAAATCCCTCTGGCTGTTGCATGTAAATCTCTTCGGTCAGCTCACTATTTAGGAAAGCTATTTTCACATCCATTTGATGTATCACCAACTTATGTATTGCTGCGAGAGCAATTAACATTCTAATGGTGGTTATCCGGGCTACTGGAGAATACGTGTCAAAGTAGACAATCCCCTGCTTTTGAGAAAACCCCTTGGCTACCAACCTAGCCTTGAACTTGTCAATAGTTTCATCTGCTTTTATCTTTTTCTTGAAGATCCATTTGCATCTGATAGGTTTTGCTCCTTCAGGAAGATCCACCAACACCCAAGTGTTATTTGAGGTGATTGAATCAATTTCATTGTCTATCGCCTCCTTCCAGAAAATCGTCTCTGGTCTTCATCGCCTCATCATAAGTAAGCGGATCTGCTTCCACATGATAGGTGACAAAGTCATTTCCGAAGTCCTTCGGCCTCCTCACACGCTTAGCTGACGGGTAAGTGAGTTCTGGTTCAACCGTTTGTCATGACCCGCACCCACTTTTTGGATACGAGACGTGTTTAAGCCAGCCTACGCCGCAGAGTCGACGATAGAATGCTGTCACGGCCATGATGCTCAAAATCACAAAATAACAACTTTATTGCTCATTCACATTTCTAAGATTTATTACAATAGTTGTAAGATTTATATCTGAAAGAAAATACAAAGTTCTCATAATTAATAAAAATGATACAACTGCTATCTATTTCTAGGTTTCTGTCTGCAAGTACACCAGTATCTCCCAAAGCTAAGTGAAACCACAGCTAACCTAAAAAATGTTAGTTTTCAGTCAGGAATGGAACAAGTACACAAATCGACGGCAATGCAAAAATACAATAGAATTCACAAGACATGAAAATAACATATGTGAGATGAAAACTAGAAAGTAATTGATGACATGGCAAGTGGTGAAGAAGACAAGGAAAACAAATAAAAGACAACTATCTATGTGTTTTAAAATATATGTTTCGACATGTGAACGGCTAGGGGGTAAATCTGGCACCCTGCACGTGTCGTGTGCAGCTGTTATTCTCCACGAAAGACACGGAAGATAGTTCTGGATAGTCCACATGTCTACTAAGATATTTCCTCTCCCAACTAGTACTCATGGACTCGCACAAGTCACGAAATACGAAAATATGACAATCAAGAAATAATGTATGTAGATATCCATGACACTAAATTCGTGTAACAATGTGTCAACAAGCAAGATAACATATGCATAAACATGAAATAGAAAGACTACTATGAATCGAAAGCAATCATAAAGTATATTTGCCTGGGGTCCTTTGCTGGTGAAACTGATAATCCTGTCGGGTTCAGAATAGTCTCGTTAGCCTAGGGTCAATATGAAGTAGTTAGAGTCACAAGAAACGGAAATGTAGGACTAGTTACGATCGAGATGGAAATCGAGAGAATTTAGAAAATATGTATAATATTTGAAACTATATTTTACTAGTTAAAATAGTTTTAGATACTACTTTTGAAAATATACAAAATTATTTAAGCTAAGATTCAAGTAGTATAACAATATTTTTAGGCTAAAAATCAAAATACTATTTTAAGATGAAAGCTACATTCGGAAAAGAGCAAGAATATTAAATATGTTTTTTAAGTCCAAAAACCATATATATATATATATATATATATATATATATATATATATATATATATATATATATATATATATATATATATATATATATATATATATAATTCTTATAAGAATTTGTTAAAGTCTAATTTATTTGTTATAAAACTCTTAGGCCTAATAGCCCAATATTACCAATCAAAAAATATTATAAGCCAAAGACCTAAACATAAGCCCAAAATAGATAGTTGTCACAAACATATTTTAAACATTTACATATTTATTTATAAAACCATAATACTTAATGATAAAATAACACTAATAACAATAATAATTTGAAAATATTATTATTATTAGATCAATGGGCCTTTAGCCCAAAACTATTCAAACTTAAACCCAATGTCAAATATTATTTCATGAAATCAATTAAGATATTATATTTATATATCCAAATGGGTTTTAGCCGTATATATCTTTTTCGAAAGTATATACATTTCCATTTAAAACAATTAAAATATTCGGCCCAATACCTATACTTTTAAAACACTGCCATAATATATTTATGCAAAAATATTGATAAACCCTAATTTATTTTATAACTAATCACTGGCCCATAACCCTTATTTTTATAGAAGCCCAAAATATTTATTTGTTACAAATATTGTTGAGTAGCTATAATAATAATAACTATCAATAATAATAGTGATACTAGTATGTATAAAACCCTAGTCCTTGGATTTTTCAGCCTAAATAATAAGCTGGGCTCCCAGCACATCATGTTAGCCCATCACCCTAGTCAAACAAGGAAAATAACAATGTGAATAAATGCTTGTCCCCTGTTCTTAGCAGAAGAGAGAGAGAAAGCAAAATTTCCTAAAGTAATCAGTAGAAGAGAAGAGCATTACTCTCTCAGAGAAAGAGTAAGCAGAGGAACAAGAAGAAGGAGGAGAATGAGGGTTTTACCTCCGCTGAGCTGGAGGCGGCGGGTCGCGGGTCCGCGACGGCATGGTCGGTGCTGGCCGAGATAGGAAGAGGGGCTGCAGGCGCTTGTCACGCCCCAGAACCAGAATACTGGAGAGCGGGGGCGAACATAGCCAGCTACATATATGGAAATGAAGTCCATCTCGCTATACGGTCACGGCTGTCTAGATATGAGGGTTTACTACAAGCCAACACTCTCTTAAGGCCAAGCCTACTGTCTCAATCTCAAGCAAATAATATAATTACAAGATGTTTGACCACCAAATATACAATAAAAGGCGTCCCAAATATTACATATCAGCTGATCATGAAGCTAGTCGTACAAAATGCTAGAACTAGCAAGAGTTCAGTCATACATGATCAACCCTAGGATTTGTTAATCATGTTTACAGCCCGTAGACAGACAGTAAGTAAAGTTCATCGAGCTAACAGGTGCTCGTCGGCTAAACGCCTCAAAATGATAAATTTACAATAGAGTGAGCGAAACAAAATAGAAAACCCACTCGTAGCCCGGATTTCTTCTAGTTGCCACCATCGGGCTGGAGGTTCGATAGATCCTCAAGGGCTGCTCCGAAATCTGGCCACACAAAACCAGCTGGGTCAAACCCCAGAAAGAGCAAGTGCCACAAAGGAGGCCACGAAATAAGAACAAAAGCCAGCATATCAGGACATAAGAAAGAATTGAAAGAAGGTACAAGTAATAAAGAGTGCAACAATACAATAAACGGCTAGTGACGTGGGACCATTCCGGGAGCCAGGTTACAACCCGTAAATCAAACAATGACTGGGGTTGTAACCCTTCGCCTGAATAGCACTCTTGTCTCTACCCATTTATCGTTAGAGAATAAGTTAAACAAGCATGCTCAAGAGTAACCAGGTACTGAGACTAGACAAGACTTAGACAAGGCTGGACTCCATTCATTTACAAGCGGCCAAGCAAGTACTACGGCTTACTACTTTAACTAGCTAGGGTTATCACAAGCCTAATTACTAACCAGATGCAATGAGAATTTCCCAGTCCCAAGTCCTGCAGACCATCCAGTTATCCTTCCGCGGGTTGAAAGTATGGTTGGGTACATCGCCCCGGAGACGATATACCCTTAGGTGACTTAGAGGGTGCAACACATGACAGTGCGCTGGAAATGTGCTCTACTCGTCGGCAAGCTACAAGTCCAATTAAGAGCGCCCAGATAACGAGATTGTATGTGACTGGAAATTCTCCATGAACTATAGTTTGATCTAGTCATTAACCTAATCCATATTCATTATGAATTCCTGACCGTGGGAACCAGGGAGTCACGTCCTAGACATGATGCAAGACAAGATAAGTGAATTGTACAAGCAAGCAAGCAGGAACACCCACGGTGTCAAGTTGATTATACGAGTCAAGTTAGCCGTCGTAACAGCATCAAGATAAATCTTGTCAGGGTACTTGTCAGGAGTGCGCCACGACGGGCCACTTTCATGTCAGGTTGGTTATGTCAGGAGTGCACCACTATGGGTCACTGTCGTGTTATGCTAGTTCCTTGTCATACCATGCCATGTACAATAGTCATTCCAAGCATATTGAGTAAAATCAAGTTCATGACAAAAGGCGTAAGGATATAAAATGGGCATAAAATATCTAATAAAATATCAATATACAGGGCTATAGAAGAGCCAAGCTTAAGGAAAATAAAACCAAATCTCCATAGGCGAATGGGTTGCACAGGAGTCAAGTGTGCCAGGGGCAGGTTGCGCCAAGGCAAGCTACGCTCAAGTCGGGCTACGCTCAGGTCAGGCTATGCTCAAGTCAGGCTACGCTCAGGTCAGGCTACGCTCAAGTCAGGCTACGCTCAGGTCGGGCTACGCTCAAGTCGGGCTACGCTCAAGTCAGGCTACGCTCAAGTGACAGCGTATGAGGTCCATACGACTCCTCATCAAGGCAGCGTATGTACTCCATACGACCCCTCATCAAGGCAGCATATGAGGTACATACGACTCCTCATCAAGGCAGCGTATGAGGTCCATACGACTCCTCATCAAGGCAGCGTATGAGGTCCATACGACTCCTCATCAAGGCAGCGTATGAGGTCCATACGACTCCTTGTTATCCAAGTCAGCGTATGCAAGACATACGCCTCCAAAAGGCAGCGTATGGACTCCATTGCGCTGCGCTAAAGAGCGCGCACAACTCAGTGGCGCAAGCTAAAAAGCTTGCGCACACTGCTCACTGTCTTCTCCAAATCAGCAAGAACTCCATGGTTTGAACCCAAAGCTTCAAAAGTCCATAACTTGGTCAAAACAAGTCCAAATCCAACTTTTCAAATGTCAAAATTGGGTAGAATAAAATCCTCTACAACATGAAACCATCAAAACTTGAAAACAAAGAAGTTTGATAGATCAAAACCACCAAAATCTAAAAATAACTAATTTTTAGATCTACAAAAATTAAAACCTCAAAATGGAAAATGACAAGTTCTAATGTTGTTCTCCATGATCTAATCTAGCTAATGGACCAATAAAAAGTGGTACTTATTTGATGGCAAGGTGCACTTGCCTATGGGTGGAGTGTTGTGTAGAGGAAGGAAGAAGAAGAAGAAGAAATTAATGAAGGGAAGTAATGAGGAGAGAGAGTGTTAGGTGGGGATAATAAAGAGGGTGGGTTGTGGTGGAATGAGGGTTGAACATAGGCTAAGGTGTTCCAATGCATGTTAAACCAAACCAAATCAAACCAATTCTCCTCCACAAAATAAACCAAGCCAGGTAAAACCCAATTACGAGAACCAAAATCTGCAAGTCAAGCCAATTACAAGTACATGCTAAAATTCGAGAAAATAAATACAGGTCTGAAATACATGCAAGCTTGACAAAATACGTATTCATAATATGGGTGTTACAGCGCTGAAGCTCACGAAGCTGGTTGGGTTGAGGGCGATAGAAGCCGCAGTATTCTCCGACGGAGGACCGGCGCACGGAGGCACGGGAAAGTAGATTCTACGGTTGTGGTGTCAATTTTGATGGCGGCGGCTGATAGACGATAAGGAGGCTCGGTTGGGGAGGCGCGGCTCCAGCGACAAAGGCAGGAGGCAGAGGAGAGGGATCTCGTCGCTCTGGTCGAGTGCGGTCTGCGATGTTCGAAGCGCTGCACGGCCACTAGGGTCGGTAACAACGAGGGAAGACGATCTCGAAGAGGAGCGGATCCGAAGGTGGTGACTCGACTCACCGGAGTTGAGCACGGAGGCTTCTCTTTATCCGAATCCAGTCAAGATCTAGTGGTTGGCAACCACGGTCGCGACAGAGGGTGGTGACAGTTTTGTGCGCCTGGGCGGATCGGCGATTTGGTTGTCGGAAGAAGTTGTGGTTGCCATGGCGGTGATCTCGGCCGCGGAACACGGCGACAGCAGATCTGAAAAGCTCAGATGGCTGGGTGTCGGTGATTTGATGGCGATGTCGTCAGGGAGGAGGTCACGACGAGGTGAGTGTCGTCTTCCCTCACCCTATTCTTTCTCTGTGGTGGAGGTGCATCTATGGTTTCTGGTGGTGACGGAAGATAGGCCGGTGGGGCCGTGGTGGTACGATGGAGGCTGTATGGTGTATAGGAGGGGACGGGGTCTGTTGCTGTCGAGGCAGGGCGGGCGGCGCCGGCGACGTTTGGAGATGTGGCTGCTAGGTTCGAGCATGGAATGGCTAGGCCGATGGCGAGGTATGGGTTCAGCATGGCTGTTTTGGTTGGTTGTGGAGAGGTTATGGTGCATGCGAGGAGAGGGTGATACTGGTGTTACTGGGTTGGATGGGGTCGACGAGGAGCAATGGCGAGACTAAGTGTTTCTGACGTGTGTAATATTGTTTTACAGAGGGAGATGTGATCACGTGTATATATATATAGCAGGATGATATGAAGGAATCTATTATAGATGGGAGGGAAAATTACATAATTATTAGGTTCTATCCATATATGCATGTTTATATATATAGTAGAGGTCGATTTCCACTAGTATATAGTATTAAATTAAACCGAAAATGATTGAGTATCATAAAATATATAAATTCGATACTATCAATAAATTAAATCAAATACATTAAATCTGAAATTAAACAAATAGTTACTTACTACTACAATTTAAATTTAATGACATTTAACATTATCTAATTCAAAAAAAAATCATTCTAGTAATTTTAACTACAATAATATTATGAAAACAATATCAAATATATTAATCAAAACCTATTAGTGATATTAATATCAATCGAGATCTAATATTATCAAAAGTTTAATTATTATAAATAACGTTTAAGCAAAATCGATTTAGTCGCAATCTAAAATTTATATAAAATAGTCTGTTGCATAAATTCGAATTAGCTTTTATAAATGAATTATACCAATTAAGATACCAGTAAATATTTCTACGAAAATAAATGATAATCATAAATTTTATAAGTAGTTTGAAGCACAAAATTAATGGAAAATATCTTATACTAAATTTTAAGGAAATATTCACTTTAAATCACGCGAAGTAAAATAAACCAATTTTTAGAAAATTACCTTCAACGTAGTATTGAACATAAATTGGCAAATAATTTTGTCTATAAAATATTTATAATCTCTAAAAATTCCTTTTTAAAACCAAACCATTTGAAAGTCCAAAATAATAATCTAGGCATAAAATAACTAAGATAAATTAGTACTTTAAATTTAAACTAGTTTTTGATAAAAGTGTAAATCAAACAAATCGTTCACAACGTCTCGACGACATTATCTTTAAGCACAATAAATATAATAAAAATAAAATTTTTTGAAAAATTTGGGAAGAGGAGTTACATCGTTGTTTCAACAACAACATCTTCTTGGACTACATCTTCTGAGTCCGAGTCGTTTAAGCTCCTACGGGGCTTAGCTCCAATGGAATTAATTCTCAAGAGCAAAAAGCTTAAGCTTTACCATTGAGACTTAACCTTACCTCCTAGTAAAATCACCCACATGGTTCCCTCCTTTGGGTCACCACCCCATGTGCATATCTCAACAACACATAGCAAGTATATATATTGAGATACCTCATGTTGCTTTTCCAATGTGGGACTAAACTTCACTAGGCATGTTGAGAGCAAGCTCTCTACATGTCAAAAAAAAGCTCCAATATATATATATATTATATATATATATATATATATATATATATATATATATATATATATATATATATATATATATATATATACATATATATATATATATTATATATATATATATATATATATATATATATATATATATATATATATATATATATATACATATATATATAAGGGAGGTGAGATGGCTATATGTCATCCATCCATGCTATCATCATGTACTTGCACACTTTTCGGTGCATGATGATATAAAGCATGGGGGTAACATATTACCACCACTCATAGGGTGGCACCTCAACTCCCTTATTCTCTTTCTCTCTCTATCTCTTTCTCTCTCTCTCTATATATATATATATATATATATATATATATATATTAAAAGAAGAAAATTGTGGCGAACGCTCCCACTGGGAATCGATCTCCTGACCACTTGGGCCGCATGCATCTCTCTTAACCATTAGGCTAGATGTCATTTGCCTATATATATATATATATATATATATATATATATATATATATATATATATATATATATATATATCCGGATCGGAAGTTTCGTCTGTGGAGCCCCGCAGGAGTCTCGTCGCCCTCGACCATTGGATCGAGCGAGCGCGTACGTGGACCTCCCAATCCGATGGTGCAGGGAGAACGAGACTTTAGCAAGACTCCGCAGACGGGACTTTTGATCCGTGCACCCCCCATATATCTATATATATATATATATATATATATATATATATATATATATATATATATATATATAAGGAGGGATCCGCATCCCCGATCATTTTTTGCATTCCCATGTTAACAACCGTTGGATCTTGTTTAAGTCATCTAATCTTAACCGGTGATTTGAACCATTCAAATTAACGGTTAAGATTAGATGTCTTAAACATCATCCAACGATAGATAGCATGGGGATGCAAAAAAATGAGGGGATGCGGATCCCTCCTCTTTCTCTTTATATATAGCCGAGATTGCCCAGAAAAAGAGAGACGGGCCGCACAACTCCAGATCGAGATAGGTCATCTTTCGGTAAAGTATCTCGGACTTCCATTGTCTATAAATTACGCCAAGGATGTAGATTGTCAGGGGTTGGTACAGTACGTACAAGCCAAGCTGGAAGGGTGGCAAGCACCGTTGCTCTCCTTCGACGGACGCATCAAGCTCATTCGTACCGCATTCAGTCTATTGCAAACTATTGGGTGCAGGCCATATATATTCCTGATAAAACCATTCAAAAGATAGAAAAGTTGTGTGGAACTTTGTCTAGCAAGGAGGACTTCACGTCATCTCTTGGGAAGACTTGTGTCAAGCAAAGGAAGAAGGCGGAGTCGGACTTATGTCTCTTCGTATAGTCCGAGAAGTGGCTCTAACTAAGATGTCATGGAGACTAATTGGTAATGAAACCCTGTGGTCGAAGTGGATGAATAACAGGTATGCTCGCAATTGCAATTTCTGGGTCCAAAAAGTAGATAACAATTACTCAGTTGTGTATAAGGATATCATGCACTTGAGGCCTAAATTAAAATTATGGATAAGCTGGGAGATTCATGATGGCCGTACTACAAGCTTATGGATGGATCCATGTCACGATTTGCACCCTATTTAGGAGCACGAGAACATGGGTACGTCCAGCCTATGCCGTAGTGTCGACGGTAGAACGCTATATAGGTCATCTACAATATATATCAACTAACAATATAAATCATATAACCTGTCATCTCCGTACGGAGGTATAATATGATATCTCAACTATATAATCTCAATCACAAAGCTAAGGAAGATAGAGCATGATATGGAATCAGATAAAATGGAGAAACTGAATAAATAGTAGAGTTATCACTTCACACAAGTTTAGGTGTCCAACACAAATAAGTACATATCCTGAAAATGAATAAGTCTCAACTAACAATCGGAACAATCTGATACAACATAAAAACTAATAGTTCTAAACTATATCTAGAGCAATATTTACTGAGCAAGATCCTCCTCAAACTTTTGTGTGCCACCCTCGTATGCCTCGTAGTAGGTAGGACAGTCATCTAAATTATCTGTAATATTTTGTCAACGTACCAGTCAAGATGGATCTCCTCTAACAGTTCAAAATAATTGACAAAACTATAAAGCAGTAAAATAGATCACAATGCTATATACGATGAATGAAAACATGTCTGAGGCAATATAAACTGAAGAGAAATCTGTGAGAATATGTAATAGAAAAGAACTACTATAACAAGATAGAGCAACGTAATGGTGGATTCAAAGTATAAAACTGTAATAGGCAATGTGTTTTGGAATACCAGTTGGATATGTGATCGGATTGGGATATTCAATAATTACACTAAGGAAAGCTAGCTCAACCATACGTGCAATATATGCTTAGCTAGTAGCCAATGATTACACTTTTTACCTATAGTTCTTGATCACATATCTAACTAGTATTACCCCTGCCCCAACTGATACGATGGATCCAACCATGACACGTTACTAGCTAATGTTAACCAATATTTATCTAATGTTATCCAATACCAACAAGAACAATATTCGATCAATAATATCCAATATTATCCAATACCAACAAGAATAGTATTCGATACCATCGCGATGAGTTAAGGTAACATCTCATGACTGAAAATATAATAACAATACCAATCTGTGTACAATCGTATCAAGAATCATAAGTAACATTTCTAAATACTTGAATTATAGTGGTAATCAAAATAATAAAAATTATCAGAGAATGTACTCGCCTAATACCCTGAGCGACTGATATATATAGATGTCCGAACCGGAGTCACGATGTCCTATTTAAAGAGGTACAGGTTAAAATGTGTTCAATATATAATAATTGAAGTTTACAATATAATCTACATGATTCTAGGTCAATCTAGGTCAAAGTCAACTCTACAGTCAACTCTGGTCAACCTTGGGTCAAACACTAGTCATTACCTACCTCTACAAAGCATTACCTCTTAACCATCTACCAATCACATATATATATATATATATATATATATATATATATATATATATATATATATATATATATATATATATATATATACCAATCACATATATATATATATATATATATATATATATATATATATATTTTTTTTTTTTTTCACATATATATATATATATATATATATATATATATATATATATATATATATATATATATATATATATATACTATATATATATATATATATATATATATATATATATACCAATCACACACACACACATATATATATATATATATATATATATATATATATATATATTTTATATATATATATATATATATATATATATATATATATATATATATATATATATATATATATATATATATATTACACCATATCCCAAACCTAGGATATCACTCATAGCCCTCCACATATATATATATAACCTTTACCCTCAACCTAAAAACACTCACTCAAAACATATTATAAGTCAAAGCCATATCTACAATATGATCTATATATGCAAACTCATAATCAATACATAATACATATCTATACCATATATAAGGCTAAAACATTTTTTCCCTATATCCCTACATGCTAACACTCTCTCCATCTATTGACACACACCCTTACACAATTCTATTTAGAGAGGCACACTCACAAATGCCTAGGGTCACACAAATTCAAAGTGGTCCTAATACTTGGCCATACATTCCTATCCAAACTATTCCTTTAATCTTCACTAACCCTCCTTCACAGATTTCCACTCCTATTTAGCTAACTGCTACTAACATACCTGTCTTATATAACTAACACTACATATCCTCAAATCCCCAAGCATATATATAGAAATCAAGCTCAATCCTAGGATTGAACAATGTGGACAGAGGCTGAAACCTTACCTCTACTTCAAATGCAGGTGTTCCTTGCTGCAAAAACACCCAGCAGTAGCTACTGCTACTATATCTCCTGTTGTTGACCCCTCTTTGATTTCAATTTAAACCCTCACACAAACAAATCCTATCACTCAAGTTAAACACCACTGATACAACATCAAATCCCTAGTACATCAACACATTAGGATACCTCATGATACACTAACTGAACTAAAACAATCTGAAACTCTACTCACTCACAGACTTGACACAAGAAGTTAACACAAGGATTTGAAAATGCTTATGAAACTGATATTCAACAAATGGGGCTGCTATTGCTTTGCTCCATAAATTATATTCTACATTACTGTGGTTAACCAACCCTCCTATATAACCTAAGGTTCATAGTATCAACATCTGCTATCCCACACTCAATCTCAGGAAAATTGAGATGAACACATCTCAAGAAACTCACAGAGATCAAACCCCAAACTTGAACTAACTCACAGTACTAAACATCATATATGTAAACATATGTAATACCTATCTATCTATCTATCTATCTATCTATCTATCTATCTATCTATATATATATTTTTATATATATATATATATATATATATATATATATATATATATATATATATATATATATATATATATATATTTGTATAGTTTGAATTGATATATATATATATATATATATATATATATATATATATATATATATATATATATATATTTGTATAGTTTGAATTGATATATATATATATATTATATATATATATATATATATATATATATATATATATATATATATATATATATATATATATATATATATATATATCAATTCAAACTATACAAATATATATATATATATATATATATATATATATATATATATATATATATATATATATATATATATATATATATATATATATTTGTATAGTTTGTATAGTTTGAATTGATATATATATATATATATATATATATATATATATATATATATATATATATATATATATATAATATATATATATATATATATATATATCAATTCAAACTATACAAACTATACAAATATATATATATATATATATATATATATATATATATATATATATATATATATATATATATAGTTTGAATTAATATATAAATATATATATATATATATATATATATATATATATATATATATATATATATATATATATATATATATATATATATATATATAAATTCAAACTATACAACACACAACTGCCATTCCCTCCCCCCTTCGAACTCATAAAACTGAGTATACATATCTGACACTCAACTCAGGAAAAATCAGGAAACCCATGTCTCAAATCCAATCAATACTCCAACTGAAAACAAGTATCAGACATGTACATTCATTTGAAAACTCACCTGCATACATGTACTGAAATTAGGAAGGAAGGGGTGTGTCCAAATATGTCCACGAGTCGTGTCCAAACCGTGTCCAATCAGTGTCAAAACCTGTGTCCTAACAAGTATCAAAAAACCTGTGCACAGGTAGTGCTCGTGCACATGTGTCGAGTCGGCTAGGACACTACCTGTGCACCTAGACACCTCGTGCTCGTGTCAGTAGGTAGGGGGTCCTAGGGCTTCGTGTCAGTATGCATGTATCGTGCCCACGTCGTGTCGTGTCCACGAACAGAGGCCGTATCAGTGAGCCATTTTCGCGCGTACGTATGTGCGTGTGGAGTCGATATCTCCTCTAATACTCCACCAAATGTCATAAAACTTTAGGGGCATGCTATCAGACATTGCTCCCACGTGTCTACCAAATATGGTGTCGAATCGTGTCGTGTAGAGTGAGATATCATTCTCGGGTAGCAGGACATGCACGATAGTGTCGTACCGTGTCCCCGTGTCGAAATATTGTGTCCAAATCACCCTAAAACCAACTCAGTCACCTAGATCTGTGATCTACATAATATTAGCTACAAAATCATATAATTAGTTTTGAAAATTATGAGTATTTATTTCTAAGAGGCATTTCATCGAACACAATGAATAGTTCTCCGATACTCCTCCGATACGTATACCAAACGGATCCGATTTCTTACCAAACTTGGCCTAGGGCTAGGGGGACCCTAAATGAATGCATCTATGGAAAAAAAAACAGAATTTAAATAGGTTTAAAGGCTATTACCTATTGAGAGTTGAAATCTCAATGAAAGCTCCTAGATCTAGATCTCCACCAAGCTCCAATAGTTAAATTGCTTCCAATTTTTGCTAGTTAGTCAATAGAGACCTCCTCTACACTAGGGGAGTGTATTGCAATTGATTGGGCTCAATTTGAAGTTGATTTGGATAAAGGGGGTGAATTTGGGGAAGAACACTATTAGGGTTGGGGTTTGTGATAAAAAGAGGCAAAGGGGGAGCTAATGTTCACTTATATAGGGGGATACCTATGTTAGCTGCCATAGAGTGATTCTAGGGTTAGGGTTAGGTCCCAAGTAGATTAAAAGCCATTCTCAAGTGTAAAATCAAGCCTCTTTAGTAAAGGCCCAAAAGGAAACTAGGGTTTCAAGCAAATATCTAACTTAGACTAATAGATATTCTTAACCTTATCATCTAGTTGAATCCTACTAGCTAAATATCTAGACTCATGATTAGTATCTAGATTAGGCAATTCTAGGATTAGGCCTAATATATCACTTAGCACATTATCAATTAAATAAAATTCACAAATAATAATAAATCACAAATGACCAAAATACCCTTAACCTAAAAAGTGGTAGTTAGCTAATCTAATCACATTGGTTAGGTTCCCATGGTCATGGTTAGTCTCTAGGCTACGTAGTTCTAAGGTTTCACTAGAAAGGGACACAATCATAATACAAAATTTAAATATTATAAAAATAATAAAAAAATTCACCAATTAATTATTAACATGATCAATTTTACAAAAGTTCAAAATTATCCTCATTTTAGAAAAGTGGTGGTGACAACCCATGGTTAGATCATCATAATATGATTGAGAGGTGGGGATGGACGACATTTGAAATATGTGGCCAAGATGAACCAATGGCGGTGCTAATTCGGGAAGGGAAATGGAGCCCAGATAGTCGGCCGGTTGGACATTGGCATGCAAGTGCCATTGAACAGATACCCATCCACCCTGAGCTCACGTCGGATAGGTGGGTTTGGAATGGTGAAAGCAGCAACATGTTCTCCTCTAAGTCAGCATATGAGCTTATATGACAACCGAGGCAGTCTGTATCATGGTTCGACGTGGTTTGGGTGCGAAGAGTGGCCACCAAAATGAAGCTCTGCGCATACAAGGCAATTCGAGATCGTTTGCTCACCTGGAACGGATGGCTAAATTTGGTGTCCATATTGCTGACCTTACTTGTGTTCTTTGCGGAGGAGGAGTGGAAAAGCGAGACCACATCTTCTTCACGTGTCCTGTTTCTAATCATATATGGCACGAATGCAAACATCGATTAGGCATCTCAGGAAATAGTACTGAAGCGCTACCGAGGGTGTTCGAGGAGACCTTGGCTTTAAAAAGACAGGGAACAGAGATCTACAGGAAGGCGAGAATTCGGTTGCTGTCTGCCATATGGCACATATGGAGGGAGAGAAATAGAAGAGTTTTTGAAGGCGTTGCATTATCCACTCATGGTATTGTCAACAACATAACCAGCGATGCCATCATGTTGGGTGCCTAACACAGGAAACCAGCTGTAGAAAGAGTTGTACCTTAAGGATGAAATTGTAGCTTAAAGATGAAATGTAACACTCAGGTGTATTATTGACCATTTATAACATGAACCTTTGCTTCACAATAAATTTTATATATATATATATATATATATATATATATATATATATATATATATATATATATATATATATATATATATATATATAATCGAAAAATTGTACTGAAAGCATTCAAGTTACTGTTGATTGTATAAAAGGTACATAGTTTCTAAAATTTACCAATTGAGCATAAGATCGTCCTAATTTAGGACGTAAGTTGGATTTTCTTGATTTACGTCCTAAATTAGGACTTTTTTTTCCTATGTTATTCTAGGTTAAGGTTAAGGAGGACCAACAAAATGGATATTAGTAATTTACGCTCTAGGTTTTGGCGTAAGTTGTTTTTTACGTCCTTATTTTGGGCTTAGTATTTTTTTTTTCTCTCATGTAATCAGACTTACACTACCTATTAATTGTTAGTTAGAAAATGATCCAAGAAATCAGAGGAATTTTTTATATATATAGGGACTAAGTTTTTTTTTTTTTTTTTTTTGCCGAGTGATGATGTTTTAGGTTAAAAAAGTTGTACCATTTTTTTTTTACGTTAATCCTCTGTTTTTCACATAAGAAAATGAGAGAGAAAAATTAATTGTTAGTTAGAAAACAAGAAAAAAATGACAAACTTAAGCATAATTTTTGGACAGAAAAAATAAACTTACGTCATATTTTAATGCGTAGTTGCTAATAATTGCTTCCTCCGTAACAAGCTTAAGCATAATTTTTTTTTTAAATATTAATGTACGTCCTAGACGAGGGATTAGGACGTAAATCAACTTACATTCAAATTTAGGACGATTTTATGTTGAATTTGTTTTTTATACAGTAAACAATAATTTTAAATGCTGTCGTTCCAATTTTTTGATTACCGGAAATAGACCTAGGGGTGAGTATTCGGTTTATTCGGTTCCAATCGAACCGAATAACCGAAAACCGAATTAGACCGAAACCGAATAAGCAAAACCGAAACCGAACCGAATTAAATCGGTTCGATTTTCGGTTTATTCGATTTTTGGGTTTTTTTGTATTTTTTTTGTTAATATATATATATATATATATATATATATATATATATATATATATATATATATATATATAAACTAAATTTTTTTATTCGATTTTCGGTTTTTGACCAAAACCGAAATCTAAAACCGAAACCGAAACCGAATAAAAAAATTTAGTATTTTTAAAACCGAAATCGAACCGATTTTTTTTTAAACCGAACCGAATCTTTTATTCGATTCGATTCGATTCGATTTTTAATGCTCACCCCTAAATAGACCTCCAGTCCTGTTGTGTTCCTCCCGGTCCAGAAAGGGAATGGGATATTATTTATATAGAGGTACGTAGAGGAGGTTGGGACCGTTGCTTGCTGCCTCGGCCATTGCACACCCAACTTTATCTTCAGTCAAAAGCTATAAGCTAGAATGAGGAACCCCAAGTCAAATACAATAATAATAAACGTAGGGAGGAGGTAGGCTCCTCCCTCCCTTAAATAATGCCTTAGACTCTCTGCTCTTCTCAATCAAAGAGGATTCCTTCTTTCTGGAGGTGGTACTGATTTTAAATACACCCAAGAAGCCAAAGGTTGGGTCCCAATTCCCTAACTAATAATGAGCAGTAAATTATACAAGATTTGGACTTGATTTCATTCATATAAGTACATGCATGACTATGACTATGATATAACCTTTAGTCGGATGGAACAATACGAGGAACACACCGTCACTCCATCATTGCTTGGATTTGCATCCAGTTCCACTGTCAGGAGGCGTGCTTGCTTAAGATCTATACATGAAATTAAATAACTTAAGGCCTGTTTCGTAAATAACTTAAGGCCTGTTTCGTAAATTTGGAAAGCAGAAGCAGAATAGAACCCCGCTGTCCTCTCCAAAATTCATATAACAACTTCCTACCAAATCTTTAGGCTTGGAAGAAGAAGACTTAATTTGTAGTTCATCCGTTCAGTAATTCCTAAGAACAAAAATTAAATTTTACAGAAAAAAGAAGAAGTTAACATAACTATAAAGAAGACGCCCGATTTCTGCTTCTACTGGCTCGACTGCGACCCAGCTCTACACGAAGGCTGTGACGTGGAGGAGGAGGTCGGTCTCGACGGAGGCGACTGAGGCACGGAGGAGGACTGTCTCGACGGAGGAAACGGAGGAAGGAAGTGGCAGTGGGTTGCAGCAGAGGAATGGTTCTTGAGAGAGAGGAGTAATTTTTTTTAGTGGTTTTTGAGAGAGAGAGAGAGAGAGAAAGGAATGGTTGGATTTTGAGAGGGAATAATGCTATTTGTCCCTCCAAATTGTACCTCCAAACCGTCCTTCCTTACGTGCAGCTAACGTGGCATGTTGATGTGGCAGCTGACGTGGCAAATTTTAAAATTAAAATTAAAATTTGTTAACATTAACATTAACATTAAAAAAATATTAACGTTAATATTAACATATTAACAATAATATTAATATTAACATTAACATTAACATTAATATTAACATTAGTTAATATTAACATTAATATTACTGAAAATTGCTGCGAAACCCATTTCGGGGTTGGTTTTTATGAAAAACCCACCCGCAGGATGGATTTTTATGAAATGTCCAGAATTATATATTTCCACGTGGGATGTTCTGTATTTACAAAATTAATACCATAACTACCCCCTGCATAAACGCAGATTTGGATTGTGATTCTCTTCTTCTTCTTCTCTTCTTCTTCTTCTTCACGAGAGATCTGAATTCCATTGCTATCATTTCAGCAGAGATCGCAAAGATCGTTCGTAGTTCCGTGCTTTTTTCACTCGAACTCCGAATCATCGCTCTTCTTCTTCTTCTCTCTTTTCCGACAAATAGGTCAATTATGGAGAGAAAAGCTTCTTCTTTTCCATAAGAGTTAGCATCGTTTTGAAAGAAGAACGAAAACTCTTGAATCTTTATTCATGTCAATTCCTTTCCACAAAACAAAAAAATAAAATTAAGTTCTGTCAACTGTTCTCGTCGATATAACACGAAAAAATAGTCATTCTCCTGCATTTTAACAAGGAGAATACCATTCTCCGTGTAAATTAACACGAAGAATGTCATTCTTCGTGTTATTAACCCGGAGAATGGCATTCTCCGTGTTCTAACATGGAGAATGGACATATTCTCCTGTGTTTAACATTTGAATGACCATTCTCCATGTCATTTAACACGGAGAATGGCCATTCTCCGTGTCATTTAGCACGGAGAATGTCATTCCTCCGTGTTAAATGCAGAAAATGGTCATTCTCCGTGTAGAAGTTAGAAACACGGAGAATGGTCATTCTCCGTGTTATTTAACATGGAGATGCCATTCTCCGTGTTTCTAACACGGAGAATGCCATTCTCCTGCGTTTTAACATTGGAATGACCATTCTCCGTGCTAAATTACACGGAGAATAGTTATTCTCCGTGTAAATTAAGCAGAGAATGGCCATCTCCGTGTAATTTAGCATGAAGAATGGCCATTCTCCGTGTAAATTAGACGGAGAATGTCATTCTCCGTGTTACTAAACACATAGAATGGTCATTCTCCGTGTTACTACACATAGAATGGTCATTCTCCGTGTAAATTAAGACGGAGAATGTCATTCTCCGTGTTACTACCCTCATGCGAAATTACATTCTTCGTGTTCTAACACGAAGAATGGTCATTCTTGCATTTTTATAGTTAGTTGAAACTTTGGAGGACCTAACTTTGACTGGGAGGTCGAAACGAGGTCCATTTTATCGCAAAATGAGCGTATCTTCGAGGAGCCTGAGATAAACTGCTTCATCATTTGTCGGCCTTCAAAAATTTAGAATTACAAAAAAATGATGTTGGACCTCCGTTTTAGCACTTTTGGTTTGTCTCGGTTTTCCGAAATTTTTCGACGAGTTTTTGAAGATTTTAAGGAGAAAACCTAGATTCGAAAGTGAGCAGTATGGAAGAAGATGAAGTATCGAAATATTTTTTAAGAGTAGTTTTCGTGGGTGTTTCAATAAATTAGAAGAAGAACAAAAGGTCATTCGGAACCCTCTTTATATATTTTTTTGCTAATTCTGGGTACGCGATGAAATGTTATTGCGCGATGAGATTTTTCATAAAATTTTTTCGTTTTTTTTTGGGCATTTCGTAAATTTTCCCTTAATATTAACATTAATTAATATTAATATTAATATTAACATTAACATTAACATTAATATTAACATTAATTATATTAATATTAACATTAACATTACATGGACAAAATTGGGTAATTAACTTTTTGGATTAAAATTTGCCATGTCATCGACCATGTCAGATGTCACATAATATATTTAATATGACATGTCAACTGCCACATAAGGAGGGATGTATTGGAGGAACAATTTGGAGGTACAAATAGCATTACTCTTGAGAGGAGTGATGTTTAGACAACCACTAATCCCTCCCCAAAATAATAATAATTATAAAATGTTAATTACAATACTCATTAATATTTGTTAATACTAATTAATGATATTAAATTCTCATAGTAATTAATTTTTATTCATAATTAGTTTGTAATTAATTTGAGATGATCAATTTTTATTTTTTAATTAGTTAGTAATTAATTATCTTAATTTATCAAACTAATTTATTAATTATTAAATATTATGTGTTAATTATAATTTACTATAATATAATCCTCTTTCACTTTCATTTTGTTTACTTCCTATTCAACCAAACACATTTTCTAATCTTCACTTTCCACTTACTGTCTCAACCAAACACGTTGTCCCTTACTAGCGGGACAAGTGCATGGATTCTTATCCTTCTTTCCTCATTGAAAGTCCAAATCCAATTCCAAATCAACTTCCTGTTTACCAAACAACAACCCTAAGGGGGCGTTTTGTATGCGGTATTTTTTTATTCCTGAAAAAATATAGGGTTAGAATTTATTACCATTTGTTTGGGCTATAAAAAATTTATTTTCAAAAATTACAAATACCCGGATAAATAGTTTACACATAAAATATGGGGATCCTATATCTTAAGAATAAGAGATATATCTTTTGTCCGGACAAAAAAAATGCTTAAATTATCTTCTTTTTATCATTTGTGAACGTTATTTTCATTTTTTTAAAAATCATTTTTTCCTTTTTTTTATCGTTTTTGTCCTTTTTTATTATCTTTTGTCGTTTTGGGGTCATTTTTTCTCGTACTTTATCATTTTATGTCTTTTTTGTCGCTTTTTTGTTCTTTTGGACTGTCTTCGTCGTTTTTGGTCTTTTTTTGTTCTTTTTGTTCTTTGTCGTTTTTTGTCTCTTTATCTTTTTTTGGTTGTTTTTGGTTTTTTTTGTTTTTGTCGTTTTCTGCCTTTTTGATCGTTTTATTTGATTTTTGGTTTTTGTAGTTTTTGAAATTTTGTTTGTTTGTCGTTTTGTTTGATTTTTTTGTCGTTATTACCTCTTTGACGTTTTTCGTTTTTTATCATTTTTTTCGTGAATATTTATATAGTCACCAAACACGAAAATATAATTTTACAAAAATTTAAATACTTAAAATTTAATTTCCGAAAAATATAAAATTTTCCACTATAGCATTATGTATACCAAACGCTCCCTAAAGTCTCTCTTCTTTTCAAACGACCAAACAACCTAAAAGATCTAATACAGATTAGGTAACTGCAAGCAGTGACGGATCCAGAAATAAACTCAGGGGGGGGGGGGGGGGGGGGGGGGCAAAATTATAGCAAAAATGAAAAATGGGCCTGATTTCAGTAAAAGTCTAACACAAATTTTCAAATCCAAGGCTACACATCAATGTAAAATGGGCCTGATTTCATTATAATTAGCAATCAAAATATTGTGATTGAAAAGATCAAACAGAAACAAAGTTTCGATATAGAGAAGTCAAATAATGAAAAAAGAACCAGAATCGAGGATTGATACCTGACCACTGGCGAAGAGGGCGGCTGCTAGAGAAGAGATGAGAGTTAAGAATTAGATGGTGCACGCTGCTAGAACCTAGAAATTGGACATACTAGTAATTTTTTTTTTTAAAGAATTCCAGGGGGGGCACGTGCCCCCCCGGCCCCAAGGGCATCCGTGCCTGACTGCAAGGGAGTCCACTTTTTGTGTAATCTTCCAAATCCACGTTCTCCCTTGCTCGAAAGTAGAAATTCTTATAAATTGACTGCTACAAAACTTCGTGTTTCTCCATTCTTCTCCATTTTTACTTTAGCTTGAAAAATTCTCAAGTGGACATGTATGAAGAGAACGAAAGTTAAGTCGTTTGTTCGGTCTCTCTTTTGTCACCGCTCTCCTGCCATCCTCCAGTTGTAAGCCATGGCTATACGAACCTAAATCTCCTAATTTATATGTGGAATTTTTAGGATTTATTGAGATTTGATAAATTTTAAGACAAAATTCCTATTCAATTTCTTGTATTGGATTTCATTGTAGCTCTACCATTTCTCGTGGTGAACTGTGTCAGAACCCATTTTCTTTCAGATTTGAAAAAAATTCAACTGCTTGTCGACTGCAGAAAATTATAATCCTAGCAATTATTTGGGAATTATATTTGGTTTTGTTATGTTCACCTTACACAGGTAGGGTTCTAAAACATTACGCCTTGTATACTCGCTCGAAATAGCACAAAGTTGTGAACATGATGAAGAGAATAGATAAATATTGCATTAAAAAAAGAGCGAAAATAAATATTGCATTAAGAAAAAGAGAGTGAAGTGCAACCAATTCAGCCGCTTTTTTTTTCCAGATATACAAATGTTTTATTCTACAATCCTTTCTGCTGCATTCAGTCCTAAATAGAAAATGTTCCACAAAAAGGAAGATACTTCTTGAAAGCAGATCACAATGGCAAATCATGAAACTTTCAAAGTTTCTTCATATTTAAGAAGAAGACTCAAAATGACATCCATCCAATCCAACTGTAAGAAAATTTGAATCACTACACAAAGTTTCTCCAAAACTTCATTACACATTGCTCAATCACCAGTGACTTTTATTTAAAGAACAAATAGAAAAGCTAATTACCAGCCCCTGGAAAGCCTTGATCAAATATTCAATCCAGTCTCTACAAAGATAGGTGAGTGATTTATTTTTTCAAACGATTGATCGTGATCTATTACATTAACTCGCCCAACTGTTGTTTGTAGTCAAACTACAGGGTTAAGCTCCCGCTCTATGTCTTCTAATGATCGGCCCTTTGTCTCCACGACATTTCCAGCTATGTATAGAACTCCAAGAAGGCAGACCGAGGCAAATCCGAGATAAACATTGCTGATTCCATACTTGGTAACAAAGCTCAAGAAGTAGAGGCCGATGACAAAATTAGAAATCTGTACAAATTATATGCGACTCGTAAACGAACAAAATATATATACTGCTTTCCAAAACAAAACATAGTATCTTATTCCACCAATCCAAACACACCATAACTCGTAATAAAGAGAAAAAACAAACAAACTAAAGGAGAGAACTGTTCTAATGTTGTCCTGGTTTCCTCCTAGGGCTGTCCTGATGAAATAAGATACTTTGCTTTGCACATAAACAGATCAAGCTGTGTGAAAACGAATACGAGAAAAGGAAAAAAAAAAGAAGAAGGCCAGGTTGTACTTGTAAGACCCTCTCCCTAAATTTACTAAAATTATTTTGATTAGCCGAATATTTGTCCTTTTTGATAGCTACATCTTTGTGATTACTAATTTCGACATAAATATAACAATCGTTTTGGTCAGGATTTACCCTTCCTTATTTGAAATTTCTATAGGATATATTATATTGGTCCTTGAGCCCCATATAAACTTCTTTTAGTATATGGGTCTTGTATATATATTAATTATTGTATAGGACCTTAAAACCCCATACATGTTGAATGCCTTGTCAGTAGCATTAAGCCATAGTTAAGGAATTAACTTGTTTAGGCCCTCTCAAAATTTATGCGTGTATATATATGTATACACGTTTTACGAAACAGGAGGGGCCCACATGTCATACATAGGGATATCAAAACTTTGATACCCCTATTGTATCAAAGTTTTTCCCTCTTTCTAGTATTCTAACCCAAAACCCAGCCCATCATATTCTCCTATTAATTCTCTCAAAATTTCTAAAGCCCGACCTCCTCATTTAATTTCCTAAGACTAAATGCACAACTTTTATCCAGTATTCGCAATAGCCCAATTCTTATTCAATTTTCTAATTTCAACTAAACATTACCGGACACTCCTCAGGCAATTGTATTAATTTTTTTTCTTTACATCAGTTTTTATTTCTGCTAACTAGGTAACAGGCATGACCCACCAACCCATTTCCCCAATCAATCCTATTAAGCCCTTGTTGGAAAACATGTCATTTCTTTTGGTGTGGTTATATATAGATGCATTAAAAAATAACAGAAGAAAATCCTAGCCGCATTCTTCATGTCATCCCACTGTTCTATTCGTGAACAACCGCCCCCTCCATCTTCTTCCTCAATACCTAAACCCTAGCATTCATTAGAAGAACACATCCACCGGAGTATCCCCTCTCGTCCGACCACCATCACCATCATCATCGACTTGTCGGCCTCCACCCCATCTCGACCAATGTTTCCATTCCATCCTCCGACTCACCACCCTCAATCGCCACGGCGCCAACGACTAAAAGGCCGAGCCACTGTCGGTTGTGGCCTCGACATCTTTGCCCCAACCTCGGCAGTGACGTCAAGAGCCCATCCGAGCTTTCCGGTTGCCACGTCGGACATTTCCTTATAAATCCGACGACACCTTTGTCGAGCACCGACTGTGCCATTCCTCTTTCCAGTCCTTTCGAACCCTGTCCGCTCCCGAACTAGTCTAGGGAACGCGCCGCCTCTACCACCGAGCTCTGCCTGCACCTCCTCTTCCAACTCGCTGATAACTTATTCGACAAGTCGGCCCGTAGCTCTTCGCCATAGATTGAGAGCCTCGTTGCACGGGTTGTCCAATACGAGCCAGTGGACGTCGTCTCGAGAGCTGCCGATCTTGATTACAACACGTGCTGTTCTCGAGGTGAAGGAGTAGTATCGAGGCTTCTCTGTTAAGGTAATTTACCAGTACATTTAAATCTATTTTATATCCAAGCAAATATCAGCTTATAGCAATGGTGAATGAGGAAGCATATGGTGTGGGCATTGGCTATATGGGAGCATAGGAACGGTTGTAATGACAGAGATAATAGACAGACTTAACTATGATTCTATTTTTGCTAAGCGTGGATTTTCCCTTAGCTAAATTGATGCTTAATTGTGAAAAAAAAGAATATATGCAAATATATAGCTCTCTTGTCTTGTTAGAAGAAAAGAGTAGCTAAAGGAAAGCAATAAACCAATTATACTGTTCAATAATATACCACTTTTCTTCATTTATAGTTGTCGATAGTAGTTGAGTGTAGCATACCTACTATTCACGTGGGTCCACTCCTTTATAGATGAACATAGGTCTTATGTTAGTTGTAATAGAAATGAATAGAAAATGAATAGGACTCATGTGCATAGGTATGGACTAAATGGTTGTGTTGTGTAATAGAGGAAAGGAGAAAAACTAGCTTAAAGAAGTTAACAGTGTTTGGATACTATTCATGGGCACTATTCATATAGTGTACTTACGCAAGTGGAGTAGAGAGGAGCATGTGACTCCCTCCTATAGTGAAGGATTGAATATTTTGCACATAAGACCCTCTCTTAAATGGAAATTATATTAGAGTCCATAACCTAGTTTAAGCATGATAAGTCAATTATATATAAGTATTTATATATGTATCTTATGTCATTTCTAAAATTTACTAAATGTGCATTTATATAGATATATTTATGATAGGTAGCATTTTATATTTGCATATCGAATTATTTATTGTAACGCCCCAAAACCAGAATACTGAAGAACGGGAGCGTACATAGCCAGCTACGTATATTGAAATGCAATCCACCTCGCTATACGGTCACGGCTGTCTAGATATGAGGGTTTACTACAAGCCAACGGTCTCTTAAGGTCAAGCCTATTGTCTCAATCTCAAGTAAGTAATATAGTTACAAGATGTTAGACCACCAAATATACAATAAAAGGCGTCCCAAATATTACATATTCAGCTGATCATGAAGCTAGTCATACAAAATGCGAAGACTAGCAAGAGTTTAGTCATACATGATCAACCCTAGGATTTGTTAATCATGTTTACAGCCCCGTAGGCAGACAGTAAGTAAATATGCATCGAGCTAACAGGTGCTCGTCGGCTAAACGCCTCAAAAGAATAATTTTACAATGTAGTGAGCGAATCAAAATGGAAAACCCACTCGTAGCCCGGGTTCCTTCTAGTCGCCACCATTGGGCTGGAGGTTCGGTAGATCCTCGGGTGCTGCTCTGAAATCTGGCCACACAAAACCAGCTGGGTCAAACCCCATAAAGAGCAAGTGCCACAAGGAGGCCACGAAATAAGAACAAAAGCCAGCATATCAGAGCATAAGGAATAGAAGAAAAGTACAAGTAATAAAGGGTACAACAAGACAATAAACGACTAGGGACGTGGAACCATTCCGGGAGCCAGGTTACAACCCTTAAACCAAACAATGACCGGAGTTGTAACCCTTCGCCTGAATAACACTTGTCTCTACCCATTTATTGTTAAAGATAAGTAAAACAATTATGTTCAGGAGTACCAGATACCGGGACTAGACGAGACTTAGACAAGGCTGGACACCAACCATTCACAAGCGGCCAAGCAAATACTACGCCTTACTACTTAACTAACTAGGGTTATCACAGCCTAATTACTAACAAGATGCAAATGAGAATTTCTCAGTCCCAAGTCCTGCAGACTATCCAGTTATCCTTCCGCGGGTTGAGAGTATGGTTGGGTACATTGCCCGGGAGACAATGTACCCTTAGGTGACTTAGAGGGTGCAACACATGACAGTGTGCTGGAAATGTGCCCTACTCGTCGGCAGGCTACAAGTCCATTAAAGCGCCCAGATAACGAGATTGCCTGTGACGGAGAATTCTCCATGAACTATGGTTTGATCTAGTTATTAGCCTAGTCCATATTCAGTGCGAATCCCTGACCGTGGTAACCAGGGAGTCACGTCCTAGACATGATGCAAGACAAGACAAGACAAGTGGATTGCACGAAGCAGCAAGAATGAACACCCACGGTGTCAGAGTTGGTTATACGAGTCGAGTTAGCCATCGCAATAGCATCAATTATCGAGTCAAGTTACAAGTCAGGAGTGTGCCGCCACGGGCCACTATCAAGTTGTCCAGTTACAGAGATTAATTATGAATCATAGGTTACAAGTTAAGAGCGCACCCCATCGGGTCACTGCTAAGAGGATCTGAAAGTACTAGGATCATAAATCACAGAAATCGCGAAAAACGTACTAGTCATAAGCAAATTATCGAAAACCGTGCCAGGTCGTGTTGGGCCAAGACAGTCGTGTTGTGTGGAACAAGATCTCAGAACTCCAATCCACAAAAGAGAAGCCAAGCCCAAGGAAAAAAATACAACCAAACCACCATGGGCAAGTAGGTTGCGCTGGGGTCGGTTGCGCTGAGGTCAGGTTGCGCTGGGGTCGGGTTGCGCTGAGGTCGGGTTGCGCTGGGAAGTGAGCGGCGACTGGCGCTAGCCAAGTTGCGCCGGAGCCAAGCTGCGCCAAGGAAGGGGAGGCGCTGGAGCTAAAGAGCGCCAGCGAAGAAGGGGGCGCGGTTCACCAAAGGGCGTCGGCCGTCAGCCCAGCGCTAAAGAGCGCTGGCCGAGGAAGGGTTGGCGCGGTTCAGCCCAGCGCTAAAGAGCGCTGGCCGAAGTCTTCTTCTCCAGCTGGCTGAGAGAGAAAATTCCAAGAACACCAAAATTTCCAAATCTCATAACTTGGCCAAATCAAAACGAAATTTAGATTTTCAAAGTTCTATCTTGTGTAAAATTGAATTCTCTTCCACATGGAAGCCTCAAAACAAGCAAAAATCTAAGTTTAATAGATCAAAACCAAGAAAATCCGAAAATGATTAAAACTTAGATCTAGAAAAATGGAAGCTCCAAATCACAAAATGCCAAGTTCTAATGTGATTCACCATGGCCTAATCTAACTAATGGACAAATAAAATAGGGTTCCTATTTGGTGGCAATGTGCACTTGCCTATGGAGGTTAGGTGTTGTGTAGAGGAAGGAAGAAGAAGATGGAGGAAATTAATGGAAGAGTAATGAGGAGAGAGAAAGTTAGGTGGGATTTTAATGAGGGATGGTATGTTGTGTTGAGGGTGGAGGTTAACTAAGGTAGTCCAATGCAAACCAAACCAAACCTTTCTCCACAAAGAATAAAACCATGCCAGGTCCAAAAACCCAATTTACGAGAAACCAAAATCCGCAAGTCGAGCCAAATTACAATTACAGGCCAAAATCCGAGAAAAAAAAATACAGGTCCGAAATACATATAGCCAAATCAAAATACGTATTCCGATATACGGACGTTATAACTCTACCCACCTTAAAAGAATTCCGTCCTCGGAATTTAAATCTAGATGCTTAGAGATGTAAGAGCCAGCTATACTATCCACAAATAAGCTACACTAAGCAAACAATCAAACAATCACACATGCAAGCAAGGGATGGAAAGCATAAGGCATAAGGAAGACATTATACCTTACGAGTCAAACAAGTCGGGATATCGCGATCGGATGTCGTCCTCACGCTCCCACGTTGACTCACCTAGAGAGTGGTGACCCCAAGCAACACGGACTAAGCTAATAGTCTTGTTCTTGAGTATCTTTTCTCTCCGGTCCAATATAGACACGGGCCTCTCCTCATACGAAAGGTTGGTACCAACAACCAGTTCCGAATGGTCCAGGATATGGCTCGGGTCCGGGATGTACCGTCGTAATTGGGACACATGGAATACATCATGCACCTCACTTAGCGACGGCGGAAAGAGCGAGACGATAGGATATATCTCCTACTCGCTCCAGGATATCGAACGGCCCTATATACCTATGTCACGCCCCAGAACCAGAATACTGGAGAGCGGGGGCAGACATAGCCAGCTACGTATATTGAAATGGAAACCACCTCGATATACGGTCACGACTGTCTAGATATATGAGGGTTTATCTATAAGCCATCAGTCTCTTAAGGTCATAAATTATCATATTGTCTCAATCTCAACCAACTAATAATAGTTACAAGATATCAGACCACCAAATATACAATTGTAAGGCGTCCCAAACATTACATATCCAGATGATCATGAAGCTAGTCGTACAAAATGTAAGGACTAGCAAGAGTTAAGTCATACATGATCAACCTCGAGTTGCCAATCATGATTACAGCCCGTAGGCAGACAGTAAATAAAGTTGCAAACGAGCTAACACTTCCTCGGCGGCTAAACGCCTCAAAAGAATAGTTTTACAATAAAGTGGGCAAGGCAAAAAGGAAAACCCACTCTTGGCCCGGGTTCCGTCTAGTTGTCACCATTGGGCTGGAAGCTTGATAGATCCTCGGGAGCTGCTCCGAAATCTGGCCACACAAAACCAGCTGGGTCAACCCCAGAAAGAACAAGTGCCACAAAGGAGGCCACGAAATAAGAACAAAAGCCAGCAAATAGCACAATAATATAATTACATAATAAGAGACAGTAATTTAAGAAAAGCATGATAGGTGAATATAAAAGACAATCTTGTACAGAATCGATAAAAGATAGAACATATGGAAAAGCAAGACAGGATGATATACGATGAGATAACCATGGGACTATTCAGATAACCAGGTTACAACCCGTAAACCAAACAAGGACCGGGGTTGTAACCCTTCGTCTGAACAGAACTTGGTTTCTTCCACTATTTATCGGCAAGGTAAATATAAGAAATCAAGATATGCAATTATTCATGATATATAATTAAGATAAAGCACGAGTAGGCATGTCAGAAATTCCACAGGATCAGGACGAGACAAAGCTGGACTAGACTCCATCCAATCAATCACGGCCAAGCAATAATTACGGCTTGCTACTTTAACTAACTAGGGTTATCACAGGCCTAGTTACTAGCAAGATGCAATGAGAATTCCAAGTCCGGTTATCTGTTTGTTACTACCTGAGTGATCCCAGCAAGAAAAGGAAAAGATAGCAGGATATAGTAGACACACTGTAGTAAGATATATGTGTTCTAAGGTACCACACTCGACGGCGGGCTGGAAGTGCGCTTATCTCGACGGATAGCAACAAATCCCAAGTATATATATATATATATATATATATATATATATATATATATATATATATATATAAGGCCGGGACCAAAGGGGCAACGGGTAACTGGGAAATTCTCCATGAACTATTTGATCAATCTAGTCATTAATCCTAGCCATATTCAGTATGAATCCCTGACCGTGGGAAACCAGGGATTCATGTCCTAGACATGATGCAAGACAAGACAGGTTCATTTGTACAAACACATTCACCCATGGTGTCCAAGCCATTTATTCTTGTCAAGTCGTGTTAGCCGTCGCAACAACATCAAGTCAAGTCAAGTTACAAGTTACAAGTTAAGTCAAATCAAGTCAAGTCAAGAGTGCGTCGCCACGGGCCACTATCAAGTCAGGTTGGTCAAGTCAGGAGTGCACCACTACGGGTCACTGGCAAGGAGATCAGGGAATACCAAGATCATAATTCACAGAAAATCCCGAAAACCGTACTAGTCATAAACAATTACTAGAAAATCGTGTTAGGCCGTGTCGGGTCAAGATAGTCGTGAAGTGTTGAACAAGATCTCAGGAAAACCCAATCCACAAAAGAGAAACCAAACCGAGAACTAAAACCAATACTCCAAAGCCAAAGGGTTAAGCAAGGGGCCAGGGGGTTGGGCATACGTGCAAGAGCACACACGCAGGGGAGCATACACGCGAAAGCACGCACGCAGGGGAGCAGCGTACGCACAAAAGCACGTACGCAGGAGAGCAGCGTACGCACAAAAGCACGCACGCAGGAGAGCAGCGTACGCACAAAAGCACGCACGCAGGAGAGCAGCGTACGCACAAAAGCACGCACGCAAGAGAGCTGCGTACGCACAAAAGCACGCACGCAAGAGAGCTGCGTACGCACAAAAGCACGCACGCAGGAGAGCAGCGTACGCGCAAAAGCACGCACGCTGGGGGAGCAGCGTACGCACAAAAGCACGCACGCAGGGGAGCAGCGTACGCACAAAAGCACGCACGCAAGGGAAGCATACACGCAAAAGCACGCACGCTCAAGTCAGGGCACACTCAAGTCTGCGTACCAAGGCACGCTCAAGTCTGCGTACGCAAGAGACACGCTTCCAACAGGAAGCGTACTCAAGGCTGCGTACGCAAGAGACACGCTTCCAACAGGAAGCGTACTCAAGTCTGCGTACGCTACGCTAAAGAGCGTGCGCAGCTCAGTGGCGTAAGCTAAAAAGCTCAGCACACTGCTCACTGTCTTCTCCAAAACAGCAAGAACTCCATGGTGAACCCAAAGCTTCAAAAGTTCATAACTTGGCCATCCGAACTCCAAATCCGGATTTCCAAAGCTCTAACTTGGGTGAAATTGAATTCTCTTCCACATAGAAACATCAAAACCCATAAAAATCCAACTTAAATGGATCAAAACCATGCAAATCCGAAAATAAAGAAAACCTAGATCTAGAACAATGGAGACTCCAAATCACAAAAAGCCAAGTTCTAATGTTGATCACCATGTCCTAATCTAGCAAATGGACAAATAAAATAGGGTTCTCATGTGGTGGCAAGGTGCACTTGCTTATGGGTTGGGAGAGTTGTGTGGAGGAAGAAGAAGAAGAAGAAGAAATTTATGGAGGAAGTAATGAAGAGAGAGAGTGTTAGGTGGGGATTATAAAGAGGGTGGGTTGTGTTGTGCTGAGGGTGGAGCATAGGCTAAGGTGTTCCAATACACATTAAACCAAACCAAACCAACCCAAACCAATTAAAACCGAGCCAAGTCAAAACCCAAAATACGAGAAATATCGAAATTCCACAAGTTGAGAAAAATAAAAAAATACATGCCAAAATTCAGATACGAGTATAAATACGAAATACGGAAAATACGGGAAATGAGGGTGACAACTCTACCCACCTTAAAAGAATTTCGTCCTCGGAATTTAATCAAGGAGCTAGAGATTGCCACGACAAGCTATACTAAGCACATGCAAGCTACACTAAGTAGTTCAATCATACAATCATACAATGCAAGCAAGGAAGGGAAAACGTAAGGCATAAGGAAGACATTATACCTTATGAGTCAAACAGGTAGGGATAACGTGATCGGATATCATCCTCACACTCCCACGTTTGACTCTCCCAAGGAGCGATGAACTCAAGCAACATGAACTAAACTGATAGTCTTGCGCTTGAGGTCTCTCTCCTTGGTCAAACAGGGACACGGGCCTTTCCTCATACGAAAAGGTTGGTACCAATAACCGTTTTCGAATGATCTAGGACATGGCTCGGGTCCGAAATATACCGTTGTAATTAGGATACATGAAACATAGCATGTGTCCCGCATAACGACGGCGGAAAGCAAGACAATAGGACACAGATACCTCTCTGCCGATTCTGGATCTGGGCCTGGGCCAGGGCGAACTGCTGAGGCCTCTGTTGCAGGAAGGCCTGGGCCTGAGACGGCAATGGACCCGGGAACGGAAGCTGCTGTGGTTGGTGAACTGGAGCTGGTTCTGGTGCTGGTCCCATAACCGAGGGACTAGTTACTGTCGACGATGATCTGTTTCTGAACGGACAAGATCCTATCATGTGGCCTGGCGAACCACAAACCAAGAACAATCCCTGTGCTCTACGGCACTCAGTAACAACATGCCCGGGCTTCCCGCAATGAGAACAACCCGTTGCGAAAGGCCGCTTCTGCTTCTGCTGTTGGGGATAGGTCGGGACAGAATGCTGTAAGGTGGTAACCGAATCTGTCCTCGTAGCTCCAATGGTCAAGGTCCTAGCTGCTGGGGCCGGTGCTGAGGATTGGTTCATCTGGTCGTGAGAACGCTTCCGATCTCCGGTCCGGTCCGCTATCCTTCGGGAAGTGTACTCATGCCTCATCGCTGCTCGCAAGACGGCATCAAAAGTTTTGTGCTCGAACTGCTCTACTGCCAATATGATCTCCAAGTGGAGCCCCTGCTGAAATCGCTGTGCTCTGTCTAGCTCGGTTGCCACCAAGGTGGGAGCAAACCGACTCAACCTTGAAAACTCGGCCGCATACCCGTCGACCGTCCTGCTCATCTGCCTGAGATTACTAAACCTGGTCTGCAGGTCATATCTAGCCACTGCGTCGAAGTACTTGGTCTGGAACATATCACTGAATACCGCCCACATGACAGGCGTACCCAAACTCACTGCTTGCATAGCCCACCAGCTGCGGGCTAGATCTAGTAACTGCAGGCGCACCACTGCCACCTTCGCTGCTTCAGGGGTCCTGGCTGCCTCCAAAATAACTTCAATGTCCTGTAGCCAGGCATCTGCAGCAATAGCATCCTCGCTGCCGTCGAAGAAGGGAGGGTTCAGGCGCTTGAAATTGTTGACCGCACTATTCCCTCGAGGACCACTTCCGCTCATGACTTCTTGTACTGCTTGCTGCAAGGCATCACCTCGACGGTCCTGAGACGCAAGCAACTCACGAATGAGCCCTATCAAGACCCCATCTTCTGACCCTGCTGGCTAAACTGGCTGGACTGGGGGCACTGGTTCTCCAGAAGGCATGGCTCGAGAGGCGGCTGCTGAGGACTGATCTTGATCTTCTTGCTGTTGCTGGGCTGCCGGCCGAACTCCTTCTGGCTGATCAACAGGAGTGATGCCGCTGAAGTAATGACATCAGGAATATTAAGGAAGGACCAGGATAGAACAATGATGCAAGCATGTTATCAAGTCAGGGATCGATCCAAGGAGATAAGAAGATACGAGTGGAGATCAAGGGCGAGTACAGATTGAGACATCTATCTGGTAAACCCTCACATTTCTTGATTGACAAGACCTGCATGGGCCACCACTTAAACCATGTCACGCCCCAGAACCAGAATACTGGAGAGCGGGGGCAGACATAGCCAGCTACGTATATTGAAATGGAAACCACCTTGATATACGGTCACGGCTGTCTAGATATATGAGGGTTTATCTACAAGCCATCAGTCTCTTAAGGTCATAAATTATCCTATTGTCTCAATCTCAACCAACTAATAATAGTTACAAGATATCAGACCACCAAATATACAATTGTAAGGCGTCCCAAACATTACATATCCAGATGATCATGAAGCTAGTCGTACAAAATGTAAGGACTAGCAAGAGTTAAGTCATACATGATCAACCTCGAGTTGCCAATCATGATTACAGCCCGTAGGCAGACAGTAAATAAAGTTGCAAACGAGCTAACACTTGCTCGGCGGCTAAACGCCTCAAAAGAATAGTTTTACAATAAAGTGGGCAAGGCAAAAAGGAAAACCCACTCTTGGCCCGGGTTCCGTCTAGTTGTCACCATTGGGCTGGAAGCTTGATAGATCCTCGGGAGCTGCTCCGAAATCTGGCCACACAAAACCAGCTGGGTCAACCCCAGAAAGAGCAAGTGCCACAAAGGAGGCCACGAAATAAGAACAAAAGCCAGCAAATAGCACAATAATATAATTACATAATAAGAGACAGTAATTTAAGAAAAGTATGATAGGTGAATATAAAAGACAATCTTGTACAGAATCGATAAAAGATAGAACATATGAAAAAGCATGACAGGATGATATACGATGAAATAACCATGGGACTATTCAGATAACCAGGTTATAACCCGTAAACCAAACAAGGACCGGGGTTGTAACCCTTCGTCTGAACAGAACTTGGTTTCTCCCACCATTTATCGGCAAGGTAAATATAAGAAATCAAGATATGCAATTATTCATGATATATAATTAAGATAAAGCACGAGTAGGCATGTCAGAAATTGCACAGGATCAGGACGAGACAAAGCTGGACTAGACTCCATCCAATCAATCACGGCCAAGCAATAATTACGGCTTGCTACTTTAACTAACTAGGGTTATCACAGGCCTAGTTACTAGCAAGATGCAATGAGAATTCCAAGTCCAGTTACCTGTTTGTTACTACCTGAGTGATCCCAGCAAGAAAAGAAAAAGATAGCAGGATATAGTAGACACACTGTAGTAAGATACATGTGTCCTAAGGTACCAACACTCGACGGCGGGCTGGAAGTGCGCTCATCTCGACGGATAGCAACAAATCCCAAGTATATATATATATATATATAAGGCCGGGACCAAAGGGGCAACGGGTAACTGGAAAATTCTCCATGAACTATTTGATCAATCTAGTCATTAATCCTAGCCATATTCAGTATGAATCCCTGACTGTGGGAAACCAGGGATTCATGTCCTAGACATGATGCAAGACAAGACAGGTTCATTTGTACAAACACATTTACCCACGGTGTCCAAGCCATTTATTCTTGTCAAGTCGTGTTAGCCGTCGCAACAGCATCAAGTCAAGTCAAGTTACAAGTTACAAGTTAAGTCAAATCAAGTCAAATCAAGAGTGCGCCGCCACGGGCCACTATCAAGTCAGGTTGGTCATGTCAGGAGTGCACCACTACGGGTCACTGGCAAGGAGATCAGAGAATACCAGGATCATAATTCACAGAAAATCCCGAAAACCGTACTAGTCATAAACAATTACTAGAAAATCGTGTTAGGCCGTGTCGGGTCAAGATAGTCGTGCAGTGTTGAACAAGATCTCAGGAAAACCCAATCCACAAAAGAGAAACCAAACCGAGAACTAAAACCAATACTCCAAAGCCAAAGGGTTAAGCAAGGGGCCAGGGGGTTGGGCATACGTGCAAGAGCACACACGCAGGGGAGCATACACGCGAAAGCACGCACGCAGGGGAGCAGCGTACGCACAAAAGCACGCACGCAGGAGAGCAGCGTACGCACAAAAGCACGCACGCAAGAGAGCTGCGTACGCACAAAAGCACGCACGCAGGAGAGCAGCGTACGCACAAAAGCACGCACGCAAGAGAGCTGCGTACGCACAAAAGCACGCACGCAAGAGAGCTGCGTACGCACAAAAGCACGCACGCAGGAGAGCAGCGTACGCGCAAAAGCACGCACGCAGGGGGAGCAGCGTACGCACAAAAGCACGCACGCAGGGGAGCAGCGTACGCACAAAAGCACGCACGCAAGGGAAGCATACACGCAAAAGCACGCACGCTCAAGTCAGGGCACACTCAAGTCTGCGTACCAAGGCACGCTCAAGTCTGCGTACGCAAGAGACACGCTTCCAACAGGAAGCGTACTCAAGGCTGCGTACGCAAGAGACACGCTTCCAACAGGAAGCGTACTCAAGTCTGCGTACGCTACGCTAAAGAGCGTGCGCAGCTCAGTGGCGTAAGCTAAAAAGCTCAGCACACTGCTCACTGTCTTCTCCAAAACAGCAAGAACTCCATGGTGAACCCAAAGCTTCAAAAGTTCATAACTTGGCCATCCGAACTCCAAATCCGGATTTCCAAAGCTCTAACTTGGGTGAAATTGAATTCTCTTCCACATAGAAACATCAAAACCCATAAAAATCCAACTTAAATGGATCAAAACCATGCAAATCCGAAAATAAAGAAAACCTAGATCTAGAACAATGGAGACTCCAAATCACAAAAAGCCAAGTTCTAATGTTGATCACCATGTCCTAATCTAGCAAATGGACAAATAAAATAGGGTTCTCATGTGGTGGCAAGGTGCACTTGCTTATGGGTTGGGAGAGTTGTGTGGAGGAAGAAGAAGAAGAAGAAGAAATTTATGGAGGAAGTAATGAAGAGAGAGAGTGTTAGGTGGGGATTATAAAGAGGGTGGGTTGTGTTGTGCTGAGGGTGGAGCATAGGCTAAGGTGTTCCAATACACATTAAACCAAACCAAACCAACCCAAACCAATTAAAACCGAGCCAAGTCAAAATCCAAAATACGAGAAATACCAAAATTCCACAAGTTGAGAAAAATAAAAAAATACATGCCAAAATCCAGATACGAGTATAAATACGAAATACGGGAAATACGGGAAATGAGGGTGACAACCTAGGACTAAGCTTTCCCCGTACGCCAAAGCGAATGACGCCGCGGTTAGGCGAGATCCTAAGGAATATATGGTCGCCGATAGCAAACTCTAAGGGACGCCGATGAGCATCGGCCCAATGGCGCTGGCGATCTTGGGCCACTCGAAGGCGATCTCTGACTTTCCTGACCACCTCGACAGCCTGGGTAATTATCTCTGGGCCAAGCATCTGCCTCTCTCCGATGTCGTCCCATGCTAGCGGAGATCTGCACTTCCTGCCACATAGTGCCTCGAACGGGGCTATCTGAATACTGGCCTGGAAACTATTGTTGTAGGAGAATTCTACCAGGTGCAGGTGATCTTCCCACGAACCACCGAAGTCGAGTGTACAAGATCTCAACATATCTTCAAGATTCTGGATCGTGCGTTCCGACTGGCCATCTGTCTGCGGGTGATAAGCTGAGCTGAACTGGAGGTGAGTTCCCAAACTCTCTTGCAAGCTGCGCCAAAAGTGTGACGTGAATCTTGAATCTCGGTCCGAGGTGATACTGACCGGCACCCCATGCATCCTGACTACCTGCCTGAGGTACATCTCTGCCAACTGAGCCGTCGACTGACCAACTCTGAACGAGAGAAAATGAGCCACCTTCGTGAGCCGATCTATTATAACCCAAATAGCATCTCTGCCAGCCGGGGATCTAGGTAATCCAGTCACGAAATCCATGGTTATGTGTTCCCATTTCCATTCTGGGATCGGTAAGGGTTGAAGAAGTCCAGCTGGCCTCTGATGTTCAGCCTTAACTTGTTGACAAACCAAACACCGAGAGACAAACCGGGCTATCTCCCTCTTCATGCCATTCCACCAAAAATGCTGACGAATGTCTCTATACATCTTCGTGCCACCGGGATGAATAGAATACTGTGAACTGTGAGCTTCTGCCATGACCTCATGTCTGATATCTCTATTGGGTACACAAAGACGAGTGTCGTGTCGAAGTGTACCATCTTCATGAATGCACAACTCTGGCCTTCTTCCTGCCTCACCTCTGCTCTGAGTCGCTGAATCTTGGAATCCGTAGACTGCGCCATCCGGATCCTCTCAACTATGCTGGACTGAACCTGTAGACTGGCCATCAATGCCACGTTGGTAGGAAGAACCACTTCAATTCCCATCTTATGAAGATCTGCCAATAACTCTGGTTGCACTGTTAGGAAGTAAACTCCGGCTCTCCTGCTCAATGCGTCTGCTACAACGTTGGCCTTCCCTGGGTGATACTACAAGTCCACATCGTAGTCCACCAGTAGCTCGAGCCATCTTCTCTGCCGCATGTTAAGGTCCTTCTGGGTGAAAATATACTTCAGGCTCTTGTGGTCGGTGAAGATCTACACCCTATCTCCGTACAAGTAGTGCCTCCACAACTTAAGTGCAAATACTACTGCTGCCAGTTCCAAGTCGTGGGTCGGGTAATTTCTCTCATGATCACGAAGTTGTCGTGACGCATAAGCTATTACCTTCCCATGCTGCATCAGAACACATCCTCAACCTCTGCCCGAAGCATCACAATAAACTGTGAATCCTCCGGTTCCATCTGGAAGCGTGAGAATAGGAGCCGTTATCAAACCTCGCTTCAACTTCTCAAATGATTCCTGACACTCTGCTGTCCAAGCAAACTGTACATCCTTGCGGGTCAACTGGGTCATCGGCGCCGAAATCCTTACAAAATCTGAAACAAATCGCCGGTAGTAGCCGGCCAATCCAAGGAAGCTGCGAACCTCTGCCACTGAGCTAGGTACTGGCCATGTCTCGATAGCCACAATCTTCTGGGGATCTACTTCCACTCCTCCTCGGGTAATGATGTGACCCAAGTACGAAATGCGATCGAGCCAGAACTCGCATTTACTGAACTTGGCGTACAACTGGTGCTCTCTAAGCGTCTGAAGGACGATTCTGAGATGCTTCTCGTGCTCTGCTTCGCTCTTGCTGTAGACCAGGATGTCATCTAGGAACACGATCACGAATTGATCCAAGTAAGGCATAAAGATACGATTCATGAGGTCTATGAATACGGTCGGCGCATTGGTCGCTCCAAAGGGCATAACAAGGAACTCCCAATGTCCATATCTAGATCGAAAAGCTGTCTTCGGGATGTCCTGCTCTCTGACTCTGATCTGGTGGTATCCTGACCGCAAGTCTATCTTCGAAAACACTGAAGCCCCTTTGAGCTGATCAAATAAGTCATCTATCCTCGGGAGAGGGTATCTGTTCTTGATTGTCACTGAGTTCAAGGTACGATAATCTACACATAATCTGGACGTACAATCCTTCTTCTTCACAAGAAGCATCGGGGCTCCCCAAGGCGATCCACTTGCACGAATGAATCCCTTGGTCCTGAGTTCTTCAATCATCTTGTACAAAACCTCCAACTCTGAAGGCGCCATCCTGTAGACTCGCTCTGATACTGGTGCTGTCCCGGGGATCAAGTCTATAGTGAACTCGATCTCTCTCTCTGGCGACATTCCTGAAAGTTCCTCTGGGAAGACATCTGGAAACTCTTCAACTATCCGGGGTAACTGTACCGCTGCTACTGCCATCCGCAATACTGGGGGAGATGGCTCCACTGCGCCTCTGGAAAATAAAAACTCTGGCTCGCCTGGAATACTAAAGACAACCCTGCCAACACGGCAGTCTATCCTAGCATACTGGTTCCTCAACCAATCCATGCCTAAGACTATATAGTAGTCTGCCATAGGAAACTCTATAAATCTAGCGGAAAACTCTCTACCGCTAACTACGATCCGACACGAGGAAAACACTCGATCTACTCCCACAAGACCATTACCAGTAAGTATATTGAGCCTTACTGATAATGACTCGGGCTCCAATCCTATCCGTGTTGTGAATCGTGCAGACATGAATGAATGCGATGCACCAGAATGAAATAATACCGAACCTGGAGAGGAGTTGACGAGAATAGTACCTGCTACTACTTCACCTGGTGCAACCTCTTCTTCCATAGTCATCATTATTGCCTGACCTTGTCCTCTGGCTGCGGGTCCTCTCTGTTGGAAACGTCTCTGCCTACTCTGCACTTGAGCCTGGGTGTACTGCTGCTGGTTCTGCTCCTGAAATGCCTGGGCCTGAGGCAACAATAGCCTCGGGTACTGCTGCTGCTGCATAGGTGTTGGTCCCCTAACCGACGGACTGGTTAGGTTGGAAGAGGACGAACTACCCCTATTCGGGCAGGCTCCTATCTTGTGATCTGCCGCTCTACAAGCCAGGCACAATCCCTGCGCCCGGCGACAATCTGCTACCACGTGCCCTGGCTTCCCGCCATGAGAACATCCCATCGCGGAAGTTTGCTTCTGCTTCTGCTGCTGCGGGTACGTCGGGGTTGAATGCTGAACCGACGTTACTGAGGTCGCCTGCCTCGGAGTTCCAATGGTCAAACCCCTTGCTGCCGGGACTGGAGCTGATGATTGGTGCATCTGATTGTGGGACCGCTTCCTACCTCCGGTCCTATCCACGATCCTCTGGGAGGTGTACTCGTGCCTCCTAGCTGCCCTCAATACTGCATCGAACGTCTGGTGCTCGAACTGCTCAACTGCCAACAAGATCTCCAAATGCAGCCCCTGCTGGAACCGCTGGGCCCTATCAAACTCGGTTGCCACCAAGGTGGGGGCAAACCTACTGAGTCTAGAAAACTCAGATGCATAACCGTCGACCGTCCTGCCTCCTTGCTTCAAGTTGGTAAACCTCGTCTGCAGGTCGTACCGAGCTACAGCATCGAAATACTTCGTCTGGAATCTTTCTCTAAACATCGCCCAAGTAACCGGCGCCGCTAATCCCACGGCCTGCGCTGCCCACCAACTGCGAGCTAAGTCTAGCAACTGTAGGCGTACCACCGCCACCTTCTCATTCTCAGGTGTCCTAGCTGCTTCCAGAACCACCTCGGTATCCTGAAGCCAAGCGTCCGCGGCAATCGTATCTTCGTTGCCGTCGAAGAATGGAGGGTTCAAGCGCTTGAAGCTGTTGGCCGCGCTATTACCCTGATGACCTCCTCTGGTCAAAGCGTCTGCCACCACCTGGTGCAAGGCATCTCCTCGACGATCTTGGAAAGCTAATAGGGATCTGATGAGACCCCCCAAGGTGCCATCATCAGGCTCCGCAGACTGGACGGGCTGAACTGGTGGTTCTCCTCCGGTAGGCACGACTCTGGAGGCTACTCCGGAATGCTGGACTTGGTCTCCGGGTTACGGCTGGTCCACGGGAGGTGCTCCGCCTTGCTGATCGGCAGGTCCAGAAACAATGCCGCTGAAGAAGACGACATAGGAAACAATAAGGAAGGACCATGACAGATCAACGATACAAGCATGTGATCAGGTCAAGATTCTCAGAGATTTGAAGATACGAGCAGAGATCAAGGGCGAATACTTATTGAGACATCTATTTGGTAAACCCTCACATTCTTGAATGCCAAGACCTGCATGGGCCACCACTTAAACCATGTAACGCCCCAGAACCAGAATACTGAAGAGCGGGGGCGTACATAGCCAGCTACGTATATTGAAATAGAATCCACCTCGCTATACGATCACGGCTGTCTAGATATGAGGGTTTACTACAAGCCAACGGTCTCTTAAGGTCAAGCCTATTGTCTCAACCTCAAGTAAGTAATATAGTTACAAGATGTTAGACCATCAAATATACAATAAAAGGCGTCCCAAATATTACATATTCAGCTGATCATGAAGCTAGTCATACAAAATGCGAAGACTAGCAAGAGTTTAGTCATACATGATCAACCCTAGGATTTGTTAATCATGTTTACAGCCCGTAGGCAGACAATAAGTAAATATGCATCGAGCTAATAGGTGCTCGTCGGCTAAATGCCTCAAAAGAATAATTTTACAATGTAGTGAGCGAATCAAAATGGAAAACCCACTCGTAGCCCGGGTTCCTTCTAGTCGCCACCATTGGGCTGGAGGTTCGGTAGATCCTCGGGTGCTGCTCCGAAATCTGGCTACACAAAACCAGCTGGGTCAAACCCCAGAAAGAGCAAGTGCCACAAGGAGGCCACGAAATAAGAACAAAAGCCAGCATATCAGAACATAAGGAATAGAAGAAAAGTACAAGTAATAAAGGGTACAACAGGACAATAAACGACTAGGGACGTGAAACCATTCCGGGAGCCAGGTTACAACCCTTAAACCAAACAAGGACCGGAGTTGTAACCCTTCGCCTGAATAGCACTTGTCTCTACCCATTTATTGTTAAAGATAAGTAAAACAATCATGTTCAGGAGTACCAGGTACTGGGACTAGACGAGACTTAGACAAGGCTGGACACCAACCATTCACAAGCGGCCAAGCAAATACTACGGCTTACTACTTAACTAACTAGGGTTATCACAGCCTAATTACTAACAAGATGCAAATGAGAATTTTTCAGTCCCAAGTCCTGCAGACTATCCAGTTATCCTTCCGCGGGTTGAGAGTATGGTTGGGTACATTACCCGGAAGACAATATACCCTTAGGTGACTTAGAGGGTGCAACACATGACAGTGTGCTGGAAATGTGTCCTACTCGTCGACAGGCTACAAGTCCATTAAAGCGCCCAGATAACGAGATTGCCTGTGACGGAGAATTCTCCATGAACTATGGTTTGATCTAGTTATTAGCCTAGTCCATATTCAGTGCGAATTCCTGACCGTGGTAACCAGGAAGTCACGTCCTAGACATGATGCAAGACAAGACAAGTGGATTGCACGAAGCAGCAAGAATGAACACCCACGGTGTCAGAGTTGGTTATACGAGTCGAGTTAGCCATCGCAACAGCATCAATTATCGAGTCAAGTTACAAGTCAGGAGTGTGCTGCCACGGGCCACTATCAAGTTGTCCAGTTACAGAGACTAATTATGAATCACAGGTTACAAGTTAAGAGCGCTCCCCATCGGGTCACTGCTAAGAGGATCTGAAAGTACTAGGATCATAAATCACAGAAATCGCAAAAAACGTACTAGTCATAAGCAAATTATCGAAAACCGTGCCAGGTCGTGTTGGGCCAAGACAGTCGTGTTGTGTGGAACAAGATCTCAGAACTCCAATCCACAAAAGAGAAGCCAAGCCCAAGGAAAAAAATACAACCAAACCACCATGGGCAAGTAGGTTGCGCTGAGGTTCCTGGGGTCGGGTCAGGTTGCGCTGGGGTCGGTTGCGCTGAGGTCGGGTTGTGCTGGGGTCGGGTTGCGCTGAGGTCGGGTTGCGCTGAGGTCGGGTTGCACTGGGGTCGGGTTGCGCTGAGGTCGGGTTGCGCTGGGAAGTGAGCGGCGACTGGCGCTAGCCAAGTTGCGCCGGAGCAAGCTGCGCCAGAGCCAAGCGCGCCAAGGAAAGGGAGGCGCTGGAGCTAAAGAGCGCCAGCGAAGAAGGGGGCGCGGTTCTCCAAAGGGCGCCGGCCACGAGCGCGGGTCAGCCCAGCGCTAAAGAGCGCTGGCCGAGGAAGGGTTGGCGCGGTTCAGCCTAGCGCTAAAGAGCGCTGGCCGAAGTCTTCTTCTCCAGCAGGCTGAGAGAGAAAAACCCAAGAACACCAAAATTTTCAAATCTCACAACTTAGCCAAATCAAAACGAAATTTAGATTTTCAAAGTTCTATCTTGTGTAAAATTGAATTCTCTTCCACATGGAAGCCTCAAAACAAGCAAAAATCTAAGTTTAATAGATCAAAACCAAGAAAATCCAAAAATGGTTAAAACTTAGATCTAGAAAAATGGAAGCTCCAAATCACAAAATGCCAAGTTCTAATGTGATTCACCATGGCCTAATCTAACTAATGGACAAATAAAATAGGGTTCCTATTTGGTGGCAAGGTGCACTTGCCTATGGAGGTTAGGTGTTGTGTGGAGGAAGGAAGAAGAAGATGGAGGAAATTAATGGAAGAGTAATGAGGAGAGAGAAAGTTAGGCGGGATTTTAATGAGGGATGGTGTGTTGTGTTGAGGGTGGAGGTTAACTAAGGTAGTCTAATGCAAACCAAACCAAACCTTTCTCCACAAAGAATAAAACCATGACATGTCCAAAAACCCAATTTACGAGAAACCAAAATCCGCAAGTCGAGCCAAATTACAATTACAGGCCAAAATTCGAAAAAATAAAATATAGGTCCGAAATACATATAGCCAAATCAAAATACGTATTCCGAAATACGGACGTTACATTTATAAATATTTATATATAATTTTATATATGACTTTTGTATCTCTATATGTATACGAACATTTATATATACGAAATTATGCTTATATTTATTTTAGTTTAAAATTTTATATTTTGGTGCATATATTTATATATAATTTTATGAACAACAACCATATTAAGTTCTTACGCATATATAGTAAATGTATACCTAGTATTATAAAATATTTTCCTAAGTAACCCTAAAAAGGATCGTGTCAATAAATTGGTTTGTATAAATATTGTGTTATGACTCTTGGTTGGTTGTTTGGGGTTTTAGTAGGTTTTCCTATGGGCCTTAGCACCATTAGCAGGGTTAGACCTGATCGGACCATGACACTGCAATCTCAGCACAACATTGGACAACCCCAGGCAAGTATACCTTGCCTATTGACTTAACAATATTTATATGCGTGTGGCAACCAGGAACAACTTCTGCTGGGGTGAATGATCACCGTTGTTCAAAGCTATATTCGTCCCACACGAATAGCTTCCAGGAACCAGCAAGTTCGTCGGAGAACTTTGGAACACTCGTGCTCTTCTGACTCCTCGGATGGTACACGGACTTCCGTGCAAAAGCAACGCTGGTGCAACACTTCTCTACTCTCTCAACGCTTCTGTTTACTTGTGTTAAGAAACACTTGTAAACTCTCGCAACTTTCTGTATTAGTCTCTGTACATACCCTGTGAGAGAGAAGAGACCTTTTATAGGTCCGAGTTGCAACTGTCCGGTTAGCAGAACGTTCGGGACGTGGTAAAAACTACACCGAACGTGCAGTAACTGCTCAGATCATGCACATGCACGATCTGATGCAAGTTGCGCACCTCGCGCACCTCGCGCGCCTTGCACACCGCGAGCAGAATGCGCACTGAGCCACTTGCGCCACCTGCGCGCCCTGCGCCACCCGCGCAACTGGTCGCGCAACTGGTCGCACACCTGGCCGCGCCACTGGGCCGCGCAACCTGGCAGCTCAACCGGCTGCGCAAGTGGCTCGCGCAACTTAAGCGCACTATGCGCCTAGCGACGATGCTGACGTGCTAAGTGCAAAGTACGCCAACAAAACGTCACATTACGCCTCATGAGCCCATGAGTCCGAGTCGCTAAGCCCCTACGGGGCTTAGCTCCAATGGAAATAAATTTCCCAAGAGCAAAAAGTATGAATGCTTTCAATTGTTGATTTAGCATTTTTTTTCATTAGAAAAATAATCCCACATGGCACACCCATGTGCACCTCCACACCACATGTGCATCTCTAAAAGAGCATAGCTAATATATAGAGATACAACTCCTTTGGCCTAGCCGATGTGGGACTAAAGTTCCAAAATAAAAATGCCAAAACCCAACACATAGGAACGGTTGTAATGACAGAGATAATAGACTTAACCATGATTCTATTTTTGCTTAGGGTGGATTTTCCCTTAACCAAATTGATGCTTAATTGTGAATAAAAGAATATGTGCAAGTATATGGCTCTCTTGTGTTGTTAGAAGAAAGGAGTAGCTGAAGGAAAGGAATAAACCCACTATACTGTTCAATAATATACCACTTTTCTTCATCTATAGTTGCTAGTAGTAGTTGAGTGTAGCATATCCACTGTTCATGTGGGTCCATTCCTTTATAGATGAACATAGGTCTTATGTTAGTTGTAATAGAAATGAATAGAAAATGAATAGCACTCATGTGCATGGGTATGGACTAAATGGTTATGTGTTGTGTTGTGTAACAGAGGAAAGGAGAAAAACTAGCTTAAGTTAACAATGTTTGGATACTATTCATGGGCAATATTCATATCATGTGCTTACGTAAGTGGAGTAGAGAGGAGCATGTGACTCCCTCAAGGATTGAATATTTTGCACATAAGATACTCTCTTAAATGGGAATTACATTATAGTCTATAACCTAGTTTAAGCATGATAAGTCAATTATATATAAGTATTTATATATCTATTTATACATGTATCTTATGTCATTTCTAAAATTTACTAAATGTGCATTTATATAGGTATATTTATGATAGGTATTATTTTATATTTGCATATCGAATTATTTATAAAATGTTTAATTTTATATATGACTTTTGTATCTCTATATGTATACGAATATTTATATATGCAAAATTATGCTTATATTTATTTTAGTTTAAAATTTTATATTTTGGTGTATATATTTATATATATTTTGGTGCAAAATTCTATATGTATACGAATATTTATATATGCAAAATTCGAGGTACACCGTGACAGCTCATGCGTGCAAATGATGTCCTCAAGTGCATTTCACACTGACTAGATAGTTTGTCTAGTAGTAGTGTCACTTGATCACATGTTTATTTTTTCTTGATCACTTGTTTTACTTTCTTCGTATGTTATTTACTGTACTTCATTTCGGTATGTATATTATGTATCTTGCTACGTCCCTTTGAGGACCTGATTTTCTTACAGGTATTTGCTGAGATCTTACATAGGACATTTGGGGTTATTTCTTTGGAATTTTAGGTATCGCTAGGTGATGCCTTCTTATATATTCTTCCACAATTATTTTCTTTCATAGTTCATAGTATTATAGATAGTGTTGTGGATGTTATTATGGATACTTGGATACTAGTTCTGACCTAAACAACTTATACGTATTCGAGTCATACTAGAGTCTGGTTGAATACGTAGCTGGCCATTGCCACGTGACCTGTCCCGCATACTTTGGGACTAGGACGTGACAGTACTGCTCATGCACTATTATAAGAAAGTTTATGGGATTCGGTGGGAATCAGATAGTCCACAACTGGAATCAAAAGAAAAAAAGTATCGACCATAAAATTCAAATACTTTATGAAGTCTGTGCTAAATTGCACAAACACAAAGCATGACACGACACAAAATGGCCATAGTGATACATATATGGCATCGTTTTTGGCATGTCCTAGTGTAGTTTGGAGCGTTAGCGACCGTGCCTAACATGACATGACATGGAACTCTGTGGTACTAAGGGCATCCTAGTACCACGAGGATCCTGATAACCACTACCCCTACAATTGCCAAGCAGACCCCTAGTGGTAGTTTGGGTTGTAGTTATATTTCAACTGAACTCCATTTGGTGCCAAACACAATTGGCAACCAAACAGCTCGTCTTCCAGATGGGCATTTGCACGAATGTACCATTCATTTAGGGGGCTCAAATGGGCATTTTCGGAATGCTTGCTAACACAACAAGCGAGCTGCAATCTAAACTATAAGTTCTAGTAATCAACTATGCTAGCTATGGAAAAAATCATTCAAGTGCCTAAGGTTTCTCCACCATCCCAACAAGCAATGTTCCGCAAAACTTAAAAAGATCTAGGAAGGGTCAAGATGTGTGCAAACTTACCCCCACTTATATGGAGATGTTGTTTGTGCAGCTCGAACCCCCATCTTCCAAAATGCAAGCACCAAACCTTACAGTTGTCCAAAGCGACATCCTCTTAAGATTTTGTGGTACTGAATTGATTTAATAACCCTGTATAATAAGAGTCTTTTCCTAACCAGATATGTAAACACCACAATACTGCTTTCCTCAAGCACTCTTCCTAAAAGCCACAATGTTAGAAGGGCTGTTATATTCTAATGAATAAGCCAATTTTCATTAATAACCTGGGCCAGCTTTTATAAAGAAAATTTATGATCATTATTCTTGCCAAACAACAATAATCATAGATAAGCAATTCTAGAAGGGCTATTATATTTTAATAAATAAGCAGAAATATTCATTAGTAATCTGGGGTAGATTCTATAAAGAAAATTTATGAACATTATTGTAGAACTTAGTTTCCAGCTTGACTTACCCAGTGCATGCCCAGAGATAATGCTACTGCCTTGGCTCTGATTCTGGACGCAAATATCTCAGGAAGAAGAAGAGCAGGTACAGGGCCAGCACCCAATGAAAATGACAAAACATAGCTGTTTGAAAGCAGATTAAACTCAGTTTTGTTTGTTTGTTGTAAGCAACTCATAAAATTATAAAAATTATGAACATTTATTCAAAACAAAATCACTTACAGGACGGTACCAAGTACTGCCAGCGTTCCTGAATAAGGTGCCAACACTTTCCATGTGAAGGATAAGGAAAGGAGAAACATTGAAGCAGCCTTCAAAAGAAAAAAAAAATCCATTATAACATTACTGGATAAGATCAACTTTGACAAAATATGCATGATTAACTACAAATCACTAGATATGCCTTGTGAGACTGATGAAAAATCATTGTAACTATAGACATTAACCCCCACCCCATGTGTGAAAGGGCTATCAGTCACTGTTCATAATCCCCAAAGTACTTTCCATAAGTACCAAAGTACTGGTGGCATATGTTCCAAAACAGATGATTTCTCAATATCCGGTCATGTGAGTCAATTTCCACAAGAACAAAGGGAGGATGACTAGTAAAATTTCAACAAAGAAACATGCATTAGTATCCGCTGCTTTCTCTGTCTAAAACAAAACTGCTTAATTTTCTGACTAGGTGGCCAAAAACACTTGTCATAGTTATAATATAGTACCTCTTTGCAAAACTTAATCCTATATCCAATGACGATGCTAATTAGTATTTATTAAAGGTCAATGCAAATATCTTAAAATTGAGCAAACAAAAACAACCATAACAAATTTAATTACAGATAGAGAGAGCAAGAATTTATCCTGCATTAGCAACTAGTTTGTTTTTTCCGCTTAGCTACCTATAATAGTATCAAGATATATTGGAATGCCGTTCAAAAGGGTCCTACAAAGAAATTCCTTTTGTTAAAGTCCGGGTAGACTACCATATCCTTTTTGTGGCTACCTTTCCTCCGATATACTTAGTTGGTATTTGGTGCAATGCACACGAGCATTGGGAACCCCTTAGGACTGTATTATATTAAAGCTCCTAATGATTTTCTGGATAAGTTTTCCTAAGAGAAAATTTGGTTGGCACAATCATAGACAATAAATGCATGGTCTGCACCTTTCAGAGTGATCAAGATGATTTCAGAAAAAAACTATAAATGAACGATATTGAAATTGAACATTTCTAACACAAGTATCAAGTACAAGTGAATAATCTCTCGGCAATACAAGAAATAGGTCACTTAATGGATGAGTTAGAAATGCTCAAACTGCAAATCTCTCATATGATAGATATTTTAGCACATGTAGATCGCTTCAAAAGCTTTGGATGATTTATTATATGGGCTATGGTTATGCCATGTGGATACTCCTCCCTTAAATTTCCTAATGGGATGCTCATAAACCATTATACAATATGCATCTATTCCAGTAAAACTGATGATTGGAACTTAGAAAGGCTATTAAGAGAAGTGAGCTAAATGGAGATAATCTTGTAAGTGACGGTCAAGTATGAAATAATTTTCTATCTTAGAAAAACAAAGGTGCATGTTATGGAATGACAATAACACCAAAGCTGATGAAAAATAGATTTCATTTTTACACAATTGAAACTACTAAAGAAAAATTAATATAATGATTATGATGTGTGTGCACGCAAAATGTCTAAAACATAAGCACTAAATATCCTACTATTTGCACGCTGGTTATCTTAAACAGAACCTATCAGCAATGTACAACTAGGTGGCTGCTAAAAATACTAGGGTAATGGTGCAACAAATAGTTTCTTAATAGTTGTGTTTTGGAACTTCTTAAATTTAATCCTAACCATATTTGTATAATTGGTTGGATTCTAATAGACACATTTTGTTGGAAAATAAAATACTTATTCTAGTTATCAGATGGAAGCTTGTTAAAGGGGCTATACACAATTGGAACTTTACAAAGAAGATCTAAACACAAAAGAACCATTTTCATGAGATCTTGCATTTAGGAAAAGATGCTACCATTCCAGTGAAACTTGTGATTAGAAGGCTTTTCCTTCCTTGCTTATCCATCAAAGAAGACGCTATGGTGGTGCCTGCAAGACAATGAGTTCGATCACAATGAAAAAAATGATAACAACAAAAGCTATATACTGTCAGTTTTGTATGGTAAATTCTGAAACAAGAAAGACTCACCGAAGACGTTTGATGCCCCAACAAGGGCACTAGCTGCAACATCAGAAGCAATTCCAGCACTGCGAAACACTGATGTAGAATAATATACCACAGCATTTATTCCAGCTAGTTGCTGAAACAAGAACAATGCTGCCCCTACGCTCACAACTGCAGTTCCAGCAATATTGTCAAACATCATTAGCATTATTATATCATAATGTTAACTTCCAGCAGTCATAATGAACTGCTGAGCCTAAAAATGTACATGTGCTGAGGATTTCGAGCTGTGTGGACATTCAAGTGTCAATTTAACAAAAACATGATATCAGAATTAATTTGTGTTTTTGGTTTTAGTACAAGATGATATACGATATCTGTGTTTGGGGACGAAAAGAGGGTACATGCTCATATGATATCCATAGCAAAGAAGAGAATTTTAAGGTGGATATCTGGTGATCCCAAAATGGCTTACAATAAATAAGGACACACGTCAGAAAATTAAGAGAGTAATGCAAATTTAAACAGAGGTAATAAAGACCAGAAGAATCAAAATCTGTTTACAGTTTTGAGATATCATTGGCATGTAGAAAAGACTTGGAAAGCTTAAACAACAAATAGGGTGTTGCAATACTAATAGCTATCAATTAGAAACTAGTGACCGGTCATGCATGTCAACAAGTACTAGATCCAAACACAAAAGGCAATTAGAGCAATACCTAAGACATCTAAGGCTGTGAGAAACACGATAGAACTACAGGAACAACCTTTTCATGGTAATACTGGTATGGGATCAGACTGACTAACATAGATAACCAATAAAAACAACACATCAGAGCGTAAGGTGTTTTCTGTAATAAATCTAACATAGGAATACATGGAAACAGGAATATGAATTCCAGAACAAATGAACAAAATCAAGATGCTGTTGGCTCCAGTAAAAAGAACAAAACAATTAAAAGTTAAGCATACAAAATGCAACAACATAGTAGGGCAATGAACCCAATTTCTACAGAAAACAACTAAATGTATTTACTATTCAAAGTGGCGAACAACACAACAGGTAGAAAGTTACAAGAACACCAAATACACAACATATATCAGTACCTTTCCTGTAGCGTTTACTGAAAAGATCAAACCAACTAGCATCTTGTTCTGTGGAACCTTGACCACCTGCTTTTAGTTCGTACATAACCTCAGCAACTTTTTCTTTTCCGTAAAGTGACCGTATCGATGATTCCGCTTGAGAAAGTTTCCCTTGCTGTCACGTACAGAGACTAAATAATAAGGATGTAAGAAACCCCGTAGCAGGGAAACTGCAGTGTTCATAAGTAATTTCAGATTACAAATTTGCATTGGGAACCTGAACGAGCCAGCGGGGACTTTCAGGAGAAAATGACATCCCAAGTGCCAATAGAACAGAGGGAACAATTGCAATGCCAAACATCGTCCGCCACCAAACAGATATACAAATATTTATTAATGAGCCATATGTGAAAAGATATAATTCAGAATGTGATAACTCAGAGAAGACTTAAATCTTAAAATATCATGGAAATAAGATTGTAGCTGAAGGATCATGCAAACTTAAAGAAGCCACTTCCATAACATATATCTTACTCCTTTTTGTACAGGTATAAATTTTGATATCTTAATAGCGTGAGATTTAAGCAGACAACTGATATATTTAACATAGAATCGAAAGAAAATTGAGCCTACCACAAAGGATTCCCAGCCAGTGGCAACCCAGCCACCAGGGCTGCAAGAATTCCAATGCAAATGAAGAGCTGATTGACAGACCCGAGGGCTCCTCTAATTTCAGTTGGTGATATCTGATACAATATATAATAGCATCTTACATATATGTTTCAGTAACTTCAGATGATAAATTAGGATGACTATTGCACTTTCCAAGTGCCAATACCTCAGAAATGTAAAGTGGCACAATGGCTGATGATATTCCAATTCCAATTCCAGAAAGTAACCGTCCAATCAACATTGTCTGCACATTCTGTGCAGTAGCACTGAAGATATATTTCCAGCAGTTTAGAACGTATGCAACACAATAAGTACGAAGTACTACAAATTTACAGGCAAACAATGTTAGTGAGAACCTTAAAAATGCACCCACTGCAAGTGGAATTGCATCTAGTTGGAAAGTTCTTGTTCGACCAAATTTATCAGCCAATGATCCTCCAGTGAAAGAACCAACTGTAGCACCTGCAAGAAGTGTGCTAACAACCCAGCCTGGCACGAAAGGAAAAAAAGATTACTCTACGGCCTGTAAAGAGCTTTTAAATGCAACATGAGAACAAAGATATTTTAAATGCAACATGAGAAATAACATCCTGAACCTTTTTATGACTTCCCAATATATAGACTAATTTTACTAGATGGCCGTAAAAATTAGAGAGAGATGTAAGGTAACCAACTACAGCTTGTCAAGGCATTCTGGCATTCTGTACACATCTAGTAAAAATCAACTTGCCAGCCCTAGCAGGGAGAAAACTATAAGGTTTACTGAAAACATAGAAAATTGTCCCTCTAATTAGTATTACAGAAAAACTGCTGCCTATGTATACCTTGTAGTACTGTGTTTTCAGTAATTCCAAGATCCCTTGAGAGATATTCCAGTGCTCCATTGACCACTCTGCAAAATATAAGTAAAAACTGGTCCTCATTAAAATTGTCAGATCCATGTATGCTCTGGGAGAGAGGAAATGGCCCTAAAAAACAAGGACGGAAGAGAAGGATCTGTGTAGCTGAATAAAGGCTTTGTAGTTGTTATTATGCAAGAAATTTGAAATATTATGGCACACTGATACTTCAATGCGTTTATCTTTTTAAGGGTAACACTTGAATAGTAGCACCATTGCTGAACTTGTGGCTTCTAACTTACCATGAATGTGAATGTCAAAAGCTTCCTGATTATTACTACCTAGAAACCTGAATAATATAACCGTTGGTAATATAATGGGAATGCTCTGAGAGTCTCAAGAAGGACATACCCAAGATGATATCCAAACAAAATGGCACCCAAACAAGCAACACCGACATAAGGCAAAACTGTTCCTGAAGATTTTTCTTTAATTTTATCAGATGGGACATCTTCAAGATCATCTGAAATGGAGTAACGGAAAAGAAAAACTAAAATATAAGTAGAGTATATACATATTAAAAGCAGGACTCTTTGATAAAAAGGAGGAAATATGAACTAAAAAGATCATCAAACATTTAAGGTACTCTTAGTGAGATGCATCATATTAACAAAGAAACGAGTGTTTTCGTCAAGGAAAAAGTAAATCACACAATACCAAATCAAGTATAGTGTACACATGATAGAGCACTAGGATGGATGAAGTGGATATGTCCTTTTAAGTGTTGCCATACAAGATAACAGCAATAGAGAATTCATGCGAAAATAATAACACTAGCCTTGTTGTTATGGTTTATATGCCAGAATGTCATATACTTTAGAGCAAATTAGAGCTTACAATGTGTAATTGACATGATGGTGATTATAATATGAATGTATTGTACAAGGGATATTCATGGGTTGGGTTTTCAGTCCCATCCCAATTCTAAATCTGCAATCCGCAGGAAATATAGGACATCAACCAGAACAGTTATAATAAATGATTTAAACAAAACTTAAAGAGTTCACACATCAAGTTCCCAGCTACAATCTAGTTTTGTTGACAATTTGTGTACAATTGTCAAACAAGCAATATAAGTTAGCTCTTCTCAACCTTTTTAAGGCGGCGCAAGGCGCGATGCAGCAAAGTCCTGAAAGGCCTAGGCGGGGGCCTCAAGACTGAAGTATTGGGATGGGTAGTTGTGCGTTAACAGAAACATGTAGTTTATGATTGGGATCTTTTGTTGCGGTGTGACTTTGTGAACGGTGTAACCTTATGTGTTCTCATCTTTTATTTTTGCTTGATCTAATACTTTGGACTTTGTTCATTAGTTTAATGTCTCGTGTTGTTTCTATTATTTTGATAATATCAATAACTAGACATAGATAGTGAATATTCAATTGGATTGTTGTTTTGTGTAACTGGCAGCATGTGGCTATAGGTAGGTTACCAATTGTAACCCAATTATTTTAGAACACTATAGAGTATTGGTTCCGAAATTAAACCCCGTTAGTGGTTGGATACAGCCTTAACCGAACCCAAAGCGATCAAAATGTAGCAAATATCAAGTTTGTCACAAATCTGATTGAAAAGTATGCTTTGTCAACAAAATAAATAAGGGTTATTTAGTAATAGAGTCTCATATAATATTTGATATTAGGATTTAGGTCTCCATAATGTCCAACATTAGGGTTTGGGTCTCAACAGGTCTCCAAATTGGTAACAGATTTGGACGTCAACAGTGAATATGAGACTCAAACTCTAATGTTGGACATTATGGAGACTCAAACCCTAATATCAAATATTATATGAGACGTAATTTTTATGGATACTCCCACCAGCATATTTATCAATGCACCTATTACTTAAAATGTGTATTGATAAATGTAAAATGTACATTGATAAATGTGCCGGTGAAAATATCAATATAAGATGCACACTTAGCAATGTATTGTTAACAAAAAGCCTATTATGGTTTATCTTGTGCATGCATTTGATTGAGACATAAATTAAAAACTAACAGGAAATCAGATTGTGATACAAAAACTTTAATTTGAGCCGAGATAGTAGTGTACTATATAAAAAAGAAAAGAAAAGAAAAGAGAAGGAAGCAAACCAGCAGGGGTAGCCGCCGCTTGTGCCGTGAGCCGCCGGGGATTCCCCTTGGACGCGAAAATAGCCTCTATTCGGGCCATCGTCATCACCCGAGCCAATCCCAGTGCACGGAGCGGCGATCTTCCGTGAAAGAAGAATCCTCCATTCGACGACATCGAGACGGCCCTTGGTCCAAAGCCGCCGGCGGGCTTGTTGGTTCCAGCCGACAATCGGCTCCGGCTACGGAGTTCCAATGCGGCTACGCTGCCTTTCACATCAATAGGGATGGAGGAGGATTGCATCTTCTCTTTCTTTCCTTCAATCAATCAATGCTTTGACCCCTCCTTTTAGAATCACAATAGAAGACTCGGATGTCAAAAGTAAACTTGGCGTTGAAAAGTCAAAATGATGCAGTCCAGATAGCGATAGCACTGTTACTATAAAATTGCTCAAAAAATCATCAAATAGGAGGAAACTAGGGGAAAATACAAAATTGTCTGAAAGGGAATGATATTTTTATTTATAAAAATGCTGATCTACGTAAAATTTTCAAGCAAAAAAATCATAAACAACTAAAGGTGCGCTTGGCAATTGTTGAGATGAGATATTTTTAAATTACAGCGGTCATGAGATATTTGATTTTGACAATTTTAAGTAGTAATTTTTTAACTAATCTAATTTATACTTGGTAGTTCATTTCTAATTTTTTTTTAAAATAATAAAATTATTTTTATGCGCATATACAGACAAAAGTTATTTAGAATCAACAGTGTATCATTGTTGTCACGTCTCACTTCCCAGATTTAAATGGTGGCGTCATAAACACATCCCCAGGCTACGCACCGAATTCGCGATTGTCGTCCGTAACCATCAGAATGGAAAATACAAGGACTTACATTTCATTACACATATTGTAACTATTATACATGAAACCTTTTCTAAGGATATGATGTCCTGCAAGCTTATTACAACAAGGTAATTCACATGCACTAACTAACTACAATACGGTCATCTCTTAAAAACCTTCAAATAACTACTTCTCGACGTACAGCGGTAACGCCTCGGCAGGAACGCCATCTTCTTCTCCTAGTGAACAAATACTAGGTCGTTTAGAAACGACAAGCAAGCCCTCAGCCAAGAACGGTTAAAAGTAAAAGAGATATGAAATGAAAACGAGACATAATAGTTTTGTAAGGTAATTTTCATTGAAAAGAAGTATCATATTAATGTATGAGTATCATGTTCCTTTTATCTAGATAGGCGTCATGAAATGAAATGCAAAAAGGGAATTAAACCTAACATGGAATGCAATATTGGAGAACAACCCCTGAATATTCATCTAAATAATTTTCCATCAACAATCTCGTTAACCTGGGATCAGGCTGTGAATTTGGCGGCACGGTGCTTAGTATCCGGCCTGGAGCCTCCCTTGGGCTTAACAATCACCTATTCGATGTTACTGTCGAAATAGATGTAATAATATGGAGCCTCCCTTGGACTTAGTTTGCATCCCTTGAGCAAACGAAATAAGAGCCTCCATTGGGCTTAGTTTGCCTCCCTTGAGCAAACGAAAATACGTGAGCTAAGTTTCACAAACTCGATTCGCATGGCCTTACGAACGAGTAGAAAATTTACTGATCAGCTTTTTAAATTTTAATTATGCTATGGGACTATTTAGGGATATCCAGGTTGTCCTCCCCCGTCCAATGCTTCCTAACTGTTACTAAGTACCCTTCCTAAATAATTTTGGGTCTTAAGTACTAATCCGATATTTCCTGAAAGTCAGAAATTTTGACTATTTCTTGAAATTTTCAAAAATTTCGGCAGAGTCTCCTTTGTATAGGGTAACTCTGAAAAATTCACAAGAGATAATATATGATATAAAAAAATCCGGGTTCGTCGACCCCTTCGGTGGAGCAACTCTCAACACCGGAACCACGCAGGTGTATATCGGGTTCGCCGACCCCTTCGGTAGAGCAACCCTCGATACCGAAAAACTTAAGCAAATATTCATATATATGTGTAAAATACTTAATAATTAACTTTCTTACCATGGCAATTAAGCAATCAAGCAAGCAAGCATTTTAATTTTTGGATCTTGCAACTCGTTTTATCTAAATGCTATTCAAGTTCAAGAAACAAGATTTGTTAGCAACATAATATTACCAACTACCAATGTCACTATTAATAATTCCTATATATGTTTCTTGAAGATGCAAAAAGAGTTAAATATCGAATATTTATAGGTGTAGGGTTACCATAACATATGGGTACCCAAGAACATCTATTTTATCTAATTAGTCATGCTAAGACATGTTAATTAAGCATAATTTTAAATATGGACATAATTGAAATAATACGTTATACATACCATGCTAAGGAATATACAATTTATATATATAGATTTTCTTTTAAGTAAATAGATGGGGTCCCTAAAGTATGTCAAGACTTATAGGTGTTCATAATAATTCTAAGTACATGAGTTGGTGTCCATGTATCGAGTCAAGGTGTGTATTCACATATGTGTATGTAGGTGTCCTTGCACATACATATAAGGTTTCTTGCAATTATATATTTTATATATATACTAGTCATAACCCGTGCCCATAGGGCATGGTTCATTTAAGGTATTCCCCCTCAAAATCTTGGACCCCCAATTTTAAACGAACAATAATAATTTTGAGGCCCCCATCAAAATATTAAATCCCAACCACTGCTGGATTCCCCATAAAACCCCACTCTCAATAATGCTCATCCACAACCATTATGAGACCCCCATCAAAATATTAAATCCCAACCATCAAAATATTAAATCCCCATCTTTGGATTCCCCATAAAACCCCACTCCCAATAATGCTCTTCCCCATAAAACCTCACTCCCAATAATGCTCTTTCCCATAAAACCCCACAACCGTTGATTCACCAAGATTAAATCCCAACCACTCTTTATCTTGGCACAGTCAGCCCTAGGATTCAAAAACCTTTGTGTTTTGTATAAGAGATATATATATATATATATATATATATATATATATATATATATATATATATATATATATATATATATATAATATGCAAAATATATATATATATATATATATATATATGTATATTTTGCATATTATATATATATATATATATATATATATATATATATATATATATATATATATATATATATATATATATATAGTGCTCCTATATATATATCACAAAAATTTGAAGTGTCCAATTGTGTTATATCCTACACATGGTGTCTATTTTATAGGTGCAAGCATTAGTTGTGACCATAAATAGGTTTAAATTCAATTTCTTTGCTCATAATACATGTCACGACCCGCTCTCGAATAATCGGATACGAGTCGGACACGCCCAGCCTTCGTCGATGGACCCGACGAAGTAAGCTGTATAATACTAAGGAAAACTCTAAGTCACAATGTAATGTAAACAAACACAGCTTTTATAACGTTCCAAAAGATGATCACCAATATCCATCAAGTCTTTTTAGTACAAAATCAACCGGAGACAAATTCGGTCAAATAAAATAAAGATACAATAATGAATATCCAAAATACAATCTCCAAAAAATAAAATAAAATGAAAGCTGCAATATCCAATGCAATCACAAGCTCCATGTAACCTCAAGCTCACCTGCAACGTATCATGTCAGAAAAAGAGCAAAGTACAACCATGACAAGACAATATACAATGTAATCTGTAATACAGAGTACAAGGTAAAACCATAATACCAGAAATGGAAGTGAAACTGCGGTACTAGAAATGAAATGTAAAACTGCAGGCAATGGACGATAATCAATATGCTAGACAATGAACACGGCTATCAATGTACAAGACAATGAACACGACAATCAATATACAAGTGTGACAATTTGAAATATTAAACTAATGTGTGACCGGCTTAGGAGCACAATCAATCAATGAGTCAATCAATTCTACAAGGTACGACTTCATCGTACGTGAAGTATACGATTAGGCTATCCACAATACCTATGTTGGGTGTGGTCACACAAAAGCTAATATTTCCCCCAATCCTGCAATAAACAATGACTCACAAGCAATGAACAATGTACAAGACAATCATGTGTATCTAGTGTCCGATATGAGAACATGGCACATGAATGTAAGACAGAAAATACAGAGTACAAGTCGAGTAAGTGTACTTGCCTCGGTTTGGTTGCACGAGAGTAGTACTGCATGGTTGCAATGGATCACCTGGTATATTTTGTACAATTTATTAGGGTTTAAACAACTAATATTGCTAACAAGTTATCCATAAACTAGCTAAAGAAAAATATACTAGCTAACCATTTAATAGCTATTAAATATAATTTAGAAATATATATCTTAGACTAAATAGAAAGGAGTTTAAGTTTTTATAACAAAACATGCTATATAATATTTATTGCAACATTGAATAATCATTATAATTTATTTGAAAATAACTATTAGTTAAAATACCATCTTACCACATTTAGAAAATATTTAACTCACCAAGAATTTATTAATTAATTTATCTAACTATATAATATACTAAATGGCAAGATAATTTTTATAAACTAATGATAGCTAGAAAATACTCAATATCACTCAAAATAGATACCAACAATATTATCAATTTATTTTAGCAAGCGTAGCCATATATATTAAATCTACTAATTTATATTCAAGAACTATTATTGAAATATAGTTAATTAACAACTAAAATTATTTATTAACTTTAGTAAGGTAAGAAAGTACAAGAAAATAAATAAGTTGATAATAATGTAAGTGACAGCAAAGACCAACAATTACTACTAACAAAACCAACCCAATCCTAATACTGAATTAGCCCAAAGCCCAACACTCTATATGTCCTAATCAACAACCATCTCAAACCCAAAAACTATTGGCCCATATGAGATAAGCCCAACACCAAACTACTGAAATCTAAATTTGGTACTAAAAATATACAACCAATTTCCTTAAAGCCAACAGTAGCTCATCCAAATTCTTGGTTAACCCTGACAAACCCATACATCTCCTAAATGTACAAACCTAACTGGACATTTGACTCGGCCCAACTTAAACCCTGGTCCCAAATTCGAAAGAAAATAATACACTTAACCCACTTTCTATTTCCTCTTGTTACTCTGAATAAACAAAAGCTAAAATTAAGTTCACTGCACACATAAAAAAATGCACCAGCCTAGTCTCCCACTCCTGAAGGAGCACCCGGCCGTATGGCCTTGCTCTTCGAGATTCTTCAAAAAAAAAACACAGGTCTCTATCAATGGGACAACAGAGAAAAGTGTCAGAGAGAGACCTTACACTCTCTCTCTCTCCATCATCAATTCACAGCCGGCCGGCCCATAATTCCAATTTCTTCACACTTCTTTCTCTGGTCCCATCCCATTTCGTCTTCTTCTCACCTATATTTTTTCACTTCACTGACAGAAACCACCTGCTCCCTATTCATTCATTCTCTCCCTCCATTAATACTACTCTTCTTCATCTTCTATAGTTAGGAAAAACTTAGACTCTTCACTCCATTCTCACTAGTTCTTCTACAGCCAAACACCCACAAACTTAAATAAAATCCCCAATCCCCACTTCCTCATCTCATACCTAAACTTCTTATTCTCTAACTATTCCTCTCATCACACACTCCATCTACAGCCACTACAAACCCTAACCCTAGAAAACCTTAGATCCACAATCTCTAAACAAAACCCTAGAAAATTCAAGAAGGAAAGGGGGTCGAGGAAGATCGAGAAGGGGCTTACCAAGACGGCGGGGACGTCGATCCACGGTAGCGATGACTTCGTCTCTGGCGGTCGGCCGCTCCGAAGGTGGCTCGACGCGGTGTCGACGAGCTCCGGTGAGAACAGTGCTCAGAACTAGCCGACAAGGGCGAGTGGAGTCTTCGAGGTGGCGGTGGCCTGACTCTCCGGTGGGCGGCTCGAGCTCCGACGAGGCAACCCACTGCTCGAGGTAGCCGCACGGAACTCGAAGGGGGGTAGCGCAACTCGATGTGGCCGTACGGAGCTCTAGATGGCTCAAGCCTCGGGATGGCGGGTGCTGTAGTGGCTCCTAGGGAACCGAGGGGGCGGCGCTCCTCCCGAAGGGCAGCGCAGATGGCGAGGAAACGCGCGGTCTATGGAGCAGCGCTCTGCTCGAAGCAAGGATGAGCGGAGATCGAGGCGGCGGTCGGCACGGTCGCCGAGGATGGAGTCAGGTCCTGATAGTGGCACGCGAGTTGAGGAGGCGCTCGGGGTTCGAGGAGGCGGTGGTCGGATCTGGACTCCGGCGATGACGACGGTGGTGCTCGGCTGAGGAGTCGGCCAGAGCAGAGAGAGGAGAGAGAGAAAGTGAGTGACGTGTAGACACTGTGTCAGAACTTTTTGGAAACTGTGTATTATTTTAATATTATTTATAGTGAAATAAGTGGGTGGCAGAGATATAAATAACTATAGATCTGGGGGTGTTCCCCATGATAGGATAATGGCAGTATAGGTAATTTAATATAGATCTGGGGGCTGAAAGTAGGTTTAGTAACAGAATTCTAAATTCAAATTTAAACAGATTTCAAATCAAAATAGTTTTCAAATAGATTTCTATCAAATTTCAAATTTCCAAACAGTTTTCAAATTCAAAAATCAAACAGTAAACTGATTTGCTAACAGAATTTTAAACAGTAAATAGGAACAGCAAACAGGAATAGAAGTTAATTAATAACAATCCACTAATTTAACAAGAACTAATTAATTAATAGCAAGAAAACAATCATTCATTTTGATTAATAATTAATTATAAAAATAATTAGTCAAATTAATCCTTTCTTTCACAGTTAATATAAATCAAATAGTATTAATAATAATCTAGTAATAATAACCATCAATCAATTTAAATTAAATTAAACAAAGTTAAATTAAAACCGCTTAATAGAAAATTTATTATCAATATTTTATTTTCTAAAATGGATAAAGTTCATAATAAATCAAAATCCATTAATTAAATAACTATCCGAATAAAATTTGGTTTTATTCACGAAAATAAGAAAATTAGAAAAATCTTAAAATTTACTAAAATTGATTCAGGGAGTTACAATACATGTCATTCTCAAAATATTGGATTGTGCCACTAACTTTAGAAATTCCAGAATTTAAATCTATCGATAATAATTCCGAACAAATAAGGAATTTGATATTATAGTAATTTCAAGATAAATAGAGGAAAAAAAATAGAGAAATGGTGAGAGGACTTGCCTTGGGTTGGAGATAATCTAGGTTTCTCTTCATAAATCCCTAAATTAAACCCCACCATAGTTCAAAATAACCCTAATTAGTAAAAACTTAACCTAGAACTTGAGCTTGGAAAGAAATTGGAAAGGAAGAAAGGGTTTTACCTAGGGTTTTGGAAGTGGAAATGAAGGAGGAGGAAGAGGAGGATGAAGAGGTGGCCGGAGAAGGGGTGGCCGGTGGGCGACGGCAGGCGGGCGGCGGCGGCGGCAGCAGGTGGGCGGCAGCAGCAGTAGCCGGTGGAAGGAAGGGGGTGGTGAGTTTATGTGTGTGTGTGTATAGTGGAGAGGGGGGTGTCTTTAAAAAGGAGGGAAGGAGGTGAGGTGTCCCCCTTCTAGTCTCCTCCAAGGAGACACATGGCATTCTCTAGGTTTTTCTAAGGACACATGGCATGACATGTGTCATGCCATGGATGGGTTTTTTTTAACTTAGAAAAATATTTAGAGCATGACAAGTCTACTCCCCTTAGAAAAAGTTCGTCCCCAGAATTTGAAATAACTAGTATAACAATTGATTACCAACCTGGCTTAGGAAATAGATATGGATATTGCCTCCGCATATCTTCTTCTTTCTCCCAAGTTGAATCTCTAGGAGAATCCTTGCTCAACGCAACTCGTACTAATGGAATGATCCGATTGCGGAGTACCTTATCCCTTCGATCCAAGATCACAACGGGTTTCTGTTCTACCCGTAGTGTAGGTCCGATGGTGATTTCTGAATGGTCAAGTATATGGCCCAGATCCGATACGTATCTTCGTAGCTGGGAAATATGGAATACATTGTGAACTCCTTCTAGTGTTGGTGGCAAGGCAAGTCGATATGACACATTTCCTACTCTCTCCAATATGTCGAAGGGTCCAATGTATCTCGAACTCAGTTTTCCTCTGGTCCCAAATCTGATAGTTCCCTTAGTTGGTGAAATCTTCAGAAATACATGATCTCCAGGTTGGAACTCCAGTATTCTTCGATGCTTATCACCCCACATCTTCTGTCTATCCTAGACTGCTTTCAGGTGACTTCTTATTGCCTTAACTATATCCATAGTTTGTATTACTAGTTCTGGTCCTAGTAATTATCTCTCTCCTACGTCGGTCCAACATACCCACTTTCTTCCATATAGTGTTTCAAAAGGAGCCATTTTGATGCTATCATGGTAACTGTTGTTATATGAAAATTCTACTAAATGTAGATGGTCATCCCAAGCTCCTCAAAAATCTAAGGTGCAGGCTCTCAGCATGTCTTCCAGGGTCTGAATGGTTCTTTCCGACTGGCCGTCTGTTTGGGGATGGTAGGCAGAGCTATATTTCAGTTGAGTGCCAAGATTTTCTTACAGACTTTTCCAGAAATGAGAAGTGAACCTGGTATCTCTATTTGATACTATACTCACTGGTACTCCATGTTGATTGACAATCTGCTTCATATACATTTCTACCAGTGCCTCTGTCGACTGTCCAACTCGAAAGGGCAAAAATCGAGCGGACTTCGTAAGTCTATCTACAATGACCCAGATAACATTATTACCCCTTTGGGTCTTAGGCAGTCCTATCACAAAATCCATTGTGAGATGCTCCCATTTCTATTCGGGTATGGGCAAAGGCTGAAGAAGTCCTGCTGTCCTTTGATGTTCTGCTTTCACTTGTTGACAGACGAGACATTTAGATACAAATCTGGCAGCTTCTCTTTTCATTCCGTGCCACCAAAATGTTTGTTTCAAATCTTTATATGTTTTAGTGCTGCCCGGATGAATGGAATATTGTGAGTTATGAGCTTCTGACATAACCTCCGTTTTTAAATCTCCACTGGGCACACATAGTCGATCTCCGAATCTTAATGATCCATCCGGATGCTTCCTTATCCCGGTCTGGAGCCCTGCTTCTGTTTGTTTCCAAAATTTCTAAAGTTTTGAATCATTTTACTGCCCTTCCTTAATTCTATCTATTAAGGAGGATTGCACTTGTAAGTTTTGCCATATTCCTTGGGTTACCGGGCATTCTATTTCAATTTCCATTTTTCTTAAATCCTCAAGGATTTCCTTAGGTATATTCATAAAGAAAGCTTCGGGCCTTCTACTTAGAGCATCAGCCACCTTATTAGCCTTGCCTGGGTGATATTCCAGCTCCATATCGAAGTCCTTCAGTAACTCCAACCATCTTCTTTGTCTCATATTGATCTTCTTTTGTGTGAAGACATATTTTAAACTTTTGTGGTCTGTGTATATTTTGATTCTCTCTCCATATAAATAATGCCTCCATAACTTGAGTACGAATACCACAGCTGCAAGTTCGAGATCATGAGTTGGATAATTCCTTTCATGTGTCTTTAATTGTCAAGATTCATAGGCTATGACTCTCCCGTGCTGCATCAGTACACATCCCAGACCCTTACCTAATGCATCATTATATATCTCATATCCACCCGAACCAGATGGTAATGCCAGCATTGGGGCTGAAATTAATCTTTCCTTCAATTCGTCAAATGCTATTTGACATTTCTCTGTCCAATTAAACTTTTCTTCCTTCCGGGTAAGACGGGTTAAAGGTTCTACAATTCTTGAAAATTTTTCTACAAATCTTCGGTAGTAACCAGCTAGTCCTAAGAAACTTCTGATTTCTGCTACGGACTTAGGTGTTGGCCAAGACTTAACTGCTTCCACCTTTTTTGGATCTACCGAGATACCTTCTCCGCTGATAATATGCCCTAGAAATGGCATTTGGTCCAACCAAAATTCATATTTACTAAGCTTGGCATATAATTATTCCTCCCGCAGAGTTTACAGTACTATCCTCAAGTGTTTTTCATGTTCCTCTTCACTTTTGGAGTATATAAGAATGTCGTCAATGAATACAATCATGAATTTATCCAGATATTGATAAAATATTCGATTCATCAGGTTCATAAATATGGCGGATGCATTTGTTAACCCGAATGGCATAACTAGGAATTCGTAATGCCCATATCGAGTTTTAAATGCAGTCTTTGGGACGTCTTCCTTCTTCACCTTCACTTAATGATATCCGGACCTTAGATCAATTTTTGAGAATATCCTTGCCTCTCATAACTGATCAAATAGTTGATCAATTCTAGGTAAAGGATACTTATTCTTGATGGTGACCTCATTCAAAGCTCTATAATCAATTACTAGTCGTAGGGTACCATCCTTCTTTTTCACAAACAATACTGGTGCACCCCATGGCGACGCGCTGGGTTGAATAAATTCTTTTGACAATAATTCCTTTATTTGTTTATTCAACTCGGCTAACTCCTCATTGTTCATTGGGTATATCTTTTTGGATATGGGTGCTGCTCCAGGTATTAAGTCTATAGAGAATTCTACAACTTTATCTTGGGGTAGCCCTGGCAATTCTTCTGGGAATACGTAATTAAATTCTTCTACTATCCTTGGGAATGATTGCTCTACTAACCCTTGCAACATTGCCTGAACTGGTAATTCAAATTTCTCTAGTTTTTTTGTATTGAATTCATTTTAGTCTCATTCAAATTCATAAGACTCTCCGTCAGGAAGTTGGAATGAAACTTCCCTTGACCGCAATCTATATTGGCTAAGGTTGCGGTTAGCCAATCCATGCCTAGTATTATATCGTAGTTGCTTGTTGGAAAAACAAGTAACCGGGTTCGAAAAGTTCCTCCACCCAACTTTATGGGATATTTACTACATACTCGACTGACTTCTACCACTCCATTACCGGGGAGGACCTTTAATGATTTAGGCAGAGGTTGGGATTCTATTTCATGTTGTGATATGAAAGAAGATGCTATAAATGAATGGGTAGCCCCGAAATCAAACAATACTGATGCGGGGTATGCAGAAACTAGAATAGTACCTGAAACTACTTCTCCCGGGATGTTTGCATATTCAGTCCCCATTATAAATGCTCGCCCTGTCCCTTTCTCTTCTTGTTGTGATTTTGAGCTTGACCCGCCCTTTGCGCTTGTTGGAATTGATACACCTGAGGGGCATATGGTGGCCTTTGCTGATTCTCATATGTCATAAAATGTCTGTGATATTGGTGCCTGAATCCTTGGCTGAGGTTTGTTTCCATGAACCGGAGGTCGATATCCTTGATTGAAGCCTTGTATCGTCGCTCCAATTGCAGGCAGCTGAGGATTTTGATTAGTTGGATGATTTCCCGCTCCACATCCCAAACAAAGTCCCAACCATTTTCTACATACATTTTTCTTGTGTCCTGGTTTCTGGCAGTAGTTGCAAATAATGAACCTATCTAGGCTACCAGTTTGAGGATGCTTAGATGGTCCATGCTAATAATTCTTATTGGAGGGTGCCCCTTCCTCGAAGGTTCTTTTAGTTTGTGATGACCGGAAAGGTTGCTATTCTCTTAGTATCCTCTCCTGGTCTCGAGCAGCTTTCGTTACCTCAGAAAAAAGTCAGACATCGACAAGATGCAACCCTGCTTTTCAGTTGGGTCCCAAGCCCTTCTAAGAACCTGGATATTTTCATTTCTTCGTCAGCTATCATATTTGGGGCAAACCGACTAAGTCTGAAAAATTCTGCAGTATATTCATCAACTATACGTTTCCCTTATTTAAGGTAGTTGAATTGCCGTTCTAATTCTATCTTTGCTGACTTAGGATAGAACCTCTCTTCAAACTTCTTCTTAAATTCAGCCCAGGACATGTCCTTATCAGAATCTTCTAGATATTCGGCACTCCACCAGTATCCAGCAATATCTTTCAGCTGAATGCGGATCGCTGGTACCATATCCTCGGTTAAATTTTTGCAGCCTTCATCAAGCCTTCAATGGTTTTTAGCCATTGACCCGCTTCCATTGCATTTTTAGTTCCCTTAAACTTGGGTGGCCTAAGATCCCTGAAATCCTTTAGGGTCCCATCCTTTGCATTGCCAGAATTCTGTATTTGTTCCAATATTGAGGTATTGGTTCATGAGCAGTATTGGCATGCTGACTATTGGATTCCAGTATTTGTTGGAACAATCGAAACATATCAGCCATGGTCGGTTCAGCTGATACTTGAGGTGGTAGATTATTGGGTTGATCCTGGTTGTCCATATCCTGAAAATTGAAAGACACAATCCTCAGAGAATATTTGACTCACAATGTTTTTTTATAACAAAGGTGTACAGCAAGAACCATATATATCTCATTATGATGAGAGTAATTCAAAATGGTACTTCTACTCCCAACTTACATCTGCTTACATTCTTCTAACTTAGTCTACTCATGTCACCCATCTTCCCAAAATGTGACACGGTATTCTATTCTACTTCTACTTATCCATACTTATACTTACATCTACTGATTCCCCAAAATACGATACAACAGACAAAAAAAGGACTCTTTCTCTACTATATACATGGTTAAGGTTTCTTATTCTACAACCTCAATGAGGATCCTTTCCTCGGTGAGGATTTTGACCTCTGGGTAAAGCCTTCCGAAGTCGTCTATTGTGCCCTCGTAGCCATGTAGTGCGATGTAGATACGATTTGGATCCCGGACATAAAGGCAGTATGTTGTATTTTCGAAATACACTTCAGTGTCGTCCTCGATATCCCTGATAATGGGACGCCTAATTCCATTAGAACACTTGGTAGACGTGAATGTCATACCAATCAGGTGCATTCCATATTGTTCTGGCATATCGCTGGTATAGGTACAGAGTATAGTCACTCCCATCCCATTCCAGACTTGGCATGAACGGGTCCATACCTACATTCATAATATCTTTAAGTAAGAAATACTTATAAGGAATACATGAATACAGGAAAAACATATTTTATTTATTGACAGTACAATATGCTTTTAAACTTTACATACTTACTCATTTACATTCCAACTACATACATTCACACATTATTTACATACTTGGGATCTAGATCCATATTTTCCTTATGTTATGGATTTTTGCCTCTGGATATGTCTGCATCCATTCCTCTAGAGTACCGTT